>JBBPCY010000142.1:16361382-16380241 GCA_037974405.1 Brachyalestes nurse | reverse complement strand
TATATATCCTCACTCTTGAGTCACCATAGCAAAAAAAATCCCTGACATCATATAAGGATTTATTTAGACGAGTGAAAGATGATCTTTTAATCCACATTTCCAACAGCCTTCTAATTTTTTTCCTTGTAATTTAAATAGCATTCACATATAACTCTAATTAGTGTTGCTGACGCAATCCCGCTACTGTTCATCTTAAGTTTCTTCTCTTACAGTTTTTGTGATGCTGGCACAGTTCCAACTCTGACATGTGTGTTATAGCCCAGCCCCCAAAGTGCGTGTGTATACAACTTATCCACCAGAGGTTTGGGCCCGAGTACAGTTAAAGTCGATCATTTTCCCCACTGACTGGTATGCACATTGTAAAGTCACCTCACCTAGAGGTAGCAGGATGAGCTTTCAGGAATGTGCTGCAGCACCAAACAGAGCAAAATATTGCTGTAAACCTGGGTTTGTGTTGTGAAAATAACATAAGATACTAAAGATAAGGTAATATCTGCTCATAAACAGTATTCAAGACACCAAAGCACAGGTCATTTATGAAATGAAAGAAGCGTGTCACTCTTGTTGTTGTTTATAAAAAATGATCAACATAAAACGCGACTTCTGTGGGTAATGAATGTGTTCATATTTAGCCATAAGCACACAAAATTGTGTTTAAGAGTTTAAGAGTTGTGTTTACGTGGGCCCGACATTTTTGTTCGACGGCAACTTCTTCTCTAAGCTGAATCTCTTAGCTTATATTTAGCCCTCAGGACCCTGCAGTGCATGTAATCCAATGAATGAAAAACATTTGTAACTCTCAAGTTGATTATTATTAAGATAACCCCCATCGCTGTTTTATGTTGAAGTTTTGTTTCTGCTTGGTCATGTCTTTTTTTTATAAATGTATTTCTTATTTGGTTTCCAGCCCTCCTTGATTTTGAAGGGCTGTTCCTTGTGCTCTGAGCTGATGGTCTCTGGATCCAGATGTCCAAATCTGGCTGTGGACACATTTCTTCTATTTTGCTTCTATTTTGGCACAATATACAAATATCAAACGAGATCAGACTTTGCATTATCTCAAGGAAATTAATTCCAGTTTACATTTATTCTACATTGATCTGCTGATACACTCAGTGTGGGAAGTAGTAATTATACTATTGAAGACATTTTGAAAATTACCACCTTAAGTTACATGGCGCATGTTTCAGAAATGCACATGTACACTATCAGTTTTGCCATCAGTGTTCAGATTCATGATGGTATTTAATGAATGATGGTACTTAATGAACTTTATGTAATTCGTTTTTATGTATTTTTTGTTAAGGAAGTAAATGCAAAGTAACTAGCCTTGACTGATGGGCCTTAAACTAAAGTGCCCGACATTTGTGAATTTATTTACAGTATTTGTGTTTATTAGGTCTCTGCCTTATAAGGCCATCACTTGGGCATGATGTGCTATAAATGAAACAAATGGTGGTTGTTTCAGTTTAAGGCCCTTTCAATTGGCAAATACTGCAACACTGTTCAGCACTTGAATACTTTAAAAACTATTTAAATATTTAGCATTAAAAAGTATTTAAGTGTTTAGTGTTAAGAACCGTATTATTTACTAAAGCTTTTTATTAAAGCTTTATAAAAATGTTATTCAGTGTTATGAGGTCCCATGCACGAAGCCTTCAAATGAAGTTTGAACCTTAAGTGACTTTAGTTTATCTACTGTATCATACTGTACACATGTAATCCAACAGGCGGCAACACCTCTAGAAATGCACAATGCAAGCACTCCATTAAAAAAGGTGAGTCTACACCTGATGGGAGTCTGCCCTACAGGTTATAAAATCAGATCAACAACCTCTACCAAGTTCTCTCTGCAGCATCTGCCTTTTGAGGTAGACCTTTCAAATGGAGGTCTCTATAATTTTTCTCCAAAGCACTTGGACAAAGAGAAGAGGAACAACATCAGTAGCCCTTAAGTTTCAGTAACGTAGTTCAATTTTAGTTTAGGCGTCAACGATGCAACAAGCCATCAACAAAGTCACACCTGCAACAGGCACATGTTAGCCCTGTTCCTTTCAGGGAAAGCCCAACAGGCATACTACGCCATCTCAGAAGATGTTGCCAATAATTATAACACATTGAAGGAAGAGATATTAATTCATTGTGGTTTCTCTTCCCACAGGGCTATGGTGAATTTTCATCACTGGATATACCAGCCGCACTGAGAGCCTAGGGTGTAGATGGAGAGTCTTTTTCGGAACCAGCAGAAAAAAGGAAGGTGGTAGGAATGAAAGCAACCCAGAATCCTTGATTATGGTGGCAGCATGTCCTGGCTTGTCAGGATCTGCCCACCATTATCCTGCAGCTGAACAGAGTGCCCTCAACCACGATCCTTGACTTGTGCCGCACCCCTCTCTCCCAAAGGCAACGCAAACATGAGGCCAGCCAGTCAGCTTTTGTGTCCATGGGGATAAATGGGAGGTGTCAGCAGGCCAGGTTAAATTCTGAAGTTGAGGAGAGGAGTGAACCATGGTCATGGGGCTCATACCGGAGCTCCCTGTCCTGCTACTGGTGATGTGGGTTTGGCAGGGAGGCCCTGGACCAAACCAACTGACCACAGGACACATGCACCACCCTCTGGCTCCTCCTCTGGGGTGGCCCTCCTGGGTAA
Source organism: Brachyalestes nurse (assembly GCA_037974405.1). NCBI lineage: Eukaryota > Metazoa > Chordata > Actinopteri > Characiformes > Alestidae > Brachyalestes > Brachyalestes nurse. The sequence goes on along the minus strand of JBBPCY010000142.1, from coordinate 16,377,591 downwards.
GGAGGGAAGGAAAGACTGGCAAGGAATAAGAGATGAAAACATGTACTGACCTCTCCTTTATTCTGTCCATACAGGTGGGGAGCTTTGACATGGAACAAGGGCAGGATTAAAGGCTAAAAACTGTTGGAGTCAGGCGAAGCAGATTGATGATTCATTCCCCTGCTCATCAGTGCAGTCCCCTTCGAGAGGACTGGCATGGGCATGGTAGGGGACACCTTTCGTGTCCAAAATTACTGCAGAGGTGAAACACCTAAAAACCTTGGTGTATCACCCACAAACAAATGGGTTGAATGAGCGTTAAAAAGAATGCTAAGAACAGTAATAGATCTCATGTGCTCTTTGCAGTCTGTGAAGCTCCCCAAGCTTCAGCTGGGTTCATCCTGTTTGAACTCCTCTTCGGGCAGGGAGCTAGGGTCCTGATGTCACGAAAGGTGCCTGGCCATCTTCTGCACCCAGATTAACTTTATTCATGGATATGCAGAATCTCATCGACAAAGCAATACCTGCTGTGAAAAAAACACATAATGGAGACACAAAGAGAACAACAGGCCTACAATCAACCATCTTAGCTTTAGCCATGTAGCGGAATATCTCTCCCCATTCCAATGACAGGACCTAAAGGACCTGGGGGAGCAGTTCCAGGATGTGTTTTCTCTGTAGCCTGGGTTGGCCCACCTGGTACAACATGATATCAAAACACCCCCAGGGCAAATAGTGAGACAGTGATCCTATCGGGTCCTGGAGGCGTATAGAAAAAGAAGCGGACGGAATGCTCCAGGGTGGGGTCACTGAGGAGGCCACCAGCCAACAGTTGAGCCACATTATGGTGGTCCTCAAGCCCTGAGGGAAGCCTTCGCCTCTGTACAACAACTTCCAAAAACTGAATCAAATCTCAGAGAGCCAAATCTTAGAAGGGTTTATTTTCACCTTGCCAAGGACATTGACAGGTGATCCTAACACTTACAGCCTGAGCCAAAACCATGTTAAGTACCACCAAAGGACACTGGCAGTACTGGGTTCTTCAATTCGGGTTGCATGCAGCTGCGGCCACATTACAGTGGCTGGTGAATGTGGTGTTGTAACCCAACTGTCAATACACTGTCACCTATCTAGATGACGTGGCTATCCATTTAACTACATGGCATGTTCATTTATTTAATCTACAAGAGATCCTAATAGAGCTACATCTGCAAATGGCAAAACAGGTGCATTCCTTTGTGGGGTTGGTGGGCTATTACAGATGGTTTGTGCCTACCTTCTCTTGCATAGCTTGCATCTCTTCTTTCTCCTCAACAAGAGGAGACATACCCCGCTTACTTCAAAAGAAGTGAACCATCCTGTCATGGATGCCACAGCTCTATGACCCCCCCACTCATGCTACTATCCTTTGCCATCACCAAGAGCTGTACAGTATCCTCCATTCACAACAGAAGGAACAAACACTTTCTCTTCTCTTTTTTTGCCCCACAGGTTATGGCTTTGGACTGTAAATAAACTTTCACCATCTTACCCAGCTCAGCTTTCTTGTGTTTGTGTCCACCCTGAGCCCTAGGTGGCACTACAATATTTATGAGAAAGACTGTATCAAAAGTATCACAAACATCACTTTTATTTCATTAGGAAAATACAAATCTTCTACTAAATTGATATATTGAGCTCTTAACTGGGTCTCAACCTCAGTTCCTTTGCTTGATAATAATGCTTCATGGTAAAGATATAAATAGAACAAATGTCTGCCACCTTAATGTAAGGACCGTTAATTCCATACAATGTCAATTACCTCATTAAACCTCGGGCATCTCACAATTAATGTTGTATACTGTTCATAAATTCCCCACATTTGCTTTTCAATGATATGCATGCATTATGAAGTTCCTATGATGGTCAATAAAATGTTACCAGCTTTACTCTGTAAGGACACTTAGACTGAAGTGACAGTCTAGTTCTAGTGTCAGCATGTGGGGCTTCTTCTCCAGAGTGACAGATACTGCAGTGTGCGTTAAGAAAATGTCCTGAAGGAAACCGTCTGCACCTGTAAACTTTTCACACTGCAAACGCACTTCAGTTCATTGATCGCATTATGAAACCCTAATCTTCTGCAGATAACAAACAAAGGCTTGTTGTGATTGTTTTTAACCACCAGACACTGCTCTAGCAGGCCTCTACAACTGGACAATAGACTAAGCCTTTCCCTGGCCCAGCTTTGATAGCTGTTTAAAAGCATGACTTGCTTTGCATTGAACCATGACCTCTCTGAACTCATACACTTACAATCCAATTGAAAATAGTTACATGCAAAGACATATGGTGAGCTTGGTTCAATCCTGTACCCCATCACCTCAGTGCTTGCTGTGCCCTAAATGTGACCCCCACACAGATGACGCCCATGACACAAGCCTGAATCATTTCCAAATTCTTGACCAAAACATCACTTGGATAAGCCTATGAGTTTCATCCTCTCAAAGCAACAACATCCTTGCCAGCACAAAACTGATGCACTTTACACGATGACCATTAAGTTGCACCACAATGAGTAGCACTCAATTGATGCTTTAGTTTATTATAACTGGTTGGGGCAGATGGATACATGTTTGCTTATATCAAACTGTTTATACCACCTTAGTAATCAGACTGAATATAATAATGGGGCTCCTGTCACCATGTGCAAATAACTTGATTGATCTGAATAGAATGATTGGAATGATTCTAATACACACCCACTGTAAAATCAGGTGAATGACCAAAACCCTAAACCTTTTCACAGTAGGTGACTAGAAAAAGTCTTATTCACTAATGAATCCAAGCTTGAAATTTGCAAGGTGATTGAAAAATTTGCAGGTGTGGGGGTGTTTTGCTCTGGAGTTTTTCAGAATAAACCCTGACAAAGGAGAAGTCTCACTGCATTCTTCAGAGATATGTTGTACCCTCTGGTTTAGACCTCTGTGTGGAAGGATTTATACTGTGGCAGCATAATCACACAAAACACACCGCAAAGATTCGCAACAGCTACTTGAAAACCAAAGAAAATCAAGGAGTGGTGACTTTTCTCCACAATGACTGGACCTAAACCTCATCAGACATTTACTAGTTCATTTGAAGACAAGCAAAAAAAAGCATAGTGTTAAATAATGCTTGGACACCGTGACCTGTCAGATTTACATACTGTTATTATAGCAAAAGGTGGTGTTCCAAATACTAATAAACTCTGAATATTTTTCAGAATGCATTTCTAAGCAATACACATTACAACAAAAAAGTATATACGCCATCCTGCATCAAAAAAGGCCATCCTTCTTCCTCATCTTCAGCAAGAAAGAAAAACTGTGCACACTGTGCAGCCCACAAAACAGGGCAGTGCTAATCAACGTATATCACACTTTATTAGGTTTGCATGTACAAATGTCTCTTTGAATTAGGAGCACTTTTGGCCCAAAATGTCATTTCCACAACACTCTTTAGCACCAAAAAATGAAGCGTGGTGGAAAACTGGCTGCTAGCTTGATATATTAGCTTTGATTTAATAGCTAGCATATTCTGCATGCCAATAGCACCTGTTTGAACTATTACAACTTTAACAGTCTCTCTCTTTGTTTCTTACAAACCTCACATTCAATGCTATCTCTGATTGTTCATTTAGGTATATGTAAAAAAAAAATCTGAAAATATTTTCATAGACTGTTAGACATTTAGGTGTGGGGCAATCTAATCTTGGAATCCAAGAACCACCTGGTATTAAGTAAGTAAAGTAAGAACTTTCAAATTATCCTTAATTTTTCTTTCCACACTCACAGGCAGTCATTACTTCCCTCTCCATGACACAATCAGAGCTCTTAGGTGGACATTGCTACAGGGCGAAACAATAAATCCTGAGAGCAATTAAACACAGCTTTAAGGCTACTCAATAAGAAGAGCAGATCAACAAAACAAATAAGCAAGCAAACACAGCAGACCTCACTTGAATGAACATCCCATATAGGAAGTGTAATGCTGTCCAAAAACCCAATTAAAAAGCAAAAACAAAACCTACTCAAATGTCCCCATCGATAGAAGTTTTCTAACTGCACTCCCCTGACCAAACACCAATGCACTAACCATCTGAAGCCTTCACAGGTTGCTGCAGACATCTTGAATTCGACCATTCCACCCACAAACCTGGAACGCCATGGATACGGCGTAGGAGGACAGAAAGCACGCTCTCAGGCCAGGCAAGCAAACTATAGCACACTACAAATGCTCAAATTTAATCATAGAGAAGAATGACACTTGCCTGGCTGAGAGTACCTTCCAGCTCACCCCCTCCCAAGCTGGCACTGCAACACAAATAGGGGAGCACGCCAGCACCCAGGAGCTCACACCCAACCCAGCTTTCACACTAATGCAAGTCTTGCTTCCCCTCAACGGGACTGAGGGTGCTGTAGTCGAGACTTCCCCGTCTCCAAAGCTCTGCCTGCAGGAATCGTCAGAATTCCTCTGGCAGTCACCACGACCAACGTCGCTTTCCCTGCTGGGCTGCAGACTCCCTGCAAGGACTGCTTAGTCTGCTCACCACAGATCCAACCTGCAATACCACAAGGAAGTGGGCCTACTCCTCAGTCAGTTCACTGGGACCTCTACTACCATTCAAATACTTATTCCAGATGCTCCAGGTGTGCCCTAAGGTCAACAGATAATGCAATGATGTCATTCAGGATACCAAAAGGTCATGTATTAACAGTGTTGGGAGTAGCACATTACAAAAGTGACGAATTACTGTAATGCATTGCTTTTTGCTGTTACGCGGTAATGGAAGGCATTACAAAAAAAAAAAATGTCAGTAACGTGCGTTACAATGCATTTTTAGCCTGGAATGAAGTGATTTTTTTTTTCTTCATACAAAATCACGGCGAGATCAGCAGAGGAGAAACGTCCGCGTGAAATGTTTCACTTCTTGTAGTCAGACAGAACAGATGAGTGAACCTGCGACTGATCTAACGTCAGATAGAACTGTTTTTAACTATAAGCCCAGCTCAGTCAGATACCACATCACCTTCCACTGGCTGTGTAATGAGCTAATTGAGCGTCATGAGTTACATTTAGATTAGACGCTTCATACAGTGTATATAGTGTATGTATTGAAATGTCTGGAGTGAAATGTCAGTGTTGAATCAATGTTACTTGTAATGTTCTGAAATGTGCTGTGGACAAGGATTAGGGTCTAACAAAACAAAAAATGTATTAAACTGCACAATCAAAAGTTACACAGACTAAGCTTCAGTACTAATATAATATGTGTTAAATTAGGAGCTGTATTCACCACATGTCCAAAAAACTATATGTTTCATCCCTCGTCATTACAGCAGTTACCACTGAGCAGGAGGCAGTAAATGATTCAGAAACAGAATGATACCTTAGTTCAGTCAGTTTAAGGATCGGGACTGACCAGAGTTACGCATCTGTATGTTCTTAGTGACATAGGTGGCATTTGAACACTTTTTCTTTATATTAAGCAGACTACCTGCTTTAAAGTGGTGATAACAAAAGTGGGCCCGCTACAAATTGGTGAATACAGGTCCCAGGATCCCCTGTATCCCCAACATAACCTATGCCTGTGTTGCATTTTGTAATAATGTTCATGTCTAACTTGCAGGTCCATCTAGACAGAGTCCTCTGCTCATCACTCTAAGTGGGAACTACTCATCCCCTCTCAGCATCACCAGCTCCTCCAACAAAGTCTACCTACACTGGTCCTTTGACCACACCTCCAGCCACAAGGGCTTCCGGATCCGCTACTCAGGTGAGCAGCTGTATGACATCATGGTGGCCGACGCTCTCAACTAAGGCAATGCATTCATAACTTAGACTAGAGATTTATCTTCTGACACCTCCATAATTCTGCATGAGCTATTGTAGTATAAATATTTAAAAAGTTTCCATGTACCTGTTATCATGAGTGGTTCAGAGGGATGACTAATCATGTTCTGCTCTCACAAAGTGGGGTCCGCTCTCTCCTGCCACCCGCGTCCTTGCAGTTCTGCTCTCTCTCCATGCTCGACGGAGTTTTGATAGCCAGATCAGTGGCAGTGTGAGTTAGCGGCAGGTCCACATCTTCAATATGCCCCCCCCCCATTCTGGAGCAATACCTTAGTGGGAGGAAAACAGATGGTGGGACAGATTCCATGCATTCTACTGTTTTCTTTATCAATCTATCTTTTCTCTCCACAGGCTGGCTCTCCATCACCAATCTGTGGCAAGTTCTTGCTCTTTCCCCTTCTTACTCTCTGTCTCTCTGTCTCATTCTCTCTCTCTCTCTCTCTCTCTCTCTCACTCTCTGTCTGTCTCTCTCTCTCTCTGTCTCTCTCTCTCTCTCTCTCTCTCTCTCTCCCTCCCTCCCTTTTCTTTTCCCTCATCTGTTCTTTTCACACCCCACCTCTGGTGCATTAATGTATTCTGAGCAGTGAATGACTGGCTGTGATTGGTGTGGAAGCCTGCTTTTTTCCTCCTTGGTCCTGAGAGGAAGGGAAAAAGGCAAGGTGGAGAGATTGATAGCCAGACAGGTTTTTGCTACCAAGAGGAGAGAAAAGCATAATGGCGACACAGAGATTTGTTTGCGTTTTGATTTTATCGAACATAAGGCCTGGGGCGTTCGCTCTTTGCCAGGTGAGGGAATAAAGCATGTCTGGATGTTCTGCGAATGGAGAGGGTGAAGGCTGAATTCCCTTCAAGCCTCCACTCATATTCAGCTGTCAGTGGCCCAGAGCCAAGGGTTGTCTCAGCTGCCTCTCTGGGTCCGGAAGAACCTCTCTCTGACAACACTGGAGCGTCCTCAGCCATTTTACCACTCCATGGGGACTTTTACTTAATGCCGTACACTGGATATGAGCTGTAAATTCCCAAATTGGTCCCTTATCTAAGATCCCAGGCCACTGCTGCAAATGAATGAGTAGCTCACTCAAACCCCCCCACATTTTCTGTCTTAACGGTGCAATTTGTTGAATAGCCCCACCACTCGTAAAACCTGAAGTGAAGCCCATGTTTCCACAGCCATAACTTTTTTTTTTTGTCTTGTACTTTTTTTTTCCTTCCAATGGTCTAGCCTTATCTGATTATCTGCAGGGTGCTGGAGCTCCTCAGCCCTGGCAGATAGAGACGTGGCTTGCATGTGGCGTTTGCCTGGAATTAGCATTTTTATGGAGATGTAATGTGGTCATAACGATTAGCCGTAATGGATGGAGCGCATCTCTCTTCCCGCCCCACTTCCTGTCTTAAACCCCTCTTACCTCAATACCTCTCCTTGCGTCATTCCATCCTTTATCGCCTCACTCGGTTACCTCCACAATCTGATTCGTGCCGTAAGCCTTGTATTGCAAAGATTGTATCTGGACCAGGCAAACTCCACAGGAGTTTTTAACTGAAGATTTTTCTCTAGGAATCCCATCCTGCACAGGCTGGCTGTTCCCATTCAAAACTGTTGACTTGTTGCTGTGCACACTGAAAAATATCTGTTATTCTTAAGCAAACAACATACCTAACAAGTAAACATGAACAGATTTTGACCATGTTGTGAATTCAGATTTTAGGCATTTTTTTGAACATCCACTTTTTACAGCACATCTCCTTTAATCAGTTCCTTCTCTGCAGCGTGGCGCAGCTCCTCCTAAAGGATGGGTTTCTCCAGGGCTGTGTTAATACACAGCTTCATCTGTGAACAAAGCTTGGAATTGTAGGCAATAAAGATGCAACGAAGAAGCAGATTTTCTGCAGATAGGGGACAGACTGATGTTTTTGGTTTGTGTGTGTGTGCGTGTGTGTTTTACAGCGGCATACTGCAGCCCTCCGAACCCACCAGTGAATGGCTCAGTGCACAGCCAGACAGGCACAAAGTTGGGCAGTACCTTGCGCTTCAACTGTGACCAAGGATTCCGCCTGATTGGCCAGAGCAGCGCCACCTGCACCCGTAGCCCACAGGGCATCTACCAGTGGAATGCTCCAGTGCCCCTGTGCCAAGGTGGGTTAAAAGCACTCATCCAGAACCCCTCAGTACATGTCCTGAAGCCATTTCCTGCCTGTCTTCCTGTCCGTCTTCACTGCAGCAGGGGCCGCTGCAGCTCATTCTGCATTCTGCCGGCGCTCGGACCTTGGCTGCGTCCATCCAAATTGCTCATCATAATAAACATCACAGCCAGCAGCCTTCGCTCAGCCACTTTTGCTAATGTGCCATCTAAGGGGAGAAACTCTTCACATACTGACAGTTGGCTTTCACTAAAGCATTCTTGGCCGTCCAGTCGGCCATTTTGTGGTCTCCCATGCGTTGTTCTGTAGCGCTCCTTAACTGGCTAACAAGGCTTTTGTTTGCGAGCAAGGCAGATTTTAATTTGACTGGGAAAGGTATGAGATGCCTCAGGCCATAAGCCTCACAGGACTCCCTCTGTTATATTATAGTACAATGAGATCCGCATTAAATAGTAGCAGTCATTTGCCGGACAGATTGAAATGAACAGTCCCATTGCTCCTATACAGTGTGTGTGTGTGTGTGTGTGTATGGTATATTGAAGTGATTTACACCCTTTATATCACAACTGTTGCTCTAAATCTAAGTGCAGGTGTAATCTCTGCTGGATTTAACCTACCACTCACTAGCTGCCACAAAGCCTTCTTTGTAGGGTTTTAATGCTGATCACCATCTATTAAATACAAGACATAATGGAAGTTACATTTATCACAGTGTTGTCTACTGTGTTCATTCTGCGCACAAGAAGTATTCTTTTTTATACCTTTATCCAACTTTATTTTATTTTTCTAAAAATAGCTTCAAACCTCTTACTTCTATGTCTAAAATCTAGACATTGAGGTAAGATTCTAAGATTCTCTTTGAGGGGATACTGTAGTTTGCTACAGCCGACTTTCCCTTTATCTACTGTGCTGTAAAATAATTTGTTTCATTTTGCATATTATTTCAAATATATCTCAAATCTGACAAACTTTGAAACAAAAAAAACACCTCCTGTTACTTAATCAACCAGTTAACCAAATGTAGTGTATAATCAGTTAGTTCAGACACACCCAGACTTGATTACCGCCAGCTCTGTTGTACTTAAGTATCACTTAAATACGACCTTTCCAGTAATGTGAAATAGAATTAGCAGCATGCCATCATCAAAAGAAACTGCAGAAGAGATTAGAATGGAAGTTATTGAAATATATTAGTCTGGAAAAGGTTACAAAGCCACGTCTTAGGATCTGAGACTCCAAATAGAAAAAACTTGGATCTTCCTAGAAAGAAGCCAACCTACCAAAGTGCCCCAAAGATCACAGTGACAACTCATCTGGAAAGTCAAAAAAGAACCCAGACGAACCTGTGGGGAACTGCAGGCCTCTTTTTTTCATTACTTTCATGATTGCTTAAACTTAAAGAAGCTTCTACCAGAGGAGTGCTCCTGTGCCCCTGTGCCAAGGTGGGTTAAAAGCACTCATCCTGAACGCCTCGATACATGTCCTGAAGCCATTCTGTCTTCCTGTCAGTCTTCACTAAAGCAAGGGCTGCTGCAGCTGATTCTCTATTCTGTCAGCGTTTGGACCTTGGCTGGATCTTGACTTGGACCATGACTCGGATCTTCCTAGAAAGAAAGAATCTGGCCTAGCAAACTTCCCCAAAGATCACAATGACGACTCATTTGGAAAGTCAAAAAAGAACCCAGACAGCTGCCGGCCTCATTTTATTCAATACTTAAAGGGGATTCTCAGCACACAGTGCTTCACATTTAATTAGCTTGCGAGCTAGTTTACTCTTTGTCATGACTGTAGCCCACCAACATTTCATGGCGTGCTATAAATTCAGCTGTCTGCATCCTGATTATATTAGAGTTGAGTGCTCACTTTGTCACTTGTGATCACCTCCTGTGTTCAGGACAGCCAGGGATTGTTAGTGGAGACAGTAATATGTCATGATCATATCTTCCTCTCTCCTCAGTGGTGTCGTGCGGGATGCCCATGGCTCCAGTAAATGGTAGCGTGGTTGGTCAGGATTTCACTCTCGGCTCGAGGGTCATGTTCAGATGTAACCCAGGATTTCGATTAGCCAACACAGTGCCGGTGTCAACAGTTTGTCAAGAGTCAGGGAGGTGGAGTCCATTAGAAACCCCACCCCGCTGCATCCGTAAGTTCAGTGAGCATTATGCACTTATTATGCATTCACTCATATAAATTACTCAGAAACTGCTATGAAAGTGTTTTAAATAATTGTCTGCACCTGTCGAAAGGTATATAAAGTTTAAGAGGTTAAAAAAAAATCAATGCACATGTTACATTCAGGATTAGAATGAATGGGAATCTAGTGGCAGGCAGATCAAGTTGAAGCTGAGTGTAAATCATGTTCACTCTCCAGCTGTCACCTGCCCTGACATCGGCCACTCCGCGGTGGAGCATGGAAGATGGAGGCTTATTTATGGCATGCAAAATCAGTATGAGGCCATGATGATGCTCACCTGTGACCCTGGCTACTTCTACAAGGGTCAGAGGGTCATCCGTTGCCAGGCCAACAGCACCTGGGATTACCCCGAGCCAAGACCTGCCTGTGAAAGTGAGAACGCTTTTCTCTCGTAGAACTGAGTAGAATTAAAACGGCCCAGCATTTACATCCTAGCATTTAACTGACATTATGATAAACTATGTCACAATAAGTCTTGATAATAATTTTTATGTGTCATTGCTAGGTCTTTTGTGTGTATATGTGTGTGTTTCCACTTAGGAAAAATAAATATTGTGAGTGATATTGTGTGTGGAGAACATTGTGAAATTCTTGACACATCATATTTTAACACAATTATTTTTCTCAAACAGTAATGGAATTACTTCACGTATTGCCCCTACTAAACATAATCTAATTCCTTTACTTCTTCAGTGCTTCTAAGTTACCACATGAATAAACATGTACCAACTGGAGAGTACAAATGAAAATCTAAACAACAAAAACAGCTGACTTAAAATAATATCTTTACTAATAAAATGTAAAAGTTATGATGCTTCAAGGTCGCAGTCTGCTGATGCACATAGCACACCCACCACAACTTACACAGAATGAGAGGCACAAATTACATGTATGTTTTGAATACATTATGTGAAATTAATATTGTAATTCTTATGTTGGTAGCAGTATTATGAGATTCAGTCACATCACTTGTGATATATCCTTGCACATAATAATGGAGAATGTGTTCATCTGTCTTGTGCAGTTATCTCCTGTGGGGACCTTGGAACGCCTCCCAGTGGAAATAAGATTGGTACTCTGACTGTGTATGGAGCCACAGCTATTTTCTCCTGTAACACGGGCTACACTCTAGTGGGCTCCAGAGTGAGAGAGTGCATGTCCAATGGGTTGTGGAGTGGATCTGAGGTCCAGTGTCTTGGTAAGACAACAACACCTCACCTAACAACCATTTTCAGCTTCTAAGAATGTAATACTGCTTGATGCTGTAAAATTGCTTCATCCTGTACCTCAAGGTCATCCTGTCTTCTTGTGCATGTGTGGGTGTCTTTCTCCTCAGCCGGTCACTGTGGCTCTCCTGACCCCATAGTAAATGGTCAGATCATTGGAGAGAACTATAACTACAGGGGAAGCGTGGTTTACCAGTGCAACCCTGGCTTTAGACTGATTGGAGTATCAGTGCGCATATGTGAGCAAGACCACCGCTGGTCTGGAAAAGCCCCTGTTTGTGTCCGTAAGTACCAGTTTAGCTTTGCTAAATGACAAAAGTAGATAATTTTATGTCCAGTGTTGTAGTAGATATAACTATGATATCAACACACAGTCTATATTCTGTCATTGTGTAGCTATCACGTGTGGACATCCAGGCAACCCTGCTAATGGAGTAACCCATGGATCGCAGTTCAACCTCAACGATGTTGTGCGTTTTGCCTGCAATACCGGCTATGTGCTACAGGGGGCTGTTAAGTCTCACTGCCAACCCAATGGCCAATGGAGCAATGCCTTGCCTAGATGTAAAAGTAAGTCCTATCCGGCGTGTGTGTGTGTGTGTGTGTGTGCTGACTACCGTATCTTGTCAGGATCAACAAATAGATTTTGGCCTCTCTTGTTTACACAAAGGCTACACATTTCATTTATTAAAACTGGTTTCCAGGTGGTTAGGGAGTTGTACCTGCAATCAGAATGGTGTGGGTTTGAATCCCAGGACTGCCAATGGCACCACTGTGGTACCGTCCCTACGCACTCCTCCCCAGGTGCCATTGTCAGCTGCCCACTGCATCACTCAAGTGAAAGGGATAAATGCATAGAACTTGCAGAGTTCAACTTTTGTTACATTAGAACATAGTACTTGGTTAAAAAATGCTTCTGGTTTATCTAAATGTTTTGTTACATTCTTCAGACATTGACTTCTGTGATAGTTAAGGTGACCCATACATGTAGATAATGTTTATACCACACTATACCGTAGACCAGTGCATCGACCAGTGCATCGCAATTCATGTGCCAGTTCTGCATACCTGACTCAAAATTGAAATCAGTGTTTTCAATCAAATTAAACTGATTTCATTCCACAATATGTGTAACATTTTCCTGCTGATTTTGTGCAACTTCATAGGTTATGAATAGTTAGTAGCAAATGACAAATGTTTTATATGTAGCAGAAAAATGTAGATAATTCTGAACCGACCAATGTATCATCGAGAATAAGTTTCATTCAAATTGATATTCAGAATACTTTGTTTTTTAAATGTAGTGATCAAATATTGAGACAGAAAACCAACAATTTAAACAGACAAAATAAACAGAGATTTACGGTGATTTTTCAGTTAATGTGTCCTATTCAGACTAGCCTAGTTGAACGACACACTCACAAGAGGTATTTGTGAGATTTTATTTCAGGAGTCTTGCAAACAAAGGAGACACTGATCACAGCAAATAAACTCTGAAACAGAGACAGTCCCAGAACGAACCGCTTATTACAGCACCACTTCATCCAAACAGCAAAACACAAACAGTTCCAGAAGATTCCTTTAAGCCCACTGAGGCATAGCGTAGGGAAGGAAAAGCCAGATTCATATGCTTAGGTCAATGTCTTCGACATAGAAGAAGGTCTGCCAGGAGTACTATTTTTGTCTACTCTGTTTAAGAGGAATGGGAGAAATAAAAACAAGAGGTCAAACAGCAGACCGCGTACTCCAGCAACCCAGACAGGTGGGGACGGAGCCTTTAGGTGTGGCTGTGTTAATCATAAAATAGCTCAGTACAAATACATCTTAAAGTACATTTTAGTGCAAGTTTTTATATATAGTTGCTGTCCAAAAACGTCAGATATCTCCAAAAGGGGAAGCCAAAACTGTTCTGTGTGTCTAATGCAAGTTAATGTAACAAACTCTTCTCAGTCATTCTGAAGTATTTCTATTAGGCTGTTCACACACAATGAAAATGGTGGTTAAAATGATATAGGAAAAATATACATAGATACATAGAGAAACACAATTTCAGACTTTTCAACGGTAGTGTGTGCGTAACCGCACTTCCAGAGCGTATAAACCCATATGTTTTTGTGCCTAACACAGCCCATTACCTCATAAGACCTCTGAGTTATTCTTGACAGCAGGGTGAGTACTGACTATGAAATAAAATTAACATTCGATTGTAGAAGAGACTGAAGGAAAAGTAAAGAGAAAGAAGAAAAATTCAGTCTTTTAATTAAAAGTCTTTGACAGGCTGTTCTGAGCTGTGGCTGTAAGCAGTAAGTGTTTGCATATGACTCTGTATTGTCAAGGTAATGATACACCCCTCAGCACTTGGAGACAATGCTGTCTGAGATTAAATGGATTTAGCGCTTAAGTGCCCCCTAAGTGATTGGCGGACCCTCGTCTGTGTTGGAATCAACCCCCCTGCGAGATCTCCATTGCATCTCTATATTTTCTTGTCTATTTTTTGCTTATTTATTTATTTATTTATTTGTTCTTTTGTGTGTAGTGAGTCAATGAAGAGAGGCTAAACGTTTGCAGTCGGGCCGGGTGGGCTTGGAAGCCTCCAGCCCTAGGATGTGTTTAGATTCGGTTAAAGCCGCAGGCTGAATCTCAGTGGCAGCTTCTGAAAGGACTGCAGGCGGGGTCACGTCCCCACGCTGACAACCGAGAGACACTGAGCCTCAGCCACTGACGGCTGCTGCCACATTAAAAGACTTGACCCCTCATGGATCAGGAACGTGGTTATTTATGCGGCAGTCTTAGAAATCCAGAAGATTTAATAGAAGAAAAGGTTGTCATTTAAGCTTTCAACTTAGAAGGAGAGATTCTTTTAAATATAGAAATCTGAACCTTTTCGACATTTCTGTCGATGTTCAGAGTGCCAGCTACCAGCCTTAAAAGTTCCTAAATGCTTCTTTGCTCGGTTGCACAGTTCTTGGAAAAACACATTACATAGAACTATTCTTAAATAGTTCTTCACACTCATACGGAAATTGTTATGAGCAAGGTTCTTCAGGGAACTCTGGAACATTTTAGGAGTCCTATCAAAGAGTCGTGAATGTTCAAGCCGATTGTCCTTGTTATGAAAATAATCAGCATTGTCATGTGCTCATGCTTGCGTATCTGGTTTATTCAGGTGGTGAGGATGATAGTAGGCCAGAAATGCAGATATATAAGAGGATTAGGTCTCTCTTTGTTCGTTTTATTAGATGTATCTTCAGTTCTATCATTTTAATTATAATGGTTAAAGTTGCCTTCTCCTCCCTTTCCACCCTTCCTTGTCTTTGTTTTATAAATGTGTGTTTACCCTGGCTGAGAGAACTTGAAGTGGTCTGATGCTTTGCGCTCGCTCTGCCACCATCTCCCTTCCATCATGGCCCATCATTAGCACTGAGAGCGGCAGAATCACAGCTAATGGCACAAAAGGAGCTCGTCTGGAAAGGCGTAAGCTGTGAGCTGCATCAATAATTCAGAGGACCCCCACACAGCCCCGCTAATCAGCACCAATTTGTGTCAGACCAAGCCACTGCCATCTTCAAAATGGCCTCCTAAAACCACACTGATAAGTCTATGGTCAGGCCAGAAAATGATCCATCTTCCCTACCAAATGGCCTGTGGCCAGAGGCTGAAACGAGTCTAATGTCCAATTGTGTTTGGGATCAGATAAATTGGATCTATTTTCTCTTCATTTGGATTTTCTCTTTACCACAACTCCACCCCCCCACCACCTCTTACACACACTCTCTCTCTTTCTATCTATCTATCTATCTATCTATCTATCTATCTATATATCCATCCATCTATCTATCTATCTATCTATCTATCTATCTATCTATCTATCTATCTATCTATCCATCCATCTATCTATCCGTCTATCTATCCATCTATCCATCTATCCGTCTATCTATATATCCGTCTATCTATCTATCTATCTATCTATCTATCTATCTATCTATCTCTATCTGACTCTGTCCTTGCTCATCATTAGGTCTTTGAAATGAATGTGTCAGCGGTCTGTTGATGTATTACAATTACCTTGTTGTTATATGAGACAAGTTCAAGAACATGCCAGCAGTGTTACTGGAACTGAGGATGAATAAGACACTTTGACTTCAGCAAATGATTAATGGAACTTTTGAAAGCCTCTTTTGCATGCGGTCAGTTCATTGCAGGTCTACAGAATACAGGATTGTTACGTTGGACCTTGCTAAGGGATCTAAAATATGTGCAGCCAGCCTTTTTCACAGGGAGGCATAGTAACTCTCCGCAGGGAAACTTATTCTTTTCAGCTGGTTAAATTAGCTACAAATGTGTCATCATAGTTATGAGAACACTTATTAACCATTTAAAAATGCCACCTGCCCTTTACACTGTGTAAACGGTACATGGCAAAAGTGTAATGTTAGGATTTGAAGACATTTTGATGAAATATAATGTGTCTCACAATATTTAGCTTGCTCATTTTTAAGGGTTGGAATTGACAAAATGTCTGGCGCAGGATTCGCACATTCTATTTTGAAGGCTTTGAACTACATTTGACTCCATAATTGCTTATAATCTTGGTACAAACAAGTACTGTAAAATAAGTGTTTGTGGTCGACCTCAACCTCATAATGAAAATTTTACCTTTATTTGAAATGCATTACATAGAACAGTGCATGAACTTTCACACGTTGCCCAATAACAACCACTAACTCCCTGCAGTGTTAGCGTTAGCCATGTTAGCTAGCGTTAGCATGCTAGCTAGTGGTGCCGTGTCAGATGGCCTTG
>JBBPCY010000142.1:16341245-16352513 GCA_037974405.1 Brachyalestes nurse | reverse complement strand
GAAATATTATACAATTAAATATCTTCTCTCATAAAACTAGTGAATTCAAGTGCATTTTAATATTCTGAATGAAGTGCGTGAACAAAGTACATTCAGAACAAGTGTTTTAAAAACTGTTGAAAGATATAACAACATTCTCAGGAGGCCTATTACAAAATAGGGTATTAAAACCAAGACTGGCATAGCCCATATATTAACAGTAATCACTGGAAAACTTTCTTGCCTTTTCAAAAACACAGGTGTGCTCTAAGGGTCTTGTCTCTTCTGTGCTCGATTGGGATGTTTTGATTTTATATGATAAACTACTCCTGACGTTGAGAAAGTCTTTGTGGATGCAGCCTCTAGAAATTTTGGCATTCCACGCTTTACAAACGGCTTTCCGCATGTCTTTCTTAGATATATCGAAATGCGCCCACACGGCAGACGTGTTGACTCTAATCCAATCTGGCGTGTGAAGGCTGCGGTTGTTGATTGCATCATCACTGTTTTGGTCGCGTTTAAAAAAAAATTAGCCGAAACCGAAAAGGAGTCCTTGCTAAAACACTCCTTTAACAAGAATGCTGGGACTAAATGGTTGCAGCCTGAATGGATGGGGCTAAGTGACTGTAGGTTGGATAGGTAAATATACATTAACGTAAATATACACATACATAAATAGTTCTTGTGAGATTACAGAAACAGTGAGTTCAGAAAAAGGCTGTGTATGTAGCTTAATTTACATTTGTGGACTGTACAGAGTGGAAATTGAAAAGTATGTTTTGAGACTTTTGCACTGTTTGCATTCTTCACTGAGTTATTTTAATGCACCAAAGCAAGAGAAATGGATTTTCATAGGATGAGCCCTTTAAAGGTTAATTGTTTGTGTTGTAATAACTCATAATACCAATTTAAAGACAAATTAGGGAGTATTAATTATCAGCTATTGAAGATGGATAAATGAATGGTACTGGCTTAGTAGGTTAATGCTCCACAGCAGAGCTACTGGCTTTAATCACTCATGGAGCACCAGGGATGTTGACTCAATAGCAGAGGATTTGTGAAGTCCCTGCCCTTTCTGTGACCGCTGCCGCTGTGCCTGTGAGCAGGGCTCTTAACCCCCAGCTGATCCAGGAGCATGCTCCACAGCCACATGGCGGTTCTTCCTGTCTTTCCTCTACCTCCAGCTTGGTAGCCTTGGGAAAGAGGAGGCTTTGCTCAGTGGCACTACTGTGATTAAATAAAGGTTAAATCAGGGTTTATATCCCATTAGTCATTTACATTCCTTCTACGTTTGTGCCCCTGATCTCAGTGACCCCTACGGCCCAGTGTGTTGACCTGTGTGTCTTTTAACTACTATTTCTATCACACACAGACACACGTGCAGAAAAAAAATACATGTATGTTCACCTAGCATAGTGCCTCTTAATGGGTTCTCTTCATTCGAGGTTTTCCCTCTGAAGGCGTTCTGTGGAAGTTTCTTATACATAGAGCAGTTGATTAGCAGACAATTTTCAACAAGAACCAGCTGGAATGTAGTGTGTTGATAATGACCATTAGCCTAATGACCAAGACATTAATGGCTCATTCATATTGACTAAGGATGCTAATGGTAGCTTTCTGAAATAATCAGTACAAAATGACATATTAATTCTGCAAGTACTTGTACTGTTGACAGTGAATGAATTTGTAACAATTTATGCACATTTTAGTTTAGGTGAAATCCAGGACTGGGTCAAAACTGAAAACAGCTGACAATCAACAGAAACCGTTTACATAGTCAACCCACTAAAATGATGATAAATGTTGGCTCCAGTATGTGCTATGCTATGAATTTTTTAACTATTTCTTCCCTATTGGCTCTGGCCAATGTACAGATGGGCATTGGAATATTGGCAGGGTTTTTCCTTTCTTTCCTTTTTTTTGTATTCTGTGTATCAAGCGTTCTTTAATTGGAATCAAATGCAGTCACTGGGTTGTGCATCCCCTCTTGACACTTGGAATGAACAATGATGGCCATCCTAATTAAGTTTATCATTAAAAAATGCTGTAGTAAGCATTGCATTGCTCTCTCTCTCTCTCTATCTGTCTATCTATCTGTCCAACTCTCTCTCTCTCTTTCTCTTCCTCTGATTCTTTATTTTATCAGTGGTGTCTTGTGGCAATCCTGGCACTCCTCGGAATGCTCAGATCCAGTTCCATGATGGGCTGGTCTTCTCCCGCTCTATTACGTACTCATGCAGAGAAGGCTACTATTCTACTGGCTTGCTCACCCGACACTGCACTGTAAATGGAACCTGGACTGGAGACATGCCTGAATGCACAGGTACCATCAAACCAGCGCTACTGCTTTAGAAGTTTTATACAGGGTTGGGTAATGCTTTATCTGTTTTATAATGTCATGAGTTTCACAGCTAAGTCATATATTATGCATTCAGAAGACCCCCAGTGGCCATGCTTTCAAAGAAATATATAGGCTGAGGATGAATAAGGCCAGATGAAGCCTGGGATGGTATTGTGAGACCACTCTGAGATTATGTTCTGCTTTTTCGCTAGCCCTCAGCAGGAACTGATCAGACACTTCCATCTTCTGCACTGAAGTGATGGAAATTATACCTGTGCTTCCTATTTGCATCTACTAGTGTCTGTATTCTTACTTCTGAAACACTAATCGAGGTCATAGCTCATGTACTAGACAGAAAGTGAACACTATCTAAACTGCTGACACTTTATGAATGTTGGATTGCCTTTGTTTGAGTTCAATTGGGATGAAATGTGCTATGAGTGGAAAAGAGACTACTAAAAAGGATTCCTAAAACAGTTCGTAAATTTAGAGGTATCAATGGTGCGAGTGAATGAGGTTTAGATTGATAAAATATCTTTTTTGTCCCTTGTTTCATACTGACTATGCACGAAGTGTATTTTTATCTGCTGTACAAAAGAGAAAAAGACTGGCAAGAAGTCATCAATACTTGAAACATGTACTTCTGTTGATTGCTATGTGTGTTATATCTTCTTTCTTTCTTTCTTTCTGCATATCTAGTCATCAACTGTGGAGACCCAGGAGTGCCTGCAAATGGTATTAGACTGGGCAATGACTTCACCTATGGTCGCACTGTGACCTTCCAGTGCTCTCCAGGCTTCACCATGGATGCTGACCGTGCATCCACTCTCATTTGCACAAAGGACCGCACCTGGAACGCCACCAAGCCTGTGTGCAAAGGTACAATTCAGCTTAGAGACTGGCGTTCATTGTGCTACTCCATACCCTCTGCTGTATCCAAGATAGGCCCTTTTGTTTCGGTGAACAGTGATAGATTATTGATGCACCAGATAGAAAAGACATGAGCAGATACTGATTATATTTTTGTACTAGACTACCTGACAGACTAAATGCACTGATATGAAAAACATTGGTCATTCACATGTGTTTCAAACAGCTGACATATTTGGCGAGGTAAAGCAACAGCATTTAGATGTTGTTTTCATGTATTTAAATGGCTCTCAATTTTTAGAAGACATGTAAATATGCCAGTGTTACCCAACTAGCTCATTTCCACTTGTAGTCCCTGAGGTCTGACATTAACTACAAACAATTCAAACAAACAAAATGAAAGAGAAGCTAATATTACAACAGATAAAAACATCTATGTCTATTCTAAGAATATTACAAGGGAGCAATTTATGTGCATGCAAGTCAGCACAGCAGTGTGCAAGCCAGTGAAAGGTTCAAATTTCGGTGAAATTGTCACTGCGCAGCCATTCAGCCAGATTTTTCAGTTTGCAAGTGATCGAATGTGTTCTCTTGCAGCTATTGTGTGCGGTGGTCCACCCAGTATCCCTAATGGGCAGGTGGTGGGGACAGACTTCCAGTGGGGTTCCAGCATTAGCTACACCTGTAATCAGGGCTATCAGCTCTCTTTGCCCACCATCCTCACCTGTCAGGGCTCCGGCAACTGGAGCGGTGAAAAACCACAGTGCTTCCGTAAGTCTCAAAAAATCCACACCAACCTTTTCTGAACACTGGCTTTGCCACTTTCACATGGTGTGTGTTGCATAAATCAAGGTATTCCTGCCCAGAATAGTGTGGAGTCACTGTTTATAAATCATGTAACAATT
The DNA here is from genome assembly GCA_037974405.1 of Brachyalestes nurse. Classification (NCBI taxonomy): domain Eukaryota; kingdom Metazoa; phylum Chordata; class Actinopteri; order Characiformes; family Alestidae; genus Brachyalestes; species Brachyalestes nurse. The sequence continues at coordinate 16,348,418 of JBBPCY010000142.1, read as the reverse complement.
TTTTCTTTGTTGCAGCTGTGTTCTGTGGGGATCCAGGTATTCCAGCCCAAGGCAGACGTGAAGACCGAGGCTTCACTTACCTCTCATCTGTCTCATTCTCCTGTATTCCACCACTCAGTCTGGTTGGCTCCACACGAAGATATTGCCAGTACGATGGTACCTGGAGTGGGACCCAGCCCTCTTGTATAGGTGGGCTAAGAATGCACCTTTGAGTCGCTACATATTGATTGTTTGTCATATCATGGAAAAGCCACATGTATAAAGTATATCACACAATGATGTATATCGTATCAGTATATGTAAGCAAATGTGAATATTTTATGGCCTACATTCAACTGCTACTGAAACCTGGCCTATAAAATGCAAAACAATCATTTGTTTCATATTTTCTGCATTTTAAGTCATTTTAAGCATGAGTAATGCAGCCCTCATGTGCAGCTGCAGGTTTAAATATGGCATAATACAAGTGAGTGTGATTGAGTACTTGGGGGAATATGTTCTAGATCCCAGTCACACCAGCTGTGTGGATCCTGGTACCCCTCTGTTTGGATATCAGAACAACACTCAAGGCTACCAGGTATCAAAACACATTAAAAATGACAAATTAAATGAAACAACTTCTCGTATTGGTCTGTTTTTAAACGAAAACATGCTTTTGGGTCTCAACAGATTGGCAGCACAGTGTTCTATAGTTGCAGAAAGGGCTACCTACTCCTTGGATCCATCTCTCGCACCTGCCTGCCCAACCTCACTTGGAGCGGCATACAGCCAGAGTGCATTGGTAAGTAATCTTTTCTTTAATACGAGGCTGCATTCATTTAACGTGCCCTACTTTACTTTGTTTCGTGATTTCTTTTGCTCTCTTGGTTTCATGCAAGTATTTCCCACCCGTTTGATAAATAATGCAGAATAACTCTTTTTGTATTCAAGATATGTCACTCCAATAGAACTTTGCTTGAACCCAGCTGAGAGTGCGTTTAAGCTTACATATTTTCTCTTCTCCTCTTTACACTCCTCCTATCCCCTATTCACATTTCCTCTCTTCTCCTGTCCTGTCTTCACCTTTCCTTTCTTTTTCTTTCCTCTCTTCACCTCTCCTCTCCTCTCCTGTTCTCAATTCTCTATTCTCTACCTTTTCTCCCCTCTCCTGTCCCTTAGCTCATCACTGTAGTCAGCCTGAACTCCCAGCTCAGGCAGATGCCAGAGCCATAGAGCTGCCGTCTCTGGGCTACACACTCATCTACACCTGTCAGCCTGGCTTCTACCTGGCAGGAGGCTCTGAACACCGCACCTGCAGAGCGGATGGCAGCTGGACCGGCAAGCCACCACTATGTGCAGGTACATATATACCCAGTGGCACCAGACATGCAGAACATCTGCACACTTTCAAGTCTTTTATTACACCTCTTATCCATTGTGTCCATTTGAAAAGTTAGCTGTAGGGTTTTTGGTGACTTTTTGTGTTTTTCCCATTTTACGTGTCTGCCACTTGCACAAACACAGCCGTTGTACATCTGCCTTAATATCAAATAGCTAATTGCTCAGATTCACCACATTTTGTGCTTCTCTCTTCTGCTAATGCTGATGAATTGCCGTGTGCACCTGTTTCATCTCAAAAGGCTGGCGCGATTAGGGGGCTCAATTTATCATGCTATCATTGGAATTTCATACCAGTACAGCTCTGATTAGCCCAGTGCAAGCCACTGATTTGGTTAGGAGCAAGCGGGCTGTCGGAACGCACAGATTGCACGAAACGTCCTCCCGACATGTGAATGGGTCCCATTCAGCGTGAACAAAAGAATCCAAATACCGCAAAACAATTGTCGTTTTCACCGAGCCTAGAGGAGAAGAGTGGTGCTTGCAAATTATGGCTTTGATTGATCTTGAGCTGGAAGTGGGTGAAATATGGCGCTGATAGTTTTTAAAGCTAAGCTATAAAGATGGAGGAGAGGACTGTGCTGCTGGCCCTTCACAGCGGAGGGATATTAACAACGCCAGTGGGAAGGCTGACGGAGAGTGAGTTCAGGCTTTTGACAGCTAATAAAAGCTCTGTCTTCACCCGGTGTGTAGAATACGACCCACGCTACAATTAGAGAAAAAAAAAAACTCGCCATGGCAAAGCTACCTTCCCACAAATACACAGGCCACACGTCCACACTACTTGTTCCAGTTAAGCTAATATTAATCAGATGTCATGAAGAGCAGCTAACCAATTTAATGTGCGGAGAACTCATTTATGCATAATTAGTAAATGCAGTTCAAGTTTATTTATATAACACATGAACCATAGACAAAAGGTCATTCAATGTGCTTTACAGATATAGAAAATAAAAAATAATACAAAAAATAAAATAGAATGGGAAGGATAAAAGAAGAAAAAGAATACATAAAAGAAAACTGAAAGTGCAATAAAAGTGCCAATATTGAAAAGGCGGAGGAGAAAAGTGCAGTTTTTAGCAGCTTTTTAAAGCTGGCTGCAGTTGGTGCCGATCTGATACTGATGATTGCTGCATAGTGTCAGTCACTTGCTGCATAGTGACTAAACGCCATTTCACCATGTTTAGTTTCGGATGCAGAATGCAGAAAGGAAGACTTCCAGAAAGTTTACTTCTGTGACCACTGGTACATGGCTCAGCTGATTAGTGAACTCAGTGCAGAGAGAAGCTGCCTGAATGCAGTGCGTTGATTGTGACCATCAAACTAATTACTGGTTCAATCATGGCTCTCTCATATTGATTAAGGTCCTAATGGCAGTCTTCTGAAACTCACATAACAAGTACAATGTAACATACCAGTTCCACAGAAAATGTGTAATAGTGTAATAGTTAAACAATGATCTTTCTCCTTTCTCCCTTTCACCCTCTAACACCCCCATCTCTTCTCTCTCACAGCCGATAACAGACCAAGTGGAAAGCCAGTTGGGGGAGTGCAAGAGCCTCCCAACACAAAACTTCAGGGTAGGCCTTACCTCCAAACACCTTTAGCAGAATATAGTTGGAAATGAATGAGAGAAAACATTGTTACACCATTTTGGTGTCTCCTTCTCTGCCAGTGCCTAGTGGAGTGTTTGCTAAGAACTCTCTGTGGAGGGGATCGTACGAGTACCTAGGGAAGAAACAGCCAGCCATGCTGAGCATAACTGCTTTTGAACCGTTCAGCAACCGGGTCAATGGCACCCTTATGGACCACAGTGGAGTGCAGCTAAATCTGGCTGGTGAGTGTTTTTCTCCTCTCAGACATAAACGTTTCCACACATACACTATTACCTGGCCCTCAAATGAGAAACCACAACAGGATGCTAATACCTACATGCTTTGCTCACTATTCAGACTCTTACCACTCTTAACACTCTGATCCCAGTTCTCCTAATATGCTTAGTAATGATTCTGAGGCTGTACTAGTGCACGCACTGGGCCTCATTCATTAAACCTGCAAGATAATATGCAAGAAAGCAATAAACCTTCCCAAAAATGCTACTCTGTTTTCACGTACAGCATGTAAACTCTAGATATTTTAGGAGTGTGATTTACAGTTTGGGTATTATTCTCATATTTCATCTCCATGGATTACAAATGGCCACCATATAAGGAAACCATGAGACTGGCTGACAGAGAAAAACAGCAAAAAAATAAACAAGAAAGAAAAGAAATTATTAGAACTATAGTGCCCCTGCACTGTTAAAAAATCAAATAATGAAACATCCAAATGTAAAACAGTTTATTACTCTGTAAACAGACTGTTAACACAGGCATTTTTAGATCAAATTTTTGATGTACACAAATCTCTGAAAAAAAATCTTATGGCTAACCCATCAGTACAAAGCATTTATGCAAATTTGGGAAGTTTCAGAATAACCCACAGAAGTCATTCAATGTGCTTTACAGAGATAAAAATAAAAATTAAATTAAGCAATAGGTAAATACAGCAGTATAAAAGAATAGTGCATGAAGTTTGTGCAGATATTACTAATAGCTGAAAACGGAAGAAAACGCATCAGTTTTAAATTTCTTTTTTAAACCGATAACAGTTGGGGCAGATCTGATCTCCATGGGGGGCTGGTTCCAGCAGAGGGCAGCATAAAGACTAAAAGCCGTTTCACCCTGTCATTTCTAACCTAGGCAGCTGATCTAAGAGATCTTTAATTCTGGAATTCATCAAACATCTCAGACACATATTTAAAGCCCAAACCATTGAGTGACATAAAAAATAGAAACACTCTGAACTCAGTTCCATAACTATTTGGAATCCAGTGTAAGGACCTGAGGATTGAAGTAATGTGCTCTCTTTCTTTTTTGTTAGAACTCTAGCAGCAGCATTTTGAATAAGCTGTAGTCTAAAGCACGTTTTAATTGCATTAATGAGTTTCTCCAAATCCTCCTTTGACACAAAGCCTCAGTCCTTGTTTTTGAGAGGCCAAAAAGCTGTTATTTACAGCTTTAATGTGATCGCTGAAGGTAAGATCACCCTCCATGGGTTGGCATGGGTTATCGTTCTTATTGGCCTGGATTCCTGATGGGTTAAGCACTGAATTGTGATCTTCCCAAACAGAACCATCCAGCCATTTACTTTTAAGGCTTAAACACAATGTCTATATTTGATGAAAGGGCTAGATAGATCTGAGTGTCCTCTGCATAGCTATGATGTCAATTTGTACTCTTGGAGAAGTTGGTTGAGAGAAAGCATGAACAAAAGGGGCCCAAAAATGGATCCTTGTGTGACTCCATACAGCATACTGGTGTTCTTGGCTTTATAAGTGTCTTACAGAGACAAAATAATCATTGTATTATAATTAAGCATTTGTAAATAATTAAGTATTTTATGATCTACTGTTGAAAACCTGGACTAAGATCCAGTAGTCCCAAGACAGTTACCTGAGTCTGTATTCAGATGAATGTGATTTAGTACCTTTATCAAAGCTGTTTTAGTACTATGGTGATGACAGAAGCTTGATTAAAAGTCAACAAAGTAGCCATTTAAATTCAAGTAATTACTGATTTGGTTGAAAAGAACTTTCTCAATGGCCTATGAATGGGAGATTTAAAACAGCTTATAATTGTTAAGCATGCAGTGTCTCCAGGTTCCTCTTTTTCAGGAGAGGTTTTATAACAGCTATCTTTAGTGATTCTGGAAACATTTCAGAGAGAATAGAGCCATTCCTTTCCAGTGATATTGCAGTGGTTGACCAAAATCTGGCAGCAAATGGAAAGTCAGTCTCAGGTGGAGGCTAGCTTTTGCTCTGCAAGCTGCGTATTTATAACAGCATAACCTGGGCCTGCCAATGCTGGTCTAATTAACTTTTAGTAGCAAATATGATTCCACTGTTGAATTTAAATTTTGCCTAATGTATTGCTGAAAACAAAACACGAATGATCTTTGTTTAATAGTGCCATATTTGAAATATTCTGCTCTTTGACCGTCAACAAGCTAAGGTAAAGTTGTCCTTGAGGAAAAAGGGAATTTAGCAGTGTTGAGAAAATACCACTCCACACTTTTTTTCAAATAAAATGTTTAGTCCATTATTGCTCTTTTATTTGTATAACAGATTATTTGACCACTGAGTTCATTTTTGGCATATAGTTTTGCTGTTGATGGCATGTCCTACCAAGATTATATGTTTCTGTGCAGGTACCTACAAGAGAGAAGAGGCCCATCTGTTGCTGCAGGTCCATCAGATTCGAGGACCAGTGGAGATCTTTGTCAACAAGTTTAAAATTGACAACTGGGCACTGGATGGACACGTATGTAGCCTTCTTTATATGACTTCCTTAGACAATGGGACACACTAGTAAAAGTGTGTACTTTAGAGTTGATTTGATAGTGATTTGCAATTGAGAGGTTCATTGACTAATTTACTCAGTCCTTGACATTCCCACACCACAAAAAAAGAAAAACCAAGACTAATAAATGAATAACATAGTATAATGAACAAAATGATCAAGTTAACAAAAAAAAACATCCACAAATGAACCCTACATTTCCTGATCTTAGTTCAAAGAATAAGTATAGTCTGCTACACTTTAGCATTACATCGCATTTAGAGTTTAGAGTACTGTGGCATGCAAAATGATTTTGGAAGTGAATTCCAAATGTTTTACAGTCCTCCTACAGTTATAGAAGACTGAGTAGCCACATGATTCAAGCTTCCATTTGCAGCAATAGTTACAGGTTTAATCTTAAATAAAATCATGAAATATGTAAAGCAACCTTTTTAATGATTTCAACTGATTGACTGAACATTAATAGCCACATTTTTTTTCAACAGTTTTTATTGGATAAATAATTAACCTATTCACTTCACACCTGTCTAGGTATTTTTGGCATGCCGTTCATAGAGCTACTCCATAAGGTCTTTTTACTCTTAGACCCTGGATATTTCAGACAGGTATATGGCCCTTCAGAACTGCTCGACAGGTAGACAAGCAGCATGCCCTTTAGATTCATATCTACTTTCTGTGTACACTTTATATTCAAATGGACTCAGAGCTTACTTTGTGTACACATCATTCCTTATGTAATCAGTTTAAAGTGAACATTAATGCAGGTTGCAAATATTTCATATAACACTCCAAAATTAGCTTCTTCTAATCTTATGCTGATATTAAGCCCTTATTTGTTCCCATTAATGGTGGACTTAAAGTGATGCTTCAGTTTTTTTTATTTTCACCTAAACTTCCATCATACTTATGATCATACATACGAAAACTGGAGTGAATTATGTGTTCCTGATATATCTTTTCAAAATGTGTGGCTTCATAACAACAAGTGTTTGATTCTATGGCTGGAGTGCAATTAAGCCTTTGAAATTGAAAAGTCATTTTCTGGATTAACCCAGATAAACTTACAAGGTTTCTTTGCTGACAACGACTTAAATGACTAACATGATTAAATCGTGTCATGATAAAGTCTTATACATTTAAGTTCTTGGTACATAAAAAGACCCAAATAGTATAAGTGGACCGCAAGGGAAAAATAAGTTGCGAAGAAAATATAGAAAATGGGCAGCTGAACTGAAAGTGCTTTTTACATGGAGCCAGTTTGAAGTTTTTGGGAGGTGGAGAACTCTGTCTCCCTGCACTCCTACCCCGCTGACACACAAACACACACTCACGCATACACACACACACACACACACACACACACACACACACACACACACACACACACACACACACA
>JBBPCY010000142.1:16312696-16333791 GCA_037974405.1 Brachyalestes nurse | reverse complement strand
GGACGGAGACACGGGGCGCCCTGTAACTCACTGACCTGCCTGCGTTCACAATTCACACGGTGCAGATGGGAGGGAGAACGGCTGACTACACAGTTTATGGGAATAAATTGTGTATTTCCCTCACAATTGTCACAAAAAACTCACTACACTGTCTGTCTGGTCTCTCTTCGCGTTGCTTTGCGAGATCATGCGGCGCGATTTTTTTTTCTCACTGCTGCACGAGTCTGCATGAGAAAAGGAGGGTGTGGCGTGAGAGCGTGAGAATTGGGTGAATTGCGTGAGTCTCACGCTGAATGCGTGAGAGTTGGCAGCCCTGGTAGTAGCAGTAGCAGTAGTAGTAGTAGCAGTAGCAGTAGTAGTAGTAGTAGTAGCAGTAGTAGTAGTAGCAGTAGTAGTAGTAGTAGTAGCAGTCATGTTTTTTGTTGCTTTTGTTGTTGTGTGAGGGCTACAGGACAGTGGTCATTCAGGCAGGACATGGATGATTTCTTGGGAATGGGGATGATTATAGTAGAATTGAAACATGCAGGAACAACAGCTTGTCTCAGAGAGGTGTTAAACACGTCAGTGAGGAGGTTGGCCAGCTGGTCTGCACACTCCTTAAGCACCTGTCCAGGTATATTGTCAGGACCAGGAGCGTTACGTGTGTTAACTTTGACCAGAGTCTTCCTCACTGCAGCTGTGCTCAGGCAGATAACTTCATCTGGGAGAGGAGTGGATTTCCTTGCGGGCTCCCTACTGAGTGCGTCGAATCGCACATAGAAGGCATTCAACATGTCAGGGAGAGAGGCATCGCTGTCACAGAGAGGAGGTGGTGGTTTGTAGTCCGTGATGGCTTGGGTGCCCCTCCACATGCTCCGAGTGTCACCAGTGTTCTGAAAGTGTGCTAGGATTTTTTGGACATAAGCATACTTTGCCTTCTTGACTGCATTGGCCAGGTTCACGCATGCAGTTCTGAAGGCAGCATCCCGAACTTTCAGCTCCCTCTGAACCTCTGCAGACATCCAGGGTTTCTGGTCGGCTCTTGTAGTCGCCCTCTTGGACACAGTAACGTCCTCAGTGCTGTATCTTCACAGCATGGCTGGAGTAACCCTTACCAGTAATCTGTGTTTTTCAGTCTTCACTGCAATGCAGTTTTTTGGCGTAAACTGCAGGGTGTTAATGACACTCGGCTGTAAATGAGTCATCTTTCAGTTTTAGGGAATTATCATGCGGGGAATGATAGGGAATAATCCTCCGTAAATCAAAAATGAAATGCTGAGCCTGTTAGATTCTCTCCTGCTCAAACTCCTGGTGGTAGGAATTAATTACATACTCCTCGCACTTCTTATACACCAGTCTTTGTTGTTTTAAACTATTGAAAATGATTCACTCTGGCTGGGGTTGGAGGTGTAGGAGGAAAGAGAAACAGAGTGAGAGAGAAAGAGAGAACGAGAGAGAGAGAGAGAGAGAGAGAGAAAATTATATTAGTATAACTGAGGCTACTGTATGACCTATTTGTCAGAGAGACAGAGAAAAGGTGCAGTACATGGCTTGTGGGGGGCAAATCAAAGGGTGTTCTGTGAAATCCCACCATAATGAAACAGCCATGCTTCATCTCTAATCGACAGCTGTATGTACTCCCATCCCTACCACCAGAGAGCCTGAGCAAACAGTGGATTTATTAATAAATGGGGGCTGCGGAGTGCTGTGGGTGGACTGTGAGTGTGGGGGGGTGTACTTGGGTGTTTGTGTGTGTGTGTGTGTGTGAGAGAGAGAGAGAGAGAGCGCATTAGAGCGTTGCCTCATTTGTTGTGGTTTGATCGGCTGACTTTATTGAGTAAGTTAATTGAATCTCCCACTCTTTCTTGCTTTTACTTTATTGGGGAGGATTTTGGCGTCGTCTGATGAACAGGTGCATTGTCACTCTCGTGTTGTTTGGGGAGGCACTACAGTCTAAATTGAAAAATGAACGGCAAAGACTTCATCTTTGTAGTGTCTTCATAGCAATAATTAAAAAGCCCTGTTTGGATAATAGAGTTTGACATTTCCCAAAAACGCATCAGTCTGCTGAGTTTATTACGGAAATGGATGGAATACCTAGATCTCACTTTCTGGTTCTATTTGCTTGTTTTTCCATTTGTCACTTGATTAAAATGAATTTGAATGTAAGCTTTGTCACAGAGCTTTCCACTTGTAAGTTAAATCTGCGAACTGTGAAATATTATCTTCTAGAAATAATGGATTCTCAAATGAGCTGTTGAGTAAAATTGGACATGCCCCAAGTGTGGCTAAAGTCTTCCAAGGGAAAGAAGTTTTTTTTTTTCTAATTCTTATTATTTTTCTTTTGTATTTTATAACATTCTTCATGTCTCTTCTGCAGAGGGACTGGACCCAAATGAGGAGAATCCAGGCTACAACTTCGCCTCTAACAGCAGTTCAGTGGCAGCAGCCATTTTAGTGCCTTTTATAGCCATGATTATAGCAGGATTTGCGCTGTATCTCTACAAACACAGGTAACCGCGGCCATAGTGTGCCATTTCCAATCAATTGTCATCTTGTTTGTGTCTGTGAGATAACACAGAGTTCGATACTGTGATCTAGCCGTGTGCAGTGTATGATTCACTTCAATATCAGTGCAAATGATTGATTTTCGGGTGGAAATCAGTTTGAGTGATCAGGATATATCTTGCTGCACTGCCAGGAAAAGACCCAAAGTACCATTCAATGGATACGCAGGCCATGAGAATACCAATGGAAGAGCAACCTTTGAAAACCCCATGTATGACCGTAACATCCAGCCCACAGACATCATGGCCAATGAATCTGAGTTCACGGTCAGCACAGTCTGCACAGCCGTATAGCCACTGCTTTGTCCGCAGGTAAGACTCAGCTAACAGGGGACACTGTTCGTATGTTAATATGTTAAACAGTTCTGGTTAATGTGGTTAAATGTTAGTGTTTTTTGCCTTCATAAAAAATGGACGCATTTTTAAAATCACAGAATGTTCTTTTCCGTACAGTCCATACAGTGCAAATATGGAAACAAAACTACAAAACAGCCCATGTCGAGTGTGCCATGGCTGTCATAGCACTGGATGAAGTGCATTTTTACTAATATCATTTCAGTCCACATTCATTGTATATTTCAGCTTGGACTGTTTTTTGAATGAGGCACAAGTGTAATTCATTGAAAAAAAACAACCAAAACATGCTACACTCATATTGCAAACAAACCCAGCTAAACACAGCTAAATCCCCAGTGTTCAATTAACACCTGCAGCTGGAAACGAGCAGCCACTCACTAAGAGTTAATTCAGCTTTGTCAACCATCGCGTATTTCAGGGCCTCAGCACACACTCACAGCCACACTTTAATACCTAATATGCTTCATTGAGGCAAGACACAAAGTTGCACAGAACCAAAGACAAAAAGGTCATAGGCAAACAGATGAAACTCTGCACTGCAGTGTGCTGGATGAGGATAGAGGCCTCAGGGCAAGACACGCGGCCATTTCTTTTCTCATTTGGCATGATTCAGTAGCATCGTTTACTGGAGATCCCAGCCATCATTTCCTACTGCCTGTTCAGAGAGCAGTTTGTTGGACTGTGGAGTCTGAGCAGGAAAAAAAATAGAACTAGTGAAAGTGTAAAGTGTAAGGCTGAACAGCTTTGCCCTCGGCTAAAATAGGGAACAGACTGCTGAGGCAGGGGGATGGGGAAAGTTTTTAATTTTTTTTGCTTAATACTTGTAGCGAGAAGTAGAGGAGTAAACCACATCCATGCAGACTGCAGACCTGGACATGAAATTGGTTTTAATTGGATTCCTGAAGTCTGTGTGTGTACACTGGAAAAACAGTTCCATACATTGACTTGATTCAAATGTCTATGTTACTTTCTCTCAAATAATAATCAACATGAGTGTTGAGAAAAGTAAGAAAACTGCAAGACAAAAATGTGTTGATATACTACTCTAAATCAAAAAGTATCTTTCAAAAAGTAGCTTTAATAGGAACCTCTATTTATATTCATGACTTTAGGAGAAAGAGCAGATGTTTACAAAGTTATGAACAAGCAGTGTATTACTCAAACTCTTAGTACTATTTTTTCATTGTATAGTTTTCATAATCACAAGTTGTTTTTAACCCCTTTGTGTTATAGTGCCAAAATCTCACAAATTTACCTAATCAGTCTCACCTGAAAGAAATTTAAACCCCTGTCTTAATATTGCGTGCAGTCTACTCTTGAGATATCGTTTGTCTCCTCTGATTTTAACTAGCACCTCTGTTTCTGCCTTCCCTTTTTTCTCCGCCTCCTTTCCTTCTCTGATCTGTCTGACACCTACATCTTTCTTCTCTCCCCCTTTCTTCCTCCTCTGCCTCTTCTTTTTTCTTTACATATATGTTCATCCCTGTCTTCGCAGGTTGAGGACGAGTTTATTCCCCTGCCCACACGAGTGGCCCCCAGGCAGCAACGGGCTGCGTGGGTGGGCTGGAAGAGAAGAATGGAAGCTTTTTTTTCTTTTTCATTTTTAACAGATTCTAAGTATAGCAAAAAGAGATCACTCCCTGATGATGAGGCAGGAAACAAACAAAAAAAACTCTCCCGGAAAACACACAAACATGTTCCTCAGAGACGACCACAGCAATGTGTGCTCTCCGAAACTCTACCTGTCTTTACATGCATCTGCTGTTTCCCTGTTTTAATTTTTTCTTTTTTTTCGTGAGAGCTTCCTGTGGAACTTTGGCATGGCAGAGGGAGACGACTGTGACACTCGATTCTGTCACTTGCCAAAAAAAAAGTCAGAGAGGAAAAGAAATGGGCAGTGGGCTATTTTCATACTGGGCTTTCAGTAGCAAGAGGCCTGCTCGTGCTGTTTTTTTCTCTGAATGAACAGGGATTTGTGGAGAGGCTTACAGCGGGTCGAACTAACGAGAGGAACACCCTGGACAGTTGGAGCTCTGTTTCACTTTTCTATTTTTTTCTCTCCATTTTTTTGTTTTTCTTTCTTGCACATAGAAGCTGCAAGATTACACATAAGCACGGACTTTGTTCACATTACTGGGCCTCTCTGGTTGACAGTTTCACTATCAGTTCCTCTGAAATTTTCACCTGAAGCCACAGAGTGTGAATTGAAGTAGAATGAGATTCTGAGGCTTATTAGAAGACAAGGGTTCTATAGCTAGCACCTCTCTCGGCTCGTTCCAGCCTGGAGCATGGAGTGTTCCCTCTGCAGCATTTCGCCACCCCTGCTGGCTGAGATTGAAGAGCCAGTACATGCCCCTGAGGAGAGTGTTGGAAAAGAATATAAAAGGAAATGGGGAAGGTTATTTGTGTGTGGGGGTGGGGTGGGGGAGCTAGCAAGGCTGACTTTAGGCGGTTTGTCTTCTTTGAATTCTGTTTTTTTATTTAATTTATTTTTATTTTTATTATTATTTTGTTGGTCCTGTATTTACAGAAGGAAATGTGATGCACATTCAGGACTTGGATGGCATCTGCATTCCTCCATGTGGGCCATCTGAGCAGTGCTGTCTCACTCCCACCCCTCTGTTAGTCTGCGCTGGATGTCCTGAGTGCCGTTCACTGATATTTAAAAAGGCAGCCAGCGGTAATGGAGGGTTCTGGGTGCTCCAGCCTGTGGGCTCACAGAGTTGGTTCTCAGAAGCATTTCTCCTTAGCTGTTAATTCCCCAGGGGGGCACTGATGTCTCCTGTTTTAATCACTTCGCCTTTCTTTGTGGAAAGGCTGTGAACTGAACTTTCTTTGGCGCGCAAACAAAACAACAGGAAACTGCAACAAAAGGAACACACATGGCAACATACAACGCACGTAGCCTGTTGACTCCTGGTCATATCTCCAAGCCTTGCCTTCTAGCAATGCGCAAGATCAACGCAAAGCTGAATCGACATGGTGCAAATTTGGTCAGCCTTTGAGTCTAGATAGAGTAAAATCAACACAGAGAAACAGAAGAATGGTTTTAAATGTTTTTGGTCCTGGAATACTTCCTCCCCACTCATACCAGTCTCACTGTGTGCATTCACTCATAAGTTACACCCTGAACAAGTCTGACAATTTGTCTATATAAACTTCTCTGTACAAATTTTACATGTTAATTGGTTAAAACTACTTGGGATGACTTTTGGAGATGACACAAGACACATTCACACCACTCTATTCACTTATGAAAATGGAGACAACTGATGATGGAAGACTATGTTTATTTCTCCCACTCTAATTTTAGCGTGTTATTTAAGGTCAGTTACTAAGTGACAAAAAACACTGGAGATCAGTTTCTCTGATGGCTGCTTTTTTCTTCTACACTATGCTGTGCAGGAAGTGCATCTCTTAGAGTAGAAGATGCAGAAGAATTACAAAAATAGGTTACAGCAAGTAAACTTATGATGGGCTTTCAGAAGATATCAATTCAATGGATTGTTAGGGGACCACTGTGTGTAGAGGATTAATCCATTTGCTTGGTTTTACTTGGTCTTGTCCAGCATTGTGTGCATGGCAGATTGTGCTTGAGACCCATTTGAGCAACATATGTCTCACAGACAGGGTGCCTCCATTTACTTTCATACTTTCACTAAGCTCATCTAGTCTTCTCATATCAGAAGGACAACATATTTGCCTATAAAAGATGAGCCCTCTTTCTTCCTCTTGCTGTTTAGGGGCCCAGCTTGGAAAATCAGTTCAGAATAGTAAACTCAAGCCGAACACTCATGTGCTGGTCCCCTTCTGTCACATGGATTTGCCTAGTTTTGGCATTGTGTAGCCTTCATAATTCCAAGCCCTCAATTATCTAGTGCCTACTACCATTGGCGTGCATTTCCAATGAGCGTGTAAAGTCCCTGACAATAATTTGCAACAGAAAAAAGCTTCTAAACAGAATCACTGTATTGTTCTTTCGGTCTGTTTTACGTGTCTTTTGGTAATTGCTTTTACAATTTTATTACTTTTTAAATCTGTAGCTTATCTCAGCTTCGTGAATATAATATTGCCCAGTGCTTGTTTCAATTGTGAGTTGATGGAAAAAGCAAAGATTGTATTTCCCCTGTGATTTCACAGGCAAAATGGTTGGCAGGCACATTATCTTAAACCTATTGCCATTCACTTCACATTGCAGAATATGATGCTTTTTTTTCTTCCTTTTCCTCATATAATTGCATTTCAAATTGCTTTATCACAGTGGATGGCATCTGCACTCACTTATATGCTATTTCCCCACACATCATATGTCCGTTATGACTCTGTATCCCCAGCAATTTATTTCCAACAGTAAAATGCTGGCATTTTCTGATATATATCCAATGACTGTTCTACACAAGCAAAGGCGAGGACAAAGGAGCATAGGATGGATGGCCGTTATCGTTTTGGTATTGGGATTTAAATTGCTCTTATGAAATCCTATGAAAACACCTTCAAATCTATCATTTATGGTTTTCTTAAGCTAACTGCAGGCAGAAGTCAGTTTTTAGATTAGAGGTACCAGTCGGCGGCTGCTTCTTCTTCTCGTTTTTTTATCTCATGTTTTATGCTTTGTGAGACTCTTAAGAAGTTTATGAGAATAAGGGCAACCTCTGGTGTTTCTTGAGGTCTTGCCCATCTGTTGTGCCAACGTTTTGGTACCTGTCTCTTGGACAATATCTGGCTTGCAGAAGGTTTGGTCTTCCCCAGCTCCCTATTTATCATTGTGTTACTGTACATTGGTGCATTAAAAAACAACGCTCAACTGCCAAGGGGGAATTTCAAAGCCACTGCTTCTTTCTCTGCTGTGTTTGGCTGGGAGTGAAAGCCTTTGTGTTATTCTTAGCCCAGGAGAAAATCACATGGCTGGGGAGGAAAGAGAGAGAGACAGACAGACAGACAGGAAGACAGACAGGAAGACAGACAGAAAGAGGAAGCAAACAGAGCCTTTGAATTCATTTCCAGTAGATCTGTGTGTTGGCAAGGCTCCAGGCAATCTGTTGCTCATTATAATTGTCCCAAAATATAAACATCTGCTTTATTCCTCTGGAATTCATGTATGATGGCTGTAATGAGTCTCTTCCATCTCTCTAAAATAAGCCACTGGTTTACAGTATCTAGCCTTTTCATAGAAAATCCATGGTACTCTTTTACCAAAGTGAAAGGTGTTTGCTGCCTCCATTGTATAGCTTTCACCTATTAAATATATCTAACAACTTCAAAATTATATCAGTTTTGCCAGTAACAGTGTTTTGAGAGCAACCTACTTTCTGCAAACACCTATCCCCTATCGATTTTATCTTCTTCTATGATGTCATTTAGCCCTTCCTCACTGTGTTGAGAAAGGTAATTTAGAATGAATCAGGGGCATGCCTCATATTTATTTCAGCAGCAATGAAGGCTTACTCTTTGGGCCCATCTTTATCACCTCCAACCAGACCTCCTTGTCTCTCCTGGCCAGCCATGAAGGATTACCCATCCATGATCCCACCACTTGAGTTAAAGTGTCAGACACCCACTGTTTCTATTTTTTTCAAGCTGCTCCTGTTGGTGAAATATCTCGGTTTAATCTGACTTTCATATTAATGGGAAGGAAATATGATGGAGTTTGCCTCTTCCACAGCTACCACCTTGTTGATCCACACTTTCAGCTCCTGATGTGTCTAGACTTGTCGCACACACTTTGCTCAAGAAGCTCATAGGTTCAAGCCTTATATCGTTGAAGTAGGAGAATACTTAAAGTTGCATTCAAATGGAAATGCCCATACTACATTGAATGTATCTCAGTTCCCTCAGTCACCTATATAGTAGCTAAATACCTTCATGTTTGCCAGCTCACCACATCGATCACAACATGACGAAACCTTCACAGACTGTAAAAAGGAGAATCAATGGAGGAAATCTCAGAATGTCCCAGAGGAAAGATGTTTATCCATATTAATAAATATATTTTGAATTGTACATAATCTATATTGATATAATTTTTATCCCCAGAGTATGTATTCTAATAATTCCATGGACTAAATGATCTATGTTGAAACCTTCAGTATGCACTTTTCCAAATCCTGCTTTTCCCTCCTGTTTTAACCGTTCCGTTCGAAATGAATAATAAAAAAAACCCCAAACAAACCACGCATTCCTCTCCGCTCAGCAAGAGAGAAGTGCCCAACCTTGAGTGGCTTTTACAGGACTGCTCTGCCTAGCCAAAGCCTCAAGGAACACAGTCAGACTGCAGTTATATGCTCTTTGACCAAAAGGGGTATTTTTCTGTTGTTGTTGAAAAGCGAGTGTAAAAATGTGAAAGGACCTGAATGGACTGGCCTGGTGTGAGTTATACAAGGAGAAAGGAGAACAAATGAAAAAAAAAAAAAAACTTTTTGTACAGAGATATATTTTTATGGAAATACATTTGTAATATAAAAAGAGAAAATGGATCTGTAAATGTTTTTCATTATTGTAGTACAAATGCTAGTGGGAATATAAAAAAAATCTCTCTATAAATGTATATATATATATATATATACAAAGAGAAAATAGAAACAAAGCTTTTTTTGTAAATGTAAAAAAGATTGTATATACAAGTTTACATATTGTACATATGTAATACCCGACATGGCTTGTCTGCAGTATATAAAATGTATTTTATCCGTCTGTATATGATGCTTTGCATTGTGTTTAAGCTTATTCTACTTTCTTGAACTTGAAACCTATTTTGAAGTTTTTGGAATAAAAAATTAAAATAAAAAAAAAGTCTGGTTTTCTGTATTTATCTACGGTTTTAATTTGTATCTGTGAATATTCTGAATGCAAAACTGTGCCTGTGTCATTCCAGCAGATCAGAATTGTGTGTGTGTGTGTGTGTTTGCATGTATGTGTGTTTACAATTAAAATTATTACTTTAGAATAATAACTCTTTATATAGCTCATTTCATACATGAAAATGCCAGTGAAACATATGAAAATGTAAAACAGGAATAATAGGTTAAGGAACAGGAACATGCAGAAATAACAATATTATTAAAAAAATAATAAAAGAAAAGGATAATAAATTGGCAGACCCCTAAAAAGGTTTTTGCTGGTTTTAAAGCTGACTTTGATGAATAAGAATTGGCAATGAGTTCCCAATTTTTGGTGCATTGAAACAGAGAGCAGCTTCACCTGTCTTTTACAGTTTATTCAGTAAAGCAGCATTTGCTGATCCTAAAGGCCATTTAGAGCATATTCTGTGATGTACAGTATAAAGTGTATAAAATTCAGTTTTATTTATACAGAGCTTTTTACAACTGTTGACACAAAGCAGCTTTATAGAATCCTGTTCCAAGCCCCTCATAAACAAGCCAAAGGTGACAGGGGTGAAGAAAAACTCCCTAAAGATGGAGGAAGAAACCTCGGGAGACACCAAGACTCAAAAGGGGAACCCATCCTCCTCTCGTCAACCCGGAGAGTAAGGAAGAGTAGAAGAGATGTCCCTTAGGAGATAGTTAACAATGAGGCCTTTGTGTACAGACTTCACTGCTGAACATCTGGTTGTTTACAGCTAACAGAGTAGATACAATTAGTAGAAGTTCTGTTGGAATCTGTGTGAGGAGTATTTTGAGAGTTCCCAGTCCACAGCAACAGGAACAACCAGAGCTTTGCTGACAGAACTTTAAGCCTTTGGATGCGGAGTAGGAGCACATGGGAGCGGTCCAAAGCAGTCAACCCAATCCAGGACACTTGGGCAAGGGTCCCCAGTGATGGCAGATCCAGTTTGGAGTGGTGACCCAGAGCCCTGATGGTGGCTGGCCAGGCTAGACGGATGAACAGTGGTTCCTCTCAGACAAAATAGGCCATGGAAGGGATGGAAGACAAATGAAAAGCAGAGGTAGATCACGCTTCCAGAGGGCAAAATGTAACTGTAAAGAATGCATGTCAAGACATTCCGGCTTTATATGTCCGTAGTAGAATTTTAAGGAAATAGTAGAGTTGAAAGGAAATCAATGTAGTCTTGATAATATTGGACTAATGTGGCTCTAGTGAGGGCTGTAGCTGCCAGATTCTGGACTAGTTGAAGTTTATTTTCTGAAGTTCTTGTTGGAGCATACAGACAACAGGGCATTACAGTATTCAGATTTTGAGGTAATAAAGGCAGGAACTCATATTTCTGCATCATGTAGGGATAGCATGTTTCTTAGTTTAGGAATATTTTTAAGATGAAGAAAATCTATTTTAGTAAAAGTAACTATATGTGTGTTGAAGAATAGAAGAGTCAAAAGTTTGTTTACAGTTGAATCAGCAAAATGCAACATTTTGGATCATCTGTTTTTTTGTTGTGTTTTTTCCTCTGAAAAAGGTTCTAAAACAGATTCTCAATTCACAGACTTCCTGTACCTGCGACCAGGTTTTATGGTCTGTCTAATAGAATGAGCGGTCTAAGGTGTTGAATGTAGGACTATGGTTGAGCAAAACCAACAAAGATACAAAGCCTATGTCAGCATACAGTAAAAGATAAATTTCTATCTTTGCAAGGGCTGTTTCAATGCTGTGGTGAGGCTGGAATACAGATTGGAATTATTCATGTAGACATAATTGTTGGGCTATGACTTTCTCATAAATCTTAGATAAAAATGGTAGATTAGAAGTAAGTCTGCAATTAGAGAATTTCCAAAACTTGGAAACTGCTTATGTTATGGGTGCACAGACATACAGAGACAAGTACTGTTATGATGTACCTTGATAACCGCCACAGAACGAGCTGAGAGTGTGATGAGCCTGTCGTGAGAGTGTGAAACCCAAATGTGGAGCCTGACAAGTAGGTAAGTTAAAAATCAAATACCAAATACAGTCAAAAAGTTGAGGCAACGCTGTTTTATTAAAGGCAGCTTCATGGTCCTTGAGAGCAGTGATCAGTTGCTCTTCTTTTTCCCAAGTCTATACACATTAAATAGACTTTTTACACCACTCCCCTTTGTTTTAAGATGGCACCCACTCTTGGCTTCATGCCCATAAGCGTATTCAATTGAATGTTCAAAACTCCACCTCCGCTTCAATGTTTCCTCCTTCCTAAATATTACTTACTCAGTACTACTCATCCTCAAATGGTAATGCCTCACGCCTTGTGTGTGTGTAAATACTTCATGGACCATGCACACAGACTCACTGTCTATTGAACTTATATGGAAACTACCCTTTGAATAGCTTTCTACTGAAACCCTGCACGTGTTTGCATGTTCTTCTGACATAAAAAACTCACCCTTCACTTCTGTAGCAGCTGGCTTCTTTACTCTGAGTGCCCCACTGCATAGTTGACTCAGCTTTACCTTTGGGCCTTCTGAAAGATTACCATAATGGGTTTCCTCTTTCCTCTATAGGCATCAAAGAAGCACATGCCATTCAATATATAGAAACAACACAGAGGAGCAATTCTGAATAAGTTCTAATGGAAGAGAATAATAATAATAATAATAATAATAATAATAATAATAATAATAATAATAAATTATATTTATACAGCACTTTACTTTGTCCAAATCTCAAAGTGCCTACAGAATTTGAAAGAAGATATATTATATTATTTTAGTATTTGTATCATTAATTTCTCCAGCACTAGCTAACAGGCTATGGGCTATGCTGCAAGAAATGAGAGCAGCACAATGTTTTCTTTTGTTTCATCCATCCCCAATCACCCATCACTTCAACAAAGAAATTTGTTTCTTCAAATCTCTCCAGTTGACAAAAAATTTTGTTCAGTCTGTTGCAAGACACGTTAAGCTTGATCAAATATCAGTAATTTATCATTAAAAAAAGTAGATGCTTTCAACCACTCATTTGAATAAGAAAATACGTTTCTTCCTTTCTTGTTGTTTTATTATAATCGTCAGTGCAACTTTTTACAGTTTCTTTTTGTCCTATTAATTCACTTTTTCCCAAATCCTTTTAGTTTTATGGCAGTTCCTTTTGAGTTGCTGCAGTTGTTTTATTTTCTTCAACACTTTTTAAAAAGAGTGAAAAAAAAACATCCATTATTCTTTTTATGATGCAACTGTTCCTGGAACTGATCTTATCCTAGAATTTAGCACATGAATCATTTTATGGACTGCTACATTTTTTCCAGTAAAGAGAGGTCTGTTTGTTAAGGCAGAAGTCCCCAACCACCTGTCCACAGACTGCTATAGCTCCGTGAGTCATTTGGTATCGGGCCACACAGAAAGACAGAATAAAATTTTTTTTTCGATTATCAGTCTGAAAGATCTTTTATTTTGAAAAAGCACTCAGTCACGTGATACGATACATCAAAAATTTAGCCCACAAGCTAGTAAAAATGATTAAAAAATAAACGCAATGCCCTCAGTTATAAATTTGATTTGTAATCTGCATGTTTTTAAAAGTTGTATAAAACCTTCTAGATAAAATCTTCCAGTCCGGTTCTGGAGGGTTTTCTATCTTTCCTGGTTTTGGACATGGTAAATTTAGGCTCACATGTGGCTGATCAAAAGTAGCTGAATTCATCCCTTACAACCACAAATCAGAAAAAAAGGGGTTTTCTCATTTTTTGATGCTCATTCACTGCAGACAGTACAAACCCGAGTTATTTAATGCACTGTATGGTCAATTTAAACATTTGTAGATACCCATGCTGTCCAACAGGTGGCAGTGCCACCAGAGAGGCATAATGCAAGAATGGGGTGGAGTCTGTCCTAAAGGTCATAAAAGCTGGCTAAACACACCTTCTCTTTTGTTGCCCTGTGTCTGCTTTCGAAGTGGATACACTCAAGGGGGGTGGCCACCATCTTTGGTCTGAAAGAAGAAACTCACCACTGCTCTGGGCGGGTCTAAGAAACTTAAGTCTCAGTAAGCTAGCTGAAGTTTAGTTTGGCCGTCCAATCATAGTTGCAACAAAGTTAAGCTTGCCACAGACATTTCTGTGGCCTGTAAGGGAGTGATTTGACCTTACAGTGATAAGAGTGATAAGTCCTTAACCCTGGACCTTGGCAGACCAGACAAATTCCCAGAAACTGGACTAGATGCAATATCAACTTCAAGTTTCCTTCCAAACTTACACAGGAACTTAAAACAACAGATTGAACTTTTGATATCAAATCACATGAGGATGAACTTTTATACTTGGGCATAGCATAACCTCATTTCATAAAGGCTGTGAAATGTTTGTGACTGTGTTTATGCTCATGTCTTAAACTGTGCTTGAGAATGTAAACTCAGATTTTTGTGCAAAGTGATTTATCTTTGCGTGAGATCCTGTCCTTTTTACTAATCTCATAGTAAAGCTCAGCACATCTGAGAATTTCTAAGCTCTGTTTTAATAAAGCTAACACCATTAGTTTTATCATAAGGCTGAAGTCATCCTCAGTTAAAATGTGCGATTTTAACTCGGCCAGTGCAGACTAGATAAAAACTCAGCTAATCTAATTAATATGCAGTATAGTTCACTGTTGAGAAACTAAAGCCATTTTTCTTTTTTCTCCAGAGAACAAAGGTCACATTCCCCCCGCAAGCTCCATCTTTACCATTCAAACTTGCGTCGTTTTCGCACCCTATTCCACACATCATGAGGGAACAGAATCTCCCTTTCTCTCAAGTGCTTAGACACTCTTACTCTCTCTCACTCACTCTCTCATTTACGCACACGTGCACATGGCATGCTCAGTCACATCAGTAATAAGAGATTGTAGAGACGTGACAAGGCTGGATTTGTTGATTGTCATGTGGCACATACCAATCAGCCTTATTCACCTCATTTCTGCAAGGTAATATAGTGCACCAAATACAGACATCATAGGACACTTGATGGCTATTCATCATGACTGTATTGTTTTAACTGGCAGTCACTGAATATAAAGCTCACTTTCCACTATATGTCTAAAATATTTCTCTCTCACCCAAAGTCAAGGGTTTTAAAGGTGGAAGTTTGTCTTCTTTTTGCAGCGTAAAAGCCTTTTCTCTTTACGTTACATTTTTAAATGCTTGATAATGTTTCAAACCCTGCTATTTAACTTTGACATGCTCATTCCAGAAACATGTCATGGCAGATGTCATATGCTGCTATGAGTTGTCATGGCAGATTATGTCCAATAACATGACAGTGTCATGATAACCTCAAATGTTACCATATGTATCATGATAGTTACTGGTAATGGCAATCTGATACTGGTATATTAATGTTAATATTAAAAATGAATATGTTAGTGACAAATTACAACACCAAATGACATCTGCTATAACACCACTCCAGCTCATCCCTCAGATGTTGGATGGAGCTCTATCACTCCAGAAACAGGTAGTTTCACTGCTCTAAAGCCCATTTCTGACGGTTTTATCTTTCTTTACCTTGAGCATGGTAAATTTAGGCTCATGTATGGCTGCTCAAAGGGAAAAATAGCTGAATTCACTCATTACGACCCCAAATCAGAAAAAGTTGGGACGGTACTGTATAACAGTATGAACCCAAGACATTTCATGTTTTCTCTGGTCAACTTCATTTGTTAATATACATCCACTCCTGCATTTCAGGCCTGCACATTCCAAATTAAGTTGGGACAGGGCGATTTAGGACCAGGAAAAAATAAATAAATAATGTCATTTCAAACAGATTGTCAACAGGTGATTGTAATCATGAGTCTTTACAGCATTTAGGAGATGCTTTTATCCAAAGCGACTTCCATTCCCTAACTACAGGGGACAGTCTCCCCGGAGCAGCTTGGGGTTAAGCGTCTTGCTCAAGAACCCAGTGGTGGTAGTCTGGAGGTAGGATTCAAACCCATCACCTCTTGGTCTAGAGGCAAGTATCCTACCCACTAGGCCACCACCTCCAGTTTGTCAACAAATGTTCTTTGAGGAAAGATTGGAAGATATTTACATACTTCACCCTCTACAGGGCATAATATTAAATAGTTCAATGAATCTGGAGGAATTTCAGTGTGTAAAGGGCAAGGCTGCAAGCTAAACATCCGTGATCCCTCAGACAGCACCGTATCAACCACCGTCATTCATCAATAGCTGATGTAACGACACAGGCAAGGGATTACTTTGGCAAGTCTTTTTCAAGCACTATAATACAGAGTTACATTCACAAATGCAAGTTTAAACTTTAATGTGTAAAAAAGCCTTATGTTAGCAATGTCCATATGTGTCCTTGACTTCTCTAGGTTCAGAATGATCTGGGCTGGACCACCACATAGTGGAAACATGTATCATTATCAGTATTCCAGGTCTAGACAAAAGACAAAAAGGACCACCAAGACTGTCATCAGTAACAAGTCCAAAAATCAGGGTCTGGCATGTTAGGGGTTGTGTCAGTGCTACAGCAAAGATCATTTATAATTCTGTGATGGCAGCATTAATGCTAAATGACATCTGTTCAAGGAACGTCCATACATTTTTCAACAATGCAAAAAAATGCAAAACCACATTCTGCACACATTACAAAGGCATGGCTGTGGAAGAAGAGGGTCCTGGACTGGCCTGGCCTGCCGGCATTCCTGACCTGTCCCCAGTAAAGAATGTGTGGGGAATTTTAAAATGAAAAATATGACGACAAACCTGTATTGTTGAAAACCTTAAGACATGTTTCCATGTCACAAAATGACGCCTGAAACACTGCATCACTTCATATCTTCATATCAGTGTCAAAACCTGTCCCAACTTGTATGGAATGTGCTGCAGGTCTGAAATGCAGGATATGAAGTTGACATGAAACATCTTGCTCATGCAGTCTGCAATGAAATTAAAGTCAAAGTAAATTTAAGACTTACTCTTAAGAATAAAGACTTTTTTTATTTGCATTTTGCATACCATCACAGTTTTTTTCTGAAGCAATAGAGACACCCCAAGCTCATCCTTTAGTGTTGGCGTTACTAAGAAACTCCAGATTGTGATTTCAGTGATTAGCCTGGTGTGAACGAATATGAAAATCAAATGGTGGTAAGAGCCACGGAATCTTTTAAGGTCTAGGTAAAACAAGTATTTTTAGCTTTTCACCTACATCAGAAAAAGAAAAGGAGCTGAAATCTTTTCACCAAGAGAGTGGGGGTGGCATTTCATTATTTAAATAGCTGTTTTTGTTACTGTACTGCTGTTCATGTATGCCAAGCAATGCACTTTTATCTGAACTTTGAAAACAGCGCCAGCTAGCATGTTTAAAGGTTTGTGCAACACCTGCCCGGATGTATAATTAGAGGTAAAAAAAAAAAGCCAGTTCCACTCACTTCCCACGCAGAAGCAGAACAGTTATTGACATACCCACAAAAGGTAGTCTGCACAGTGTATGAGGTGTTTTATTGTAATTTTAGCACACTGCCAAGAAGTCATTGTTTCTTCTGGCTATTATCTGACTAATGTAATGACCATCTCAAATGTAAATAAGTCCTGCATTGTTTAACTCCCCATTATTGACCAGACTGTCTAGTGTGGAAGTTTTTTGTGTTATTTAAATTTATTTATTTTTTTAAATGGACAAGTTCCCACTTAAGGTCAACTTCATGTCAAGAGGTGATGAAATTCCACAAAGGAGGTGAGAAAAATAGTGAACAAGAACTAATTAGAAGTGAATAGCAGCTGCGTTGTTCTCGAGTTTGTGACCGTGCCTGGCCAGAGTACCATGCATAACTTGACCTCAGGTACCTCCATTACTTCGACAGAGTACCCACTGGGACTGGAGTGGTATCCAGCTCTGAAGGAGACAGTGCTAACAGGCTGCATTTTATCCTTCAAGGTCTGAGGAGTTCGCCTGTTCTGAAAAGTTTTCTATTCCAGAATTAATGTAAAAGTTCTTTAACTGTGAGTCATGAGTGAGAATGACATTAAGGTAGACGGCCCATGTTACCATGAGTAAAACAAAAGGAAAGAAGAATGCTCCAATCTGCAGGTAATGGACTTTGCTTAAAGAAATGGTTTGGTGAAAAATCAAATTTAGACATTTTTTTCATTTTCCTAAAATCATTCTTGCCTAGTGTCCAAATTATGCTGGTTAAGTTTAGAGCTGCGGCACTAATGTTGCTCCCCAAACCTTCTCATAACACCATGATACACACGGAGGAATCTGAATGGATGAAATGGCTGCCCATAGCGATGTAGATATTCTTTATTTTTATAGCACATTGTAAGTCATGAACAACTGGATGTGGTTTGAGAGCATTAAGAAAAGTTTTAACGGTGAATTTATGGGAGATTATCTTCTAGCGTTTGTTAGCAGTGTTAGCCTCATAGCTTCAGTACAAAGCTAAAAAGACTCCAAACATGTATTGGCTGATTGACTACATTTAAAGTAAGTGTAATTTCTATGACTTGCCAGGCTGTTCCTTTAACCCTTCCAATTCTCACTGCCAGTGTAGGATATTTCTATTCCAGTTTCAAGCAGCAAATAGATGGTTTAACTTGTTTCTTTGATTTGACCGAATCAAATCAGGTTTCTAGCCCACAGCTATATAAATTGATCTCTGTGGTTCAGTGCAGGCAGGCTGGTCCATGAGAGCAGTCCAGAATTTGCTGTGATGCCTCAACTGTGTTATTTAAAACCTAAGGTCAGAATAGTAGTAAAAGTAAAGTCATATTATAATGGGAAAACAGCTACCTTTAATGTACAGTAATGAAATTCTAAATCATGTTAGTTGTTTATGGACACTTCATGCTCATGGCATTCGTCTATCTCCAGTGCAAACTGAAGAGTATGACTGACAACATAATCAGTATAACAGGAGGCACAGGACTGAATTACAGAGCGTTCAATGATGAAAAACATGTTTGAGAGGAGATTGGTCTCATTCAAATGAAGTCTGCAGGTTGAAATATTACAGAAACCTCAGTACTCTGGTGCGTCAGTATATTTATGAACAGATAGTGCCTTTACATATTATATGTAGAAATTTGTGTTGTGCTGGATTTGTAATGATGAACATGCAGTCTTTGTCATTTATCTGTTTTTGCTTTCCCACTGAACTCCACTATTATGTGCTCTTTCGGCTTGAAGTCACGTAACTTTATTGTATTTTTTACTTGAGTTGTGCAGCTTGCCCAGAAGATCTCATTATTTATAACTTAATACCCTTGATAAAGACAGGAAAATATGAAAAATGGCATTGTTTTAATCTTAAAAAGAGGAAATTTAACCTTTCTGGTATAAGTAAATATATATAATGACTGTTTTTGTTCCAAAAAATGTTACACCTGATATTTTGCAAGATTTCAGAACAATTTATTAATTAAGATATAAACAGAATCGTTCTAAGTGTAGTGATATCGCTTTTCCATTGCATGGCATCATTTTGTCTTGACTCTATTTGCCTTTTTTTTGGTTTTCCAATGGGAAAACCTGGTACCTAGTACCTGATGTCCAGTTCTATGTTTCATACCCACTTCGCTGTGGTTCCACAAGAGATAAGTGCGTTCTGAAATGTCATATTAATACACTGCGGACTACTGATTACTAATTGCCACCCATGACATAGGATATCCTCAGACATTCCGCACAAACCTGTCATTTTCATAATCGCCAAGCTACTACATCTTCCAACCTTTGATTAATTCTCAATGTGCTAAAATATTACCATCCTTTCATCACTCTCCATTGCTAATGCGTTTGTTGTGATGATAACATCATAATAGTTTCCTGTGGCTTCATCAGCTCCATCAAGGGGACACTGACTGCAGTGGAAAATGAGCGAGGTACCAGCTGCAAAAAGTAAAAGTTGAGTGGAGCCATGACCATGAAGTGGAAAAGCTATTATCATTGCTGATTTTACTGATTGTTTTCTAGGAGTGGCATGACCCAGGGGTTAAAATGTCAACAGAGCAAATCTGGCCACAACAAACTGCAAACCCAGAGGTGTCTTTATTATTATTTTTTGCCTCACCGAATGGGCTTCATTTTGATAAATAACAGTAAATATTAGAAAGAATCAAATGTTTTCCTTTTATACTATTTTGTCTCACAATGCCCTGAACGTATCTCTCCAACATTAATACATTTTAGCCCATATCCTTCTCAAAACTATCAAATAACAATGAAGCATCCAATCTATTTTGTTCAGTCACCACTAGTAAGTGTGTTTTTCTGCTACTCTTATGTGGTCATTCAAAAGGGATTGCAGAACAAATACAATCTAGCATTCATCAACAATGAGAAGAACACAAAATACACTAAAACATTAGACATCTTAATAGATATTGTGGCACTTACCAATGCCCGGCCATGAGTGCAGATGCTGGGATGACCAGTATAGGTAGCAGACACATGTTGTTTAGTTGTTTAATTAAAGAGTGTGAGGGAGCTTGGTTGGAGGGAAAAGGTGTGCAGAAGTCCGATAAAGGGTGGTGAATGTTGAGGAGGCTCATGGTTGGAGGGCTCACCTGGGCCAAGTCTCTGGGGCTGTGGCTGGCAGCGTGGAACCAAGTGCAGGGCATCAGCATCTTTTAAGAAGTTCACAGGTCGTCCTTGGGTCTTAACTCTGTAGCAGGGAAGTAGAGTCACCAGCGCTAACAGCATGTGGTCAAAGTCCCCACGCTACTGGACAAGGCCCCTTTTATCCTCGCCCATGTCCTCGTTGACATTGATCTGGTAATCACTGCCAGGTGCTGCTGATACCAAGGCTCCAACTTCCCACCTCGGTGAGTGGCACAGTCGCTGTCCAAGGTGCTGAAGTGGCCGGTGGAAGGGCGCAGTCTGCTCAGTATCTCTGCTGCTCTGGAGTTTATGCCGTATGATGCCACACTATAAAAGCAACTTCTTGATATGTCAAACAAATTTGATAGGCCTTCTTAGTAGTTGTATTTTGCTGCCACAAAGTGTGGAGGATTCGGTTTTTTGAGTGAAGAAAGAACTGAAATGTTCTGTTGTGTGAAATGTGACTGATTGGAACCTGGTCCAATGAGATAAAGATCAGATTGTTATGCCTGGGTGTTTGTTTCCAAAGCAGGAGACATGGAGACTGCTTTCCATTCTCACTCAGACTTTATTTCCAGAAACAATATGACAAAACCTGGCGCGAGGGCCGATATGTTTTCTGAACTCAAAAGATGACTCACCCAGGGTAATGTGATGGAGAACCGACAAGTAACAAATGAAACACAAGCACCTATAAACCTAAACCCAAAACCCAGCCACCAATAAACAAACACAATCACTTAACTGAAACTAAACACACCTGAACATAATCACAGAAT
>JBBPCY010000142.1:16296855-16312596 GCA_037974405.1 Brachyalestes nurse | reverse complement strand
AGGGTCTTTCTGAACCTTCTAATTGATGTGACTTCCTTGCTGGCCATCAGGAGCTGGCATTCAAGGGGCATGATGTATACCTAAAATGAGCTTCCCCTGTTTGAAAGACTAGCAGCTGCCACTGCACCCAACCCCCCACCTTCCATCCCCCTGCCACCCAAGAGAAGCGAGATAGCACTTAGAGACCAAAAGACCATATTTCAGCCTCTGACAACATGTCTGAGTACTCTTACTTAGCATCCAAATGAACCTCAACTGTGCACTCTTTTTTCAGTAGACTTTGAATTACATTTCACGCTTGCCACAAATGGCTTTGGTGAAAGACCAAAAAAAAAAGTTTTTTAACTGTCAGCAAAAGGGCTCAGTATCCTCTATTTGAAATAGCAAAAGGTTCTGGTTCTGGTAGGTCATGATGACAATGAGTCATTAGGACCATTATCCTTTTCGCCTGTATTGGAGGCAGTGGCTGCTCCTGGTCAATATTTTTGGTGAAACAAACCACCCTTCATCCCCGGTGTGTGCCGTGAAACAAACTCAGCCCCTCGCCGAACCCTGGGCAGCTTGATTTTCTTGCCCTAAGTACCTACTTCACCTCCATGCTCTGCTGTTGCTGCCTCACATTCTGATGTATCCTCTCCTGCTCCTCCCTCATAGTTAGTGTTAAATTACTACAAAATATAAAAAGTACATATCTTATAAACACGTAATAGTAATGTTTATTTGAATAGTACATAATTAACAATATTTCTAAATCCCAAGAAAACATATCTAACCTCTTTCTCAACTTATAAATTAATTCTGCCCTCCTGGTCTTCATGGTGAAGTTGTTAATGTCACGTTCCTCTTTTCCTGAATGAGGGCAGGCGCACATGCAAACATTCATGCTGCAATACTTTATTTGTATAAATTGAAACAAAACCATGCTCGAGGGCTGGAAAACCAAAACTGTAGCAAAAACCAAAATGAGAAAGGAGACCCACAAGCCCAAGCCAGTATGACAGTTGACCGACACACGCTACTTGAACTTAAGAGGTATTTATATAAAACAGAACTCAACTCTCACCAATAACTAAACACAATCACTAAACTAAACACAACCCAGCTGTAACTATTAACATAATAAAACCCCCAAAACAAAATACAAAACCCCAAACTGAAGCACTGTCACTGACCTCAGCCCTTACAGTACCCTCCCTCCTAAAGCGCCCCAACGGAGCGCCCACGGAACACCAAAAGCTAATGCCCTTCCTTCTGTGCATTCATAGACGAATAATAAAATATAAAATAAAAAGAAATATTATTAATAAATACTAGTAAATAATATGTTAGGCATTTTGTTATGCGTGAAGCTTCAGTCTCACACTCAAGGTCCATGCTCAGTACAGAAAACAAAGGCGGTGATTAGCCACAGTGTTATGTCAGTCATTTTGAAGCGGAGAACTACCGTATCACAGTAGGCAGTCACTTGTTGCACAGGTGGGACTTATTTACCATTAGAGTCCATCGAAACCTGGAAAATCCACGAGCTGCCGGGGTCTGATAACATTTACATTGAAATAAATGGGGATGCAGTGAGACATGTTTCACTGAAATTCTCTGTTTCACCGCGGTTGGGGTGGCGCTGTTTCACGTTTTTGACCAGAGCCGTATACGACTGTAACGCTATTGAGCTGGAATTAGGAGAACAATCTTATTTTCATGAGCATTCTTTTGTTTCACACCAATAAAAAAGGGATAGTAATGAAGTTTTTCTGTATTATTTTTATTGGTGAAACATTATTTCACCTGTAGTCTTATAGAAATCGGCACTGGTATGTATATATCTATGTATGTATATGTGTGTGTGTGTGTGTGTGTGTATTTATGTTGTATTTTCTTGATGTATTTGGAATCTGTAGACAAAATATACCTGCTCAGCAAGTCAATAATTATCTGTGGAATAATAAAGATACCAGGAATTTAAAGATGGCCAGGAATTTTAGTGCAAATCCACACATTTCCCTGGTTTTATAAGTTCCCAGCATTTTGAATGCTTCTCATTAGGGCTTCAGTCTAAATCACACTCACCTGAACTGGTCCCGTCTGGTTAACCTCAGATCTGGCCTCTTGCTAATCATAAAGGTACATTCCTTCAGAGGGGGAAGCTGATAGACTGGCAGGACCACTGATCAGCTTCACTTGCTTGTCAAAGTTAATATTTTTACAGAACATGCAGCTAAAACACAGAACTAGTCAAGTTCATTCATTCATTCATTCATTCATGCATGCATTCATTAATTCATTCATTCATTCATTAAAGCAAAAAAAATGTTTTTCTGACATTGTCCTGCATATGGACTCATTCATAAGTTATGGACTCATTCATTAGGATAGGGGGTATTAAAGATGTTTTTATCTTCAGCTTCAACTTGATCCACAGGTTTCTGGGATAAAATCCCTGTGGTTTGGCATATAAAGAGTGATGCATGGTTGGATCACTGGTTAAGTTCTAAGGCTTTACGTCCTTCTGTCCCTAAATCAGCCAAAGAGAATTTTCACATTTTTCTCTAAATGTGTGCACTACATTGTCCCATTTTTCTGTATTATGCTGTTTGCCCTGTTGAGTGGACAATCTTGTAAAGATTTAAGGTTTTTTAAATATGTGATAGAAAACAAGATGACGTGCGTTACCCTGAATCACATCACAGATGTGAGGATCTATGACACCTTCAGCTTGGGCCTGCAACCAAATCACAGTCATTATTGATTATAACACATGATCTCCAGTGTGCTATTGCTTTTAACAGTTCTTTAAAATGACAACAAAAGTCAAATAAAGAAGTGACAATTTGTATTAAAAGTTTTTTTTTGTTGATTCCATCTGTAAGTAAAGTAGAGGATTTTGCATTATGGAGAGATCCATAAAACTGCTGGTGTCCAGTTCAGCTCAGCTGTTCTTCAGAATCTGAATAAATGAGCTATGTAAAACGTAGGTGCTGAAGTAGAAAATGACTAACTGCTAGCAGAGGTGTACAGCACAGTGCTGTGTAGCAACTGGTGCTCAGTGAAATGATCCAGTTATTATGAAAATACAACATGCTGTTATTTGTGAGTAGGACACTAATCAAAACTAGCTGCAGTATCTCTTTAATTAAGACAAAAATGTTTTGAGGGTGCGTTTAGCTAATATACATTTTGGACATCTCTATTGATTAGATGATATGTTACTGAACATTGTGTAGTTTAGGGCAGAAGCTCCATAATCAGCCAATCACTGTTTTTTAATGCAAGAATACAGAGTATGAATTGATGATGTATTATCAGTATGATATTCTATACAGTAATAATAATAAAAAGTGGATCAGGAGTCGCGGATTCAGTCACGCACAGATTTTTTTTGAGAATCGAATGCGGAAATCCCCACAATAATGCGGAAACTGCAAATATGCTCCGCATTTTTTTTCTTTTTTGTGGTAATAAATATATTTTTTCTGGCTGTTTTCACACAAGTGGGCCCGTTCATCTCGCCGCGGTGTCCCAATACTTTTGTCCCGTGACCTTCCGAGTTGCAGGGAAAGCACTCAGACACTTCAAGCTCCACAGATCCCCAGGAGACCTTTCCAATGAGCCCTCATTTGTATTTTTAGCCCGAGTAGATCAGATTTTATTCTCCAAAAACGGGTGTCCCAATACTTTTGTCACGCAACCTTCCGAGTTGCGTATCTAGGCGAATTTAAATTAAAAGACAGGTTTACCTTGAAAAGAGGCAAATACGGGTTTACCTTTACATTTCCTTTAAGGGTAATGCATTAAACTGAGTTTAAAATGAAAGTAAAGAGTCCTGGGAGCATGTTTGGCAGCAAATTTAGGGTTTACACTATAAAAATAGGCATTTTTAGGCATTTTTTTAACAAAACACAACACCACGGTTTTCCCACTATATGCGGGTGCTCTTGGAACTTAATCCCCGCCATGAAATTAAAAAGGTGAGCAACAGGCCTAAATGCCCTCTATTTTCATGATTTTTTTGTAGCATGTGTTACAATTTGAGAAACCTGTTAGAATGTTTAAATTGGGAAATCACTAGTTTGTCAATGTTTACATTGTACAGTAAACCCCACGTAAAAAATACCTAAAAATGCCTATTTATATAGTGTAAACACTAAATATGCTCCCAAAACACTTAATTTCATTTTAAACTCAGCTTAATACATGGCCTATAAAGAAAATATAAAGGTAAACCTGTATTTGTACTGTACAGTGCAGTGCTAGAATGTAAAATACCAATGTTACCCCTTTACAGGCTGTACTTTAACTCATGCAAGTCGTTTTCTTTGGTATAAGCAGGGTAAATACAGTAATAAATTAATGTAATTTACACTAATAAAAATACAGGCCTTTAAGAAGAATCAAATGAGAATATCTGCTGAACTGCGAATAAGCTGGGGTTTACTGTATTTGGATTTATATTGATTGCAAAGATCCCTGGTAGGTTATTGTGGACTATTTCATAGCTATACATTGGAACAATTTCACAAATTTCACAAGCAGTATTTGTGAAAATGCAAACACTGAGTCTGGTTAAGAGTCTATATGGAAATAACTGTAATATAGTAGCAGTAACTGTAGCAGTAAGGGCTATACCAATAATTATCAATGCACAGGTATAATAACAAATGAACTCAACAGTTACGGATTAATTACATGAATTACGCTGACATTTCTGTCAAACAATAGATGGGGAAACTGTGAGTCTGGAAAAAGAAATGTTATGAAATCCAATTTAGCTGTCAGCTTTCAGTGGGTTTCCACCAAGATTCCCCCATGAGGCTCAGTGCTAAAGGAATCCAACACTTTGTTTCATTTTAGGAGGCGTTTGCTAAAATAATCTATCAATCAAGCATTTTTTAATCAAACCCATTGTCCATTTGCCCTGAGGCCAGAAAATTCTCTTCCTTTATTGGCCTTTCAGAACCTGAACTCTGACCGCATCATCATTACTTTTTGCCATCGTTGCTGAGGGTTGGTGACAATCGTGTCAAGATCTGCACATTATCACATACATCGAGGCACACGCACACACACACACACACACACACACACACACACACACACACACACAGAGGTAGCAATCTCTTCCAGTCTATGAGAGTAAGTTCTTGACACATCTCACTGTGCTGTCCTTATGAGCTCCCACACTCTGTCGTCTCGTAGAGCAGACAGACACAATTTAAACTGCGAGGTGCTGTGGAACTTTCCAATAATGGCCATATTACAGAAGTGATAGACTGGTGAGAGCTACAGTGGTGCTATTTTTTCCTGAAAGAAGACAGGAGAGGCTGAAGAGAGTCAGCAGAAGCCGGGAAGGGCACACACAGCCTCATCCATCCAGCACGGACACATATATGAATATTTCTCTGTTAAAATCTGGCTTTGACCTCCAACTGCTCTGTCTCCATTGTGACTGCAAGCTGAGGAGCTGAGTCTCATATATGTGCTATCCTCCATCCTGTCCTACTTTCATAAATTTAAGATTTGAAGACTTCGCAAAAGGCACCATATTTTTCATTTTTAATGGTGAAAAGGTTGTGGAAAAAATAGATTTAATCAGAATTACATGAAGGAACTGTATTGAAAAGCACACCATGCTATTCCAGGCTGTTGGGAATTAAATGATGATTGTTGCCCTCCAAATAATTTATTATCCACCGTTATCTCAGAGGATTTCACTCTGAAACCTCCATACATTTCCATACATTTCATTCTAAACCACTTCTTGAGTCAATACAGAAAAATTAATTAGAACATATGCATTTACATACACCAATGATCCATTCTACTGGAACATCTACCCTGTATCTGCATTTACTGTCCATTTTATTCGCTCCACCTAACATAAAGGTGTACTTTGCCGTTTATAATTACAGACTATATTCCATCTGTTTCTCTGCATCATTAGCCCCCCTTTCCCTATTCACCAATGGTCAGTACCACAGGTGAGCAAGTATTATTTGTGTGGTGGATCACTCTCAGCACAGCAGTGACAGAGAAGATCACACACAGCAGTGCTGCTTGAGTTTTAAAACACCTCACGGTTTCACCGTTGAGCTGAGAATACTCCACTAACCAAAAATATCCAGGCAACAGCCAACAGAAACTGACCACTGATAGGACAGATGGAATAGGGATGACATTCAAACTGTGCAGCACTAGATGACTCATTAATAACTTCACATTTTCAGGGTGGACCAACAGGTAGGATATGTCTAATAAAGTGGACAGCAAGTGGAATAAGTGTTCAAAACACCACCAAATGTGCCACCATCCAAATAATACCAAATAATAATCACTGGTAGTCCTCTAGCTGTCCTGACTGTTGAGGAACAGGGCTAAAAAAGTGGGATAAATAATATGGAGGAGCGGATAGACTACGGTCTGTAAGTACAAAGCGCAGCTATATAGCGGTTGGATAAAAAGGATAATGAATGTAAGCATACACTGTAGGCATACCTGATAAAGTGGCTCGTCAGCACAGTAACAAAAATATATTTAATGGGCAAAGGCAGAGTGTAAAATGATCGTATAAACTAAGCTGGGACTTTTTTTGGTCCATAAAACCACACAAACTTTATTAGCTGACTCAAAGGGAAAAATAAAATGCAAGAAAAAAACGAGGATATGGGCCTTCATCTGCAAACATGAATTCTTGCAAGCTCACTGTGTGCTAGTCTACAAAAGGGAAAAGTGTTGGTCATTCAGTGAAATCGAAGGCGCAAGTCTTTCTGTGTGGTTCACATCATCCATCTAAGCCTACTTTCACACTCTCCTTGGAGTTTTTTTCAACATGCCAGAGGATCTTTGAACTTGCCGGTGCACTAGAAGTTGTGAAGTGTCTTCGAAGGCAAATACCGTTCTTCTGTGACGGCTCAGAAATCAAACTTTTTAATCACTGAAACAGTGATTGTTGCCTAGCAACAGACCTGACTGGCGCTAGCTGGCATGGAGGAGCGCGCTTTCGCTGGTGCAGAGAGCGAGTTCTCTCCTGAAGACGTGTGAAATGAAATGGCCATGCTTTTTATCTCGTACTTAATGAGTTTGCTGTCTGATTCATTTTAGTGTTGACATCTGCACCCCAGGCCTTTTTCCTGGCACAATCCTTCTAGAAATGGTTGCTGCAGGCTACCCTCCACTGGGGGGCCTGAGACATCAATTGTATCTGGAGCACTTAATCTTGTCAGCTAATGCCTGACCTATTCACCAGATAAAGTGGGAAAGGGAGTAGTAGTTGCTGACAAAGAGAGAACAGAACGACTCTTTCATTCCAAAATATTCCAGTTTACTTTGTAGATAACCAATCATCTGTACAGCTTGGAACATTTATATCTCTTTTAATAGAGCATAACATTTATTTGCGCAGCCCGTTACATTCTGGGCCATGTTACCATTCCTGTACTGATACCAATTGGGTCAGTAAGTGCAAATATGTAACTGTTCTAACTTGGTCTCTTGCATATTATTGTCCTAATAAGAACCTCAAAGGAGGATCTAAAAACATTTATCCTTACATTCATTAACATTTGCTGATTTTCATGTCTTTTCATGTTTTATTATTTCTATGCCCATATCAGGAGCCTTGTATGTAATTTTCCTCTATGGGAAAAAGAACTGGCATTTTTCACAGTCACACTTTTCCATGTTCGCTTTAGCCTCATAGTTACGAGATGGTTAAGTAGACAAAATATGAATATTGGTATTCCATCTTGCAAGCAAGCAACAACTCCTGAGCACTGAAATGACATCACATAAAGGTAATGAAGGTTCACAATGGATTTTTATTTATTTATTTATTTTTTTGTGGAACACTTTTTTCAATGGTTTCAATGAAGCGATACATTTTGTATACTGGGTGCATTGCCCCTATTCTGTGCACTGCATTGTTTTTGTTTGTTTTGTTTTTTTTACTTTGTGAATTGCTTCAACCAGCCTGAGTTGAAGCAGTATCCTGTGCTGACTGGGTTTTACTAATTTATGCATTATTCATTGCTCATGGCACACTGTTTGCTGGTTGGTAGTTTTGCCTGTATGCATTAAATGGGTCTTATCAGTGTGGCGTTTGAGATTTCGTTCAAAGTGTTGTTTCAATACTTACAGAGAAAGAGGAAGATGCGCAGCATTTTAGTTACAGCAGTGTGAACATCTAGGAAAAACTCTCACTCTGCATAACACCACCTACAAACACAAGCAATCTTTGTGAGGCTGTCAACCTTGGGATGACTGTTCAATATCCAGCTTTTATGTAGCAATGTTCATATTTGTCTGCTTAATGACCTCTTAATTCAGAGAATCCAGAGACATTTAGAGGTTGAATGTACATAGGACAAAACTCCTTTGTTTGGTGTTATTTCATTGAGTTTGTACTACAGATCGTAACAGGGACTTTCAAAAATGCTATTCTTTTTTTCTCCATGGGCTTACAACTGGCATCTGTTGGGCTGTGTATAGAATAGACTGAATAAAAGAGAAACTGGCATTTTCAGAGAAGCCATAATTATTTTTATTACTATTATAAATATTAATATTCTTCATATGAAGCAACCTTCCAAGTAACCACACCCACCATCAGTGGACCTGCAGTAGGTCCATCAGCTTTTTTTTCAATGACAAAATTATTTTGTCTATTGAAAGGCCATGGTGATTAGAGCTGCTCCACTCATCATGAACATTTGTCCACAGAGGGTTAGAACACCTGCTACCCAAATGTCTCCCAGGGCTCCAATATTGCGGGTAGAAGTGTCCAAGACGAGGGAAATGAGTATTCATTTGGTTAATTTTCCTCTCACAACCCAAAATCTGTGTGATTGCCAACATTTCTTCATTCTGTGCCCACATACTCTAGTTTTAAGTTAAGAAAGTCTTGTTTTAATACAAAAAACGTAAGTTTAGATGGTTGGAAGAAGGACGTAGAGTCAGGGTGCTGCACCACCCATACTGTTTTGTGACTATCTGTACAGTGTGTACAGAAATAAGGGCAAACTAGCTGACTACAGCAGGATATCTTGCCTGGACACTTGCTGCATTGTAGCTGCTCTGATGCTGTATGTCATTCAGTAAAAATGACTTTAGACAGGTACATCTTGTGCTTGCATTCAGCGCTGTCCATTAGCTGTCTTAAATGCTGACAAAGGCCAAGCTAGACTGCTTGTCAGATAAACGCATAGCTACGAGCCAAATTTATATACATGTACACAGGGGCATTGCATCAGGTCTCCAGCACAAAAATACAATTTCATCCCCCTGAACCCCTCACTCCTGGCAATGCAATGAATCAACTCTTTAGCACAGACCAATGCACCAACAGCCATGATTTGGAGATATCTAAAGTCACATTAGTGACAAAATTCAGTCGAATTTAAGAATGCTGCAGCATTGGCAGTTTTCCTATGCAGTGCCACTAAGTGGTCAAACTAGCTCATTAAGCTAAATCAGCAAATTTGTGATTAAGAATAATGATGTCAGTGGTGGATAATAAACAAGTTTTGAGTAAGGAAGATCAGGAATGGTTTTAACAGATGGTTAGCTGCAGTACCTCCAAATTTACCAATCAGAAATGAATGATACCACTACTGTGCACTCCTGAGCTGACTGCAGACATTTGAAGATTTAGTATGAAACAGTGAGGTGTTTATGTATCAAAATTCTGTTTTAAGGAATGAAATAAACTTCTTAACACATAGATAATAATGGAGGTTAAATGTTCAGTAACATGTAACTGAAGTTCAGTACTCATAATGCTACGTAACTCCTATACAAGTCTTTTTTGACAGTTGACAAACCTATATAATATATAAATATTTATAAATGTCTGTATCGCTTAAGGTCAATTGCCATAAGGCTTATGTGGACGTAATGTTGTCTTATAAATGCTGCCCAAGCTTTAAGTGTGGTTTTATCTAGCTTAATCTGATGTGTTATATGGGCTACAGTGAAATCTACTCTTTAAAAAATATCTGGCAGTGGCATGACTGACCAGGACAGGTACAATAGTATCACTGTAATACCAACAGACAGAACAAAGAACAGTAAGCATTTGCAAGGCCACTCAAGTAAGGTAAAATATGGTGAACTAACACAAGTACATTTACATTTATACATCTTATCCAGAGTGACTATGAATATCATATCATAGGCAAATGTAATTTAAAAAGCCTTACAATGGTGTACAATGTTTTGATAGACTAAAAAGTTTAATATCTGTATTTTTCTTGGAAATGTCTTAACTCTTAACACAAGCTGCAGCGTAACAAATGATACATTGTTGTTATACGGCAAAACAACTCCTCATATGACATTCCCCCAGTTTGTGTTGATGCTTGAGGTGTCAGACATCATGCTGAGCTTTGTTTGTGTTCCTGGTTCAGGTAGAACTGAAGTTACTGTAATTTTAAAAACATGGTAATACCTGCTACTGGGGTTTTAAAAATGCCCATAAGGAACAAAGATGTCTACATTTATTTTAATTCATGTTTTTGGAACAAATGGAAAAAAACATGAGATCTTTGAACCTAAGAGAACCTTCAGGATAGTCTCCTTCTACAAGCGGGTGTGGAAATTCTGCATAGTTAGGGGGTCCAGAGAGCAGCCGAACGATGGTACGCTATGTGAAAACGTAGCGACTAATACACGCCAAATATAAGGGTTAAACTTAAAGTAAATTTTTTTTATTCACCTACTCTCACAAAGAAAAACTCTGGTCAACCATGTGTGTCACAAAGTAAGAGCTGTCTCATACTATTCTGTTGAATGATTTGCAGATCATCATTACGAGTAGGTTGAAAAGAGAAATCAAATGGTTTAGTAGGTCTCGACAATCGTATGATTATACACCGATCAGTCATAACATAAGAATTACATGACTGATATTGTATAAGCCCCATTGTACCACCAAAACAGCTCTGACCTATCAATTAATGCACTCCACTAGACCGCTGAAGTTGTGCTGTGGTATCTGGCACCAAGATCGTTTATGTTCCTCAAACCATTCCTGAATATTTTTTTCATTGTGGCAGGGCACATTATTCTGCTGCAAGAGGCCACTCACCAGAACCTCAAGAACTGACTGTTTACTTCCTGCCTAATATAAACCATCCCTGCCACTTGAATGAGTTAATCAATAGTATTTACTTCATCTATCAGTGGTTTAATGTTGTGGCTGACTGGTGTACATTAAAGTTTGAAAGGTACAGCACAAACAACCACAGAGTTATAGAGGCTGAGACAGAAAATGTTACTACCTTCCCCAGTCTTCCTTCTGTTTGAAAGCTATGCTCTCCATTTCGAAGCTGTGAGCATTAGCATAAGAGCTAAGTCAGCAAGACTTGCAAGCTAGCTTCATTTAGCTACTAAAATAGTTTCAGCTCGTACCCTGCTATTTTTACTAAGGAGAGACTGTCTTTTTTTTTTGCACCCCCTAGTCTAGGACCTGCGACGGTGCTTTGTATCTTGTTGATGAGCTGCCATCCGCCCAGCACGCACAATACTGTTGCTACGTACAGATGATTTTTCTGTATGTGGTAACTTGGATCACCCTAACCATAAATTGTGAGTGGTGTGAAGGGAGACGGTAGCATTTATCAGTGTAATTAGAGTGCTGTACACACAGCATGGTTAATGGATGCAGTATGAAGATGGATCTCCTTTGTGACAGCCGATCTCGGTACAACTCACTCAGGAGGAGCTTGGCCAAGGGGGTGTGCATGCTGGACGTCAGTAGCCCGAACTGTGGAGGGAGATTGCTTTGCTGTACTGAAGAATTTCTGTGGGTCTATGGGGTTGTGGTTGGCACATACATTGATCCTTTCAGAAGAGCACTCTAGTAATTATGGGGCGTGCAGCGCATCGCCATGAGGAGGCAATGCAAGTTCTTAGTGCATGCCACTAATCAGTGAGGAAGTAATGGAAAGGTCAGAGAGGGGTGGTCTA
Source organism: Brachyalestes nurse (assembly GCA_037974405.1). NCBI lineage: Eukaryota > Metazoa > Chordata > Actinopteri > Characiformes > Alestidae > Brachyalestes > Brachyalestes nurse. The sequence goes on along the minus strand of JBBPCY010000142.1, from coordinate 16,300,638 downwards.
ACCTGAAATGGATTGTGAGGACGAGTACCGGTTAAAGACAAAATCCAGTGCGTCACATGTCATGCTCACTAGTTAATTTTAATGACTGTGACAGTTTTGGAGGGTGACTCAAGGTTCTAAAAATACATGCAGTGCAGGTTATCCCACTTCTTGTCACCTGCACCTACACCTTATCTCTCATCTATACACTAGACCATTAAAGAACAGTGACTAATGAAGTTAGCACATTCGCAGAATAAACCTCGTCTTGTTTTCTGAGAACACAGAAAATGCCAGCAAATGTTAATGAGGCTGTGGGTGCTGTTTAGCTATTTATCCATGGGGGAAAAAAGGAACCACACGGATGCAGCAGTTTGTGCGAGGGGAAATGAAACGGGTACAGTCCTCTAGAGCTGACAGAATTTTCCTTATAATGAGAATAATGTCTCCAGTCATGCCTGGATAACTGATGCTGACCTTCATTCTCCGAAGCAGGGTATCCTGCTCTCCCCCTTTCTAGCTGACATGGTGATTATGTTCAATCTGAGCCTGGTGCATAATTACACCTGTTAACTGCAGAGAGATGGCTCGTTCGTGGCTCCTGATTGGTTAAGCTGGCTTGTTGACTCCGTGTCACGTCTGGCAGGGAGTGAACTACACCGAAGACATTCATTTGTCATCTCTCCGTCATCTCTATGACGACCCTCCTGGCTGATGCGGTTGACCTTTCCGCTCCCTGCCTCTGCAGTGTGTACTGTACAGTCATCGGCCAGAAGGACTCTGCTACCGCCCTCTGCGCTGAGGGCGAAATCTCAACAAACCCAATTGTTATGATGCATGTAACATTAACTACGGCACAATGGAAATAATATGCTTTGCTTCTACTTAAACTAAATAAAATCCATCATAATAACATCATATGCAACATCAGGATGCTAGAATAAATATTTCTCCATAGCAAATTAAGATAAATGCTGTAGGTTTGCGACTGCAAAATCCACATAAACTCATAGCAAATAGAAAAGAAGGATCTGGAAAGGTCGGGCATTAGATCTGAATAAGATTACAACCTATAAAATGACATGCTGAGGAAGAACCCCTAGTTTCCAAAAGAACATTTAATTGGATGTTTCTTTCAATAACTGTTTGTCAAAGAACAACCTTTTTAATGCTTAAAGAACTCCAGTGTAGGTTCTACACTGAGGACCTTTACTAGAACCAGACATCCCAACCAAGAGTCATTTAAGAATGTCTTCGTTCCCCTAGAACCAATTTAAGAAACATTAAAAAAAAAACTAAACATATACTACATAGTAAAATACTACAGGTATTTCATCTTACATGAACAAAAGTAAAATCTTAAACATTTTTTATACATTTTAACTGAAAACTAAGCAGTTTGAATGTTTCATCTGAACAGCAAACTACTCTGTGAACTTACTGTATAAAAGTCACTGAAAGTCTGTATTGTCATTATAAGCTGTCACACTGTGTAATGTGGTGTGTTCAAGCAAGAGTATATGGGCCACGTTACTTATTTACTTCTAGCTGCTCTGTACAGACGTCACTGTTCTGACATTTCTGAGTTGAGCGTCTCTGCCTTCATTATTACATCTCTCAACCAACAGCTGTAGCATTTTACCACTCAGCCTAAAGAAAATCTTGTTTTTATCAAGTCTGATGTTCAGGTATTCTACAGTCACAGTGGAATTCACGAATCGTGTTTGAATGTATCATTGCTCTGCTGTCACATTTCCCAAACCACAGTACTGTATCACTCTAAAGCTAAATCCCTGCTGTAATTGGATCTGCTGGATGGTATACTTAGTGCTGCTGGTATACTTAGTATACATGATTGGTCTCCAGATGATGAGAAAAAAAAATCTGATTTTGGTCTATCTACCCTATAATCTGATGGGTGGGGGTGGGGTGTGGGGAAATCCCACTAATTCTGGATGTATTGCAGATCCGGACTGGTATGTCAAAAGGAAAAAAACACACAATACCACATATCCCTGCTTCTGTAGTGTAATTAATGTCAGATAACTGTAACATTACTTAGATTTAAAAACATGTCTTGAGCATGTTTGTGTGTCCATGGTTGTTAAGGTATTTACTTTCTTTATTAAAAAAAATAATACTCAGAGTGCCTCAGGACCACTAGACGACTGGAAAACAAAATTTAAGCGCCTACTTTTCAGTTGTGGTTTACTTAAAGCTTTTTCCTCTGGCTGCCTGAACAGATTTTTCTCCCTGTCACAGACTGTTTAGATGTCTAGGCCTATTATCCAGTGGCCATAACCACAGGTGTTTCCGCAGTATGGTAGACAGCTAACAGGGTATTAAGTGTTCTTTTTTTTCTTTCTCCCTCCAGTTATCATCCACTGGTTTCAGACTGCCAAAGCCTCATTCATCAGACAGCCTAATACTCCCAAGGTGTCTTTTGGTACACCAGTGAGCTGGCAACATGACACAAGTAGGAAAGAGCATTCACATTTGGACTGCTGGTAACACCTGAATATGATTTGAACATGACGTGTAGCCTAACACTTTAAATAACAATGGGGGAAGTAAGGCTCTCTGACAGTGTTCTACACATTATGTTAACCTTTACGTCGATTGTGTTGAATCCCAAATGTCAGGCTAATAAATCTGTCTTTCATACTGATCTCTAGTCTAATGTAGGTGGGAAATCAAGGTCAGCTTTGTAATCCTGTGACAGAGCTGGCATTAAATAAGTAAGATGTGGCAACAGCACAAAAATAAGAAATGACGCTGACAAATTAGGTGACAACGTATGGAAGTACATAATTGAGGTATAATAAATACATATATTCAGGTTTATATAATTTTCAGGTATGAGATCAGGATTCAAATCTTCTCAATATTTATTGTTTTTGTAGACCTCAGATTATATACTTCACAGACTGGTTTGGCTCTAAGAAATTCATTCATTTTCTATAACCGCTTATTCATTACTAGGGTGGCTTGTACCTGGAGCCTATCCCAGGATCTACAGTGGAGAGGCAGGGACTCACCCTGGGTGGGGCCCCAGCCCACCACAGGGCACACATACCAGTCATTCACACCTATGATCAATTTAGAATCCCCACTTCACCTGACATGCATGTTTTCGGACTGTGGGAGAAACCGGAGACCCCGGAGAAAATCCACGGCACCACAAGAAAAACATGCAAACTCCACACACACAAAGCCAGGACCAAGATTCGAACCCCGAACCCTGGAGGTGTGAGGAAACAGAGCTACTCACTAAAAAATACAGATTTTATTTCAAAACACTGCAAAGCAGCATGTCTTTGTGGAAAAAGTGAGCGTATAAAACAGCTGTAGTATAATACTCATAAGTGCAAATGAACTATAAACAACAGAAAAATAAATTACTGTGCCGTGAATTACTGTGTGACTGAAGCCTGGGAATTAGTACTTAGGCCTGCTAAAAATCATCTTTCCATGCGTGCAGAAGATCTCCTATGTCTTATGGCAAATCCTATCCCTTGTCAGACAATGAAACAGAATTTGGGATTAAAAGGGCAAGTTGAGTTGTTGAGGATTTAATAAAGCTTTCGTCTGTACATGGCTGTTCCGGAGACATTTGAGTCGTGATTATCCTGATGTTACTCAGCATTGTAATGTTATTAGAGACAGTCAGACCATTGAGAAAGAGTACTCAAGTAAAAGTGCTTCTCCACTGATGGAAAATAATTGCCTCTGGAAGCAAACACTCAATTACTAGTTTATTATTTGTTTATTTACTGTGTTGTGTTGTATTGCTGTTCTATATAT
>JBBPCY010000142.1:16276920-16296755 GCA_037974405.1 Brachyalestes nurse | reverse complement strand
GCACGAAATTCTGTGGCCCCCGAACCCACAGTGACTTTCATATCCGGCCCACTTGCTATTGTAGTTGAATAGCCCTGATCTAGTATATGAAATTGTTTAGTGCACATAGGCGTAGTATATAGTATCATTTTACAACAATTGGAAATGTGATATACATACAATAGATTGGTGCTACACTACAAAAGTACTGGGAGGCCTGAGCATTACACCAACAGGGGTTGCATTCAAATAAATAGACTTTAATATGGAGTTGGTCCCCCTTTGCAGCTATAACAGCTTCCACTCTTTTTGGAAGTGCCAATTTGTACCCATTCATTCTGTAGAGTATTTATGACTTCAGGCACTGATGTTGGACAAGAAGGTCAGGGCTCTGTGCGGCCAGTCAAGTTCTTCCATACTGAACTAATCCAACCTCGTCTTTATGGAACTTGCTTTGTGCACTGGGGCACAGTCATACTGGAATAGGAAAAGTTCTTCCCCAAACTGTCCACAAAGCTGGAAGCATGGTGTTGTCCAAAATGTCTTAGTATGCTGAAGCATTAAGATTGTCCTTCACTGGGTGTAAGGGGCCTCAGATTCTTTGGATTGCCAATGTAATAACAATGAGACAAAAGTACAAACACAGCAAAAGTGATATCTTGGCAAATCAATAAACACCACCATTCAAAAGCCCCCCTGGTCACACAACACTATCTGTAATGTGAGGGTAATAGCTAGCATGAGTCAAATGAAGCCCCACCACATTTTTTTCAAATTGCCCTTTACATAATGTCATTGGACAGCTCAATATGCTGGAAACAGAGCAAAAACTGCCAGTTCTGTCAGCTAACAGTCTAGCACTGTGCTGAGCGATGGCACTTGGAGACCATGCTACCCACCCAGAGAGATCAAAGCTATCCATGCACTCTGGTCCAAATAAAATCACATGGCACTGGTATATGGTAAGTTCACTAAAACTACTTATTGCGGGTAAAAATGTTTTGAAATGGGTTGAATAATACTGAACAATATTTTTATACTAAATAATCTATACATTAAGATGCTTTCACTTTAGTCTTTATTTTGACAGTTTTTGTTTTTGACATCTTTGTTTTGACATTGTTTTCAGACATAAAAACATGGAGTAAAAGTAAAGTCCTATGAGATAATAGCATAATATGGATGCTCAAAGAAAATTATCTGAATGCTTTAGAAGCAGTTATGAAGAACTTTTGTGTTGTGTAAATATATCCATGGATGAATCAGTTGATTGACAGGATGATCTGGGGTCAGGTAGCTCTTTTTTGGCTCTTATGTTTGGTGCTTGGCTACAATAGCAGTTGGAGTGACAACCACTCCAGGAAAATGAGCTGTTGGGCTCCCTGCCAAGTGTTTGTTCATTGTTCAGATGTTCTGTCTGTTAAGAGAAGAGCAGAGTGTGTGTGTGTGTGTGTGTGTATTAGGGCATTAACTGTTAGAGTTCATTAACTGATAGAGTTCAGCCCAAATGTGGCAGCCATCTTTAAATCTCATGACCAACTTTAAAACATCACCATTCAGTCATACAAAAAAAGTAAAATATGCCAAGTTATATGAAAAAGAGAACATAATACAAAATCAGGGGTGGGTGTAATGCTTGTGTGGAATACATTTAGATATCAACGATTCTTATTGTCCAGTTACATAACATTGGCTTGAAAACACTGGAAATCCATAGCCACAGGTCTTGTTCAAAATTAATTCTCAAAAGAATAAAAAATGACTTTATAATAAGACTTTTTGTGCAAAGACCCTGCCTTTTTTACCAACCGAGCGGCCATCTTGTTTTCTATAATCCATAATTTTATAATAGAAATATAAACAAATAAACGACACAACTGACCAGATCAACCAACTCCGCCCACAAAGCGGACAATGGGGATTTAACTCAGACCAGCTCGCAGTGCCCCCCCAATGCTGGCCCCTCGCCTACAGAGGCCCCCAGTGCCACCCCCTCGCCTCAAGAGGCCCGCAGTACCGGCCCCTCACCTCCAGAGGCCCGCAGTACCGGCCCCTCGCCTCCAGAGGTCCCCAGTTCTGGCTCCTCGCCTCCAGCTCCTGCTCCTGCTCCTGCTCCAGCTTTGAGGCCCCAGCTCCTGCTCCTGCTCTGGAGGCCCCAGCTCCTGCTCCTGCTCCTGGAGCCCCCGTTCCTGTGGCCACGGGAGCTGAGAATGCTGCCTCGAAAGGGTCACCACCGGTGGGTCCCCAGGAATTTTTTTAAAGGGGAACTATACGGGATCCACCTCGGAGGAGACCCCCGAAGACAACACGACAGAGGGGGGCCTTACCCTGGACAGGATTGGGAAGGGGCCTCGAGTGTAGCCCGGCCCCGAAGGGGTTTTTGTTTTGGTTTGGGTGGTTTGTTGGCCCGTGTTGGGACGCCCCTGGGTGGCGCCCCTTTGGGGGAGGGAACTGTGACATCCCCAGTCAGCGGCCACCTGAGAGCGCTGTTGCCCTGAACTTTAAAGAGACTTTTAGTTTGAGTCTCACACTCAAGGTCAGTCCTCAGTACAGAAAATAGAACAAAGTGAAAACAAAGACTGCGATTGGCCACAGTGTTACGTCAGTCATTTTGAAGCGGAGAACTACCCTATCACAGCAGGCAGTCACTTGTTTCAAGGGTGAGACTTATTTACCATTAGAGTTCATTGAAACCTGGAAAATCCACGAGCCGCCGGGGTCTGAGAAGGTTTACACTGAAATGAAGGCGCTGAACTGAAATTCTCTGTTTCACCGCACTTGGGGGTGACACTGTTTCACGTTTTTGACCAGAAGCGTATACAACTGTAACACTATTGAGGAGCTGAAATTAGTAGAGCAACCTTATTTTTATGAGCATTTTGTTTCACACCAATAAAAAAGTGATAGTTATGAAGTTTGTTTGTATTATTTTTCATAATGTGTATGTATGTTGTATGTACATGTATACACACATGCACGCACACACTTACAAAAGAATTGTTTTATAGGCCATGTATAACTTCACACCAGAACGAAGTCTACAGTGCCACTTACCCTATGCAAATTTACCCTCGAATGACCTTACATGAGTAGTATTGTGGGATTATTTGTAATTCCTAGACATGATTTGAATTCCTGCTGGGTTTTCTCGACTGGATCAGGCTTAGCACCGTCTACCGCAGGCAGGCATGCACTCTGCCATCTAGACAGCCTTTCTCAAGCCTGTCCAGCTTCTGAGCATCGTCTCCAGCCTCAGGTCAAACAGCAAACGCAGCTAATAACTCTGACTGTCTTTGCTGTTCTCTCACACCGAGAGAGAACAGACTGACAGAATGACTGAAATGCACAGGAGAGAATACGCCCTGCAAAGAGAACAGATGAGGCAACCAAGGGGAACCTTAGGGCACTGAGTGTACACATAAGTAGAACAAAGATGGAAAGCAGCTACAAAGTCTCCTTTTATTAAATCTTCTGAGCAGCAAAATAACATGTTTTTTATTCTGGATGTACCTTGAAAGCTTTGCATGTAAGCTGATAAATAATGAAATCATTAAGCTAATTCCTTGGTGTGCTTCCATCTAATGGTTGTTTTTTTATTTTAAACTGAAATTAAATCAGCAACACATTTTGCTCTATATAAATATTCCTCAATTACTAAATAACAGAATTCTAAGTAATGGAATACAAAACTTAAAAATATGTATTTAATTCAAAACCAGAGCAGGAAAAGATATAAAACAACTCGTTCACTTAGCTCAGCTTTTAACTTGACTTGCACTGACAGTAACGCCAAAATTTACAACAGCATATTAGACTAGTGGGCTATTAGGCTGCATGAGAGAAATTTCAAACTCAGCAACCTTGTCATCAGTGAGGGGTGAACATGTTGCTTGAAATATAGAGAGAAAAAAAGAGCCAGAGATCTGTGTCCAAGGCTAAGAACTAAAGCAGTGTGTTAAAAAGCTTTTTAGTCCGGCTATGAAATATGCAAAATACACCCTCTGTAAACTGGATCCACATCAATCCGTGCTGCCTTGTGCAGTGCCTAGTGGTCAAAGTGAAAAAGTAGTTTTGCTATTATATTGCTATTATGTAGTTTATTAGGCTATTATATGATTACTTCATAATTGAATACTTTCAAAATGAATAAAAGCACTGAATAACTTTGTTATTTATTAATAATCTTTGGTATTTATTACAGCTGCACGATTAATCTAATGTCATTCTGTGTGATTACATGAACGCAAAAAGCTGTGATTTAACCCTCTAAGCACCAAAGCCGCAGAATTGCAACAAGACATCATCATGAATAAAATAGACTGTAGTTACAAATATCATGTAATATAGCATTTGTATTCCCTACCACTAGGTGGCAGACATGTAGTACTTCGATTAAAGACCAAAAATACGTCATCTTATTGTTCAAAGTTTCGGGTAAACAGCAGTGGAACCGAGTCTTGAGTCATTTGTGCGGGAGCAGCTCAAAGGTGCAGTTCAGTTCATATCGTGCGTATAAGTGGGTGAGATCTCTGGGAGAATTCCACGCTGGCCCAAATTTATCATCGGCCCACCAGCCAAATGCCCAGTATGCCCGATTGACAGTCCAGAACTGGTTGGAAGTAGCCGTAGCACTAGCTCTCTCCATCCAGGTTCCAAAGGGGTGGGAATCTCAGCACTACACGCAGCCATGGTGTGTGTGAGAGAGCCGGGAGATGTAGGAGAGGCAGCAGGGATGATCTGGACCTGAATAATACTGGAATCAGTGTATCAGGACTGGATTAATCGCTTTGGTGAGCCTGTTGGTGTATAAACGTCATAATGACGTCAAAATATGCACATTAGATGAGTATATTTATTAGGGCTGGGTTCAAAAAATCCATTCACCGATCAATATCGATTCTCGTTCAAAAACTTCGATATTGATTCAAAAATTTGCGGATCGAGCTTCTCCTGTCGACTACGCACTACTTCTCGCAACCACTCAAGGAAAGCTATAAAAACATGAGTCCAGCGAAACCGACACCAAATGGGGCCATGGCGGAAGCTGCTTCGCTAAAATCACCATCTGGGCTAATTTATAACCAAGCCAAGCTAGTATTAACACAAAGAAATCTGTAAATAAATAGGTATCGAATCGAATCAGCTTGAGAATTGAATCGGATCATGATTTCATGAATCGGAATCGGATCGATTCAGGAAATCAGCAACAAGACCCAGCCCTATTATTTATACCCCACATAAACTTTGGGTCATACACATTTTTCTAATTTACAGTAAGTATCTAGCTTTAACCCCTTTTAAGCCACAAGCTTTTGAAATATTGATGTCAAAATCCAGCATTGTTTAAAAAAACAATATATCTCAATAATTGGAATATGTCTTTTTTCCCAAAACGTGCAGCCCTAGTATTTATGAATATGTCAGTATTGGTGTATTTTATGATGCAGATAACGTTGTAGTGATGAAATTGACTGTATTGGCCCATTAACTAAAGTAACTATCATTTGTTCCAAAGATTACACTGTTAAATAGGACTAAAATAGGCTTAGTGAAGAACATCACATACCAGTCTAATATAAATGCCCTTTAACCAAAGTGTTGTGGCAAAAATGTATATCAATATTATCATGTGAGAGGGCACTAAATTTTTTCATAGACCTGATGTATGCATTATAATTAGCTTGCATTACTTGGTTATGATGCTTGAAAATAAAGAAAAAAATGGCACCAATGTTTGTCAGTTTAGTTTAATGGCCCTTATGTCAACACGTCAGTTTACGAGCACTGACATAAGCTTTTTTAGAAGTTTTTATTTAGAACTGCTATATCGTGCTTATGCAAGAGTGATGTCCTTATGTAGGTAGCCTTCAAATATACTGTTACTTTGGTTTAGATTCATGAATGAAATCCATACCTTTAGCAAAGCTTTTTGCATGTAATGTGCAAGTGGGCTAGCCTAAAGACCAGGTGAATCCCAAAAGAGCGACAAATTTGTCAGAATTTGAGTGGTCCTTATCAGTAACTTGTAAAAATGTCCATCATTATGCAACAAATTCCATGAGAGCCCTAAAATGATTGTACCAGTCTGCTTTCCTCTGGAGATGATGACTTCAAAAATCTGTTTGCCAAGTTGTAGGCATCATGGGTTAGAATCATTATAATCAAATGTTGAACATATCCTAAAGCAAACAGTCTTCATTAAAAACAGTAAACAGACTTCTCTAAAGCAACCTTAATTCCATTTTGTGGGCTATTGTTGTTTACTTTATCATAATATATACATTTCATAACGTTAAAGTAGAATAATTTGGACCAAGCTCATAATGTCGTGTGCCAGCTGAGTGAGAGAGATGTGCATATTAATCTTGCAGAGAGTTGCTTGTGAACAGTTGGCTGGCTCTCTGGCCTCAAGCTGCACTGCACTGTTGCTCTATGAATAATGCGTCTTCTACGATCCAGCCAACTTCTGTCCTAGGTTGGAATAACACACACACACACACACACACACACACACACACACACACACACACACACACACACACACACTAGGGAGAGAATGACAAACATCTTGGAGTCACTCTGGGAATTACTATTTAAAAGATTTGTTTAAAAAATGGATTAAAATGTCAAAATTGGAGTTTGCTTACATGCTTTTTGACTTAGTCCCAAAAATTATCTTGAAAAGCTTGCTTAAACCTTCAGGTTTTTTATTATCTTCTTCCTTGGCATATAAAGTGCCTTAGTCAAGTCTGCATCAAAAGGTTTTCTTGCCTGAAACTTCGATTAGTGTGTTTACCTAAGCTATCCCCGATCCCCTGTATTGGGTCTGCAGTTAATGATGTGTGCTGCCATGTACCACGCCTCATAGAAGTGGCCCAAACAACAGCTGGAGAGTGTCCCTCCAGTGCCCTGCTATCTGATGGCTTGCTACATTAGCTTGCATAAAATCGCTTTCAGCCATGGCAGATCATCAGACTACCTTGGCCAATAAGCCTCAGGCTTGCGAGACTTTAACCTATTATATACACATTCATTCACGAATGCTCCAACCACTTCAGCTCAGCAGAAAGAGCCAAAAAGATGCAGCTGATTCACACATTAAGACATCAGAGGAAGCATAGCTTTCTGTGCACTTGGCCCATTGACCATATGGCCACAGTGCCGCTGACGGAGGCTCCCTCTCTTGCCTAGTTGTTCTCCTTGACAGGCTCTAAGCAGGGTGTCTCTGTGAGCATATTATCTACTATTATAGAACAACACACCTTTTTGGAACAAAGACTCTAAAGGTAAGTCTAAGCAGTACCATGTCACACATTTGTACTGTTGAGGGATTTGTCTTCATGTTTAATAAAATCCAAACAATTATTGCATTTGAATATTTTCCCTTCACATGAACCCTATGTTCTTCTTTGGTTCACACACACACACATGCATACATACATACATACATACATACATGCATACACAGTAAACTCCAGCTTATCGCGGGTACTCTTGGAATGCGTATAGTGAAAAATTGTGAATATGTGTTATGGTAAAAAAAAAAAAGCCTAAAAATGCCAATTTTTATAGTGTAAACCCTAAATATGCTTCCAAATATGCTCCCAAAACACATTCATTTCATTTTAAACTCACCTTAATACTTTACCCTTAAGGAAAATGTAAAGGTAAATCCGTATCCATACTGTACAGTTTACACTGAACTGCTGTCTCCCGCAGTGCTAGATGTTACTCCTAGACTGTACTGTAATTCATGCAAGCATGTTTTCTGTGGTATGCGCTGTCATTTTCTTTGGTATAAAGAAGCTGCATCTTATTGTCTTGCTAACTGCTGCGCCCAAACATAAACAACCATATGCTACCCTATCGAAAAATGCTACTTTGAAGCTTATGCGGTTTATACAGTTTATACAGGCAGTTTATACTATTTATATGGCATTTAGCTGCCGCTCTTATCCAGAGCAACGTACATCAGTGCTCAAGTAGTCCACATCTGTTCCTCAAACTTGTAAAGCTATAACTAAATCAGCGTTATTCAACTGCAGGCCAATTACACCTAAATGACTCCAGAGGTTAAGGCAAAAGTAAGGAAGGCGTGGAGATGAGTAAGAATTTTTTAAGTGAAAATGGGGAAGATAAATAAATAAGCAGAAACGAGGCATTTTTGAAAGGACAAATGTTCTTGCATAAAGTCAGTGCTCTTCAGCAGAGTTTAGATGTCCAACAAGCTTTCATCGTTGTGAGGTGTGTTGTGCTGATGTACTCACATGGTTTTACAAACTGAGGGAAAAACTGAGAGTTCATGGAGATGAAGGGAAGGCCTGTCACTAAAACTGTGTTAGTGGCTATGTGATTTGGCCTTCATGGTGGACATTACAAAATACATCTTAGAGCTGAATGTGAAGCTCCAAGGTCCAAACCAAGCTTTTCAGGCTGGCTGTTTTCAAATGTGAAATCATTTGAAGTGAAATGATTCTACATGGTGATAACATAATATTTAATAAATAAGAATCCATGTGATTTCATGTGATTTCATAACATTGCCCCTTTGGGATAGACTTCTTACCCTTGCCTTCATACCTTCACCTTCGCCACGGCTGCCATTTTACACACAAACATTTCTGAAAGACAAGTTGGTAAACTTGATAAAATGTCACATATTGAAACTTTGAATTTCTGTGTTACTGACTGATTCAACAGACTAAAAGAAAATTAATAAAAAAAATGAAATCTCTCATGTTCAAGTGAAGTCAGAGCTGTTTCAGGTGCTAAATATCTCTAACATCTGGACAGTCTGACTGTCCATATAGTTTTCTACATAATAATCACCATACAGCTTTTACACCATACATTGGATTTGATTTAAGATGAAGCTGGAAGGTGCTTCTGTTTAACCTTTAGCATGTAGCATCACATGGATGTGCAGCTGACTACTTTCCATTGAAGTGTACCATCACACCAGTGTGATTTGGAACATTAAATGATGAACGTTCTAATGCATTCTAATTCATGATGCTACATTTCAAGTTAATAGTAATATTTACACTTTTACAGCTTTTAAATTGATACTTTTGACATTACGTTTGACAGACAATAACAATCACACAAAGCATGATGAACTGAGTGCTGCGTAGTACACATGAAAAGACAACAGATGCAATGAATACACATATACACACTGTTTGTCCTGCTGCGCTGTATAACAAATCTTATCGGGAATAGTTGGCATGCGTCAAAGCAATTCTGGCAAATGACAATGAATGGTTTTTGGCGATTTTATCACAATAAATGCCTCCATAATAATGTTCATGCGCATTATTGTGAACAAATTAGTCCTTTTTCGACTGACAAGCTAGTATTTCCATTATACACCATTTGTAAACCAGATTTATCGAGTATTTTCTATTATTATATATTGGTTTATCTTAACTACTGTTAATCAACAGTTGTCTATCGTCTATATTTTAGTGTCTAACACTGGCACACAAGCAAGAAAACTTACCCAGCAACAGGCATAGCTGTTAAAGTCCTCCCTGAAGGTTTAAAAAAAACCCACTGTGCTAGTGGTGAGTTTATGCACCTGTGATATTTCTTTGGTTGCTAAGTGACTAAAACTGCAGAAATGTCCAAAAGCCTTGTACTAATTCACTCCCTGCTTTTACATTCAGTGTTTTATTGAAATTTGGATAAAGGCAATGGTAAATATGTAAATGAGTGAGTGATTTTGAACACAGCGTGTGCAGAGCAGTTTAGCTCTAGTGCTGGAAAACGTCTGGGCCTTGTGTTAAATGGAGCGCACTATGTAATGTAATGCGTTTTAAAATAGGAAAGTGTACAATGACTCTTTTTTTTTTGGATACCTCATCACAAGCTGACAAGCTGTTTGGTGTTTATGACTATAATTAAGCCATGAGATGAGTTAGAGTTATTCAGACTTCCTAAATCTTTCACATGGTATAGCCAGAGAAGACGTCTTATAACTCTTTATCAGAGTTGGAAGACTTATATTTACTTTCATTATAGTGCTAGAGTCCAGTTTTCACTGCAGCTGTTTTTGGAGTAGAATAACGTCATAGCGTTGGAGTTTATTTATAATAAAGGGTTTTTTTTCTATGTGTGTATCAGTTTGTAAACCAATTGGAAAAAAGCTTGATTAAATTGAAAGCCAATCAAAGCACAGCAGTACTCTCAAACCACTACTGTTCAGTCCTGGTGAGTTCATCGGCATCATGCTTGGTGCGGAAAGAGAGGATAATGTCATCAGCACACAACATATTTCATCCAATTTGTCACTATCAGCTGCTAATGGATAAGGCCTAATGGATAAGGCACTGGCCTCCTATGCCAGGGATTTTGGGGGTTGGGTCCCATCTGGGATGATGGGTAAGCAGAGTGGTGCCGTGGAAGCATGCTGGAACCATAACCCAGAGGTTGATGGATCAAAACCGTCCATAGTTATACACCACCTTTATGGGGTAGCTGATGACCGGGTGGTTAGGGAGGTGCTCCTGTGATCGGAAAGTCATGGGTTTGAATACCAGGACTGCTAGTGGCACTACTGAGCTACACTTGAGCAAGATACCGTCCCAACACACTGCTCTCCGGGTGCTGCCTCGCTGGCTGGCTGCCGCTTCACTTGCTGAATGGGTCAAATGCAGAGAAATAATTTGACACTGTTCACACTGTGTGCTGTGTTGTGGTGTGTTCATGTGTGAATATAGGGCCATTATAATTACTTTAAATCTGCTTCTGGACAACCAAGATCTCGAATTCCAGTCTGAAGAAGCAGTTTTGTTTCAAGTAACTAAGCTGTATTGTAACCATACTCTCAATTAGGAATTTTCAGTACTCCTTCAACCCCTTACGCTTTATTGAATTGAGCAAATCTTCCTCTCCTGTTCTGATGTCCCCCTGGACATGTTTAAGGTCAGCCATTCAAGTGTGTGTGTCTCAGGAGAGAGGGGCTTAGGGGGATCATTTCAGAACCTAGACAAAAAACGTTGTACTGAGGTTGTCACATGTTTTCAGTGTGACAGACAGTTATTGTGTCCCGTGCTCACACAGTTTTGGCTTTAGAAGAAGAAAGGACAGATTGTGCTCTGAAGAATGAGAGAGATAAAAGCACAAGAGAGTAGAAGCTGTGTAGTCATGTACTCCTAAGAGTCAGCTGCCATGAGGTCTGATTTTCCCTTTTTTTAACCTGCAAATCTATAAATATGAACCCTAAGACAAAGTGTTTTTCAATACAATCATTACGGAGTTATTTTTAAAAATCCATTAAGCTAATGAGTTATGTACAGTTTTCCTTGCATAATGTTTGTGGGAATCAATTTAATATATAATTAAATAAACACAAATCATTCACGTACGTTTGCAAAAGATACCATGTGTGTCATCATACACTAAGCCCTTTTCCCACTAATTGAATAAATAAGTGAATAATTAAATAAAAACAAACAAACAAATAATGAACAAATAAGTTAATCTAATGAAATACGTTTTGCTTGTATATTGTGTGTGTGTGCAATGTTTCCTCCAAACCCAGCGCTGCACAGTTTATGCTGATTATGAGATTCTTACTCCTCTCTGGTAAACTGCTTCACTCGCAGGTCTCAGCTAACTTCCCCTCTGAGTAAAAGATGATCGAATGGTTCTGCCATGGGCAAAATAAAACAAAGTAGATTTTGTATTAGCATTATATTAAATATTTATCTATTGAGCTTTATGGTCTTGCCTCTCCACTGAGAATGGGTCAGCACTAACTGTGTGGGAACGGCTGCCTGGGGCTCATGAAAATCTTGTATAAAACACATTTGCATGCACATATAACACATAATGGTCTTTTACTTTACAAGGGTGAAATTGATCAGAGCGTTAACATTTAAACAGTGGTTTGCACCAGGGTTCAGCTAAATGTATCCAGCTCTTAACAAGACCATTCCGTTTGCCAAGACTACATTATAAGCGAAGCAGTTTGAGGCAAAAAAAAAAATTCAAATGTCTATTTCTATCAGCACACAAATGCATAGATTTTATGGACACTGACATTGACAATATCCTCAGATTATATGTAAATACAGCATGTGTTATGATTTATTTACCTTCAGCTGACAAACAGAAAAATAAATAATTTTACTGGATCTGGTGTGGAGCTGCATCTAAAAAGTAAATTGTTGAAGTGGCAGTAGATTGACAGTAAGCCTTGTATTGCCAAGATGATGTTTGTTCTCTTACCCAGTCTTCCAGTGTCTGCACTCAGCAATTTTGTCCCTTGGCGTCTGACCACAGGATTGTCAAATCCCAGTTGTTATTAGCAGTTCAGCTACTGCGCTGTGGCGGTTCAAATGACAAAGTCAAGATAAACAAAGAACAAGATGTAAGCCAGGACCCTGAACTAGAGGACCTCAAGGCTTCGGAGGAAAATGGCTTTCTGCTGTCGTCTGGACATGTGTCATATTCACATGCCATTTAAAACGCAACCTAAATATCCCAGGTCAACTTGACTTCACTTGCTAACACCAGCACACTTCTATACATTAACCTGGACAAACATTTCCATTGCTTAATGTGTAAAAACCTACTGGCACCACAATAATTTCTTGCTATCTTACCCAGTTCAGATTTTGACAGAAACTCTGATTAAACAAAAAAGTACAGGCCAACATTCACACCATCCTCCTTTTAGTATGTATTTGGGAGCCAAGTAATGTAAAGATCAGCAGGGCAGTTAAGTAAAATGGCTTGCATCCATGGTTTTTATTTAAGTTGCACCAGTATATACTTGACTGAAGGCCACTGGTATTTTAGTTTGAAGCAGAAAAGACAACATATCATCTCATATCAGCTCATGCAGTCCAGTAATGTTCTGCTTTGATTGTTCACTCAATGCAATAGAGTGCCTGAAGTTTGGTCATCCATATTGCATTGTTGCAATATTCTATTTACTGTCCCCCCCACCCTTGCTTATTATTTTAATGATGACAGACTTATGCATTGGGTAGGCACATGTAGTGCAATTAGGGGAAATGAACCTGTGGGATCCATGGGCCATTGACCAGCATATTGACTTTGACTGCCACCACAAGCAATTAAACTTAAGCAGCTCAGCATTTATTGCCCAAACCTTTCTCCTTCACGTCCATTTGAACCACAAAATCCTGAAATTAATAGGGTTTAGAGCACAAAGCACAGCAGAACTAAACCAAACAGAGGAATTCCTAATGTAGTGACTGGCAGTAGAACATCCTTGTCAAATTTAATTAATCCAGGTGACATTAGCTTTACAAAAGTACCTGCAGTCATTTTAATTTTTAATTAAATAAACAAAAATTGTGCACTAAAAGTTGTAAAAAAACAATGTGACAAGTCTGACCTGAGTCCAACTGGCTTTTCCCAGCGATGCGTTTTCTTTTCCTTTTGCTTCCTCAGCCCCAAAGACACACGAGAGGAATGTTGGAGATCCCACACATTGCTAGGTTCGACTGGCGCTTAAGACACTGGACCCGAGCCACGCTCCTCTAATATTCAGGTGACAGGCTCCTTGGCCACGACTGAGATGCACCAGACGTAACATTCAGAAGATGATCTTCAACAGTGGACCACTGTTAAACGAATACAGTGTACCAAGAGAACCTACAAAGATATATCACCTAAAGGACAAATGCTGTGTGATGGCTCGACCTAATTAAATTAATACAAATGTAGATTTTGAGCACAATAATAAGAGAGAAGAAAAAAAGTGGAAAATAATTTCTGCCAGTAGATGATGCAAGTATATTATATGCATTCATTAGTCTGGAAGGGTTAATTCAAACAACCAATAAAAAGTATATATATCCACATAGCATTGTCCTTAGTAGGTACACACACACCTTCTTAGTCTGGAGTGAAATACTAAAGATATATTCAAAGCAGCTTGGTGGGTAAAACTAACAACACCTTAAAATCCCAGGCTTATCTTCTATTAAGCCCACAGGAGTGTACCTATTTGGAATAATTATAAAATCGCAACGGGTGGCAAACCCTTTTTTAATTTGACCAAATCTATTCTCTCCACTCTTCAAGATATTTTTTTTCTAAAGAAAGCCTCTTCTCATTTCAAGCCATTCCATGGGATAAACCACTTTTGATGCACCCTCTGACGGACCGCCTGGAGCCTAAAATAAACTGGTCTCTGTAAGATTTATAATGATTTAATAATTACTTCCCAAACAATTTTTGTACAATATCATAATGTCTGAACCTTATGAACTCTGTAAAAGTACCTGGCATAATTTAACTCATAATTCGTCTAAAAAAAAAATTCTATTTAAAGTTGTACGCAGTTTGTTATATATATTATTTTACCTATGTTTTGGGAATGTTCGCCTATATATGAAATACTACCATAATGAAGGTATTAAATCTTAATTAAATCCTGAATCCTGTTCATTGTTTACCGAAAGATGGTTCCTTTACACTTAACACTCAAAGAATGCTATTCTCTAGGTTTACTGCAGCTAAAACATCAATTATTCAGTTCTGATTTACTTGCAGTTTTAATATACCGAGACTTTGGACCCTTCGATGAAATAGAATGGAAGGGATAACTGCAAGGCTTTATATGGCTCAGCCAAAGACAATGCAATTTTGGACTCAAATGGCATTTGCTACCGGTGTCATAGTTTACTTTCTGTACACTGAAATATGAGAAATCCAACCATTAACTGAAGTAACTTTTGTCTAAGGTGTATATCCCCATTTAGATTTCACTTTTTTTTTCCTCCTGGGTGTTCAGGAGCTCTGAAGTAGTCAGCCATGACTTTCTGTTCGCTGGAATATAAATATGAGGTGCCACAAAGGCCAGCGTCCTTCAGTCATTCACCAAAATGGGGAACATTAGAAAAAGCATCAATGAAGTGAGTCAGAGGTATGTTAACATTCAATGACTATAACAAAATAGCTACATGCCTGAAACATAATTCTAAATTCAGTTTAATTCAAATCAAATGTATGGGAACTGCTGCAAAGCAGCTTCACAGAAATTTGTTATGTAAAGCCTAAAAAAAAATAGCAAGAACAATCAAGACTCAACAGTGAAATCCATCCTCCTGAAAGGAGAAAATATTTAGACTAACCAATAAAGGTTAATTACTACTGTTAGAAGGCTCTTTGAGTGTGAATAAGCACATGCATAAGTAATGAATGTGAAAACAACTCTGTAGTGTGAGGCAAATGTACAAAGTCCAGGACTGAATAGCCCTAGTTAGACTGGGCAGACATCAATCCAATCAAGAGGCAGAGGGAAACTTTCATGCCCAGCAGGAGGGTGAATGGCACATGCAGGCAGCCCCATGATGATCAAACTGGTCTCAAGGGCAGACAAGCAGGAACACTGCATCAAGACTGATCTAACACCAGCATCAAACCGGGCAGAAGGGTGAGTGTGGCATGCAGGGGAGGCTTTTAGGCACAGCAGGAATGTGGCACATGCAAATTCCCCATTTCCACTGTTAAGAAGTTAAAAAACATCCAGAGCTCTTGTGAAATTGTCTGGAACAGGGTGCTAGTATAAAACACAGTCAGGAGGATGGTTAGAGAGGGAAATGATTCTCCAATAAAATCTGCAGGACATAAGCAGTATATAGTATCATTCACCAAGTCTCCAAAAACTTCAATTAGTCAAGTCAATTTTTTGTTGTCATTTTGGCCATATACGCACAGTACACAGTGAAACAGAATAATGTGCAATAATGTAACACGAGCAGAACAGAACAGAACAGAAAACCACAAGAAAATTCTGGTGACATCTTTCCATGTGCATCAACAGTAAAAAAAACAATGTAACAATATAAAAGTAGTGCACTGCTTAAGGCAGCAATAAAGCAATAAAACACTAAAATAAAACAGAAGAGTGGGTAAATGAGAAATAAAGTGTGGGCGATGGAAAAAGCAGCATGTGTTAAGTTGCTGTATACAAAAATGGCATTATGTACAATTTTATACAGTATTAAAAATAACTGTGCATTGCTTGAAAATAAGGTGCCTGTATAGATGTGAAGGAAATGTCTGTGTGTACATCCACATGGGTGCACGTCTGTGTTACATGTTTTTGTTTGTGTTCCAGTTCTTATAGACCGGATTCGGAGAGGGGTGTCGGAGACCATAGCTCTGGGGAAAAAGGCTGTTCCTAAGTCTATTTGTTCATGATCTGATTGCCCTGAACCTCCTTCCAGATGATAGAAAGTCAAACAGAGGATGCCTGGGTGTGTTATGTCTATGATGATGCTCCTAGCCTCCTGAGTCGGCCAGCATGGCTTGTGTCAAAGTTTGGAGTGTCTGTCCCAGTAATTCGCTGTGCAATCTTCACCACACAGTGTAAGGCCTTCCATTCTGGAGTTGCGCAGCTGGCATACCACACAGTCAGGCTGAAGTAGAGGATACTTTTGACTGTTTAGCTGTAAAAGTTAATTAAAAGCTGCTGAGGTAGATGAGTCTGTCTCAGCTTCCTGAGAAAGTACAGTTGTTTTTGGGCTTTTCCAACCATTTGAGAAGTGCGAGGAGACCACGTGAGCCCCTTTGTTACATAAAGTCCAAGGTATTTAAGGCTCCCCATACATTTCACTGTATTACCAAGAATGTGAAGGGTGAAGTGTTCTTTGTCATTTGTTCTCATTTGTCTCGCTGATGTTTAGGACCACATCGTTGTTGATGCACCACTCAACAAGGTGTGCCCTTCCATCCTGTAGACTCATTGTCATCTGAGATTGTCTGTGGCTTTGTATTATGGGTGTGCAGTTGTGAGTCAGAAGGGTGAAGAGCATTGGGTTCAGTACACATCCCTATGGGGGACCTGTGTAGTATGGATAAGATGTGTTTCCCAGCCCTGACACTCAGTGGCCTGTTAGTGAGCAAGTCCAACAGAGCAGAAAGAAGTGTCCAGGCCTAGGTTTCTAGGTTTCTCTAGATTTTTTAGTCAGTTGGTGAAGGTAATGGTTATAAATGCAGAGATGAAGTCTACAAATAGCATCCTTGTGTAAGTGTTTGATTGTACTAAGTAGGATAGAACAGTGTACAATGCCACTGAGATGGCATCATCCATAGAGTGGTTTGCTGAGGCAGACTAGGCAAACTAGTGTTTTTACCAGGTCCTGGGGGTGATCGATGTGTGAAAGCACCAGTCTTTTACAACATTTCATGATAATGGGCACTTCATTGCAGACTTCTTCAGCATTGGAGCGAGGGTGGAAGACTTGAAGCATGTTGGAACAACTGCTTGTAGTAGTGAAAGACTGAATATGTCAGTGAACACACCTGCCAGCTGGACAGCGCATAATTTTAGTGTTCTTCCAGGTATTCCATCTGGACTAGCAGCTTTGCAAGCACTGACCTTCTGAAGGGTGGATCTCACCGGATGGTGCTGTAAGACCACTGATCACCTGTTGGTGGAATGGTGTGGGAGCAGCTGCTCCATCTTTAGTGCACAAAAATGCTTCAGGACATTCAAAAGTCAGTGGTATGCAGAGTGTTGGTCTTATAGTCTTTTAGCATGTTGATTCCCTTCCACATACTGTGGTTGTTGTCCACAAAGTGTTTCTCAATGCACTGATCTCTTGAGGTTCCCTCATGCTGCTTTGTAGGCTGGTGCATCCCCCCAACCTAGAAGCCATGTCTTGTTCCTGCAATCAAGGCCTCACAAGGTTGCTCAGCTTTTAGTTGAGAAATACTTTTATTGTCTTTTGTGAAAGTGTATTTCCGTTGCAAAAATATATGCATCACAGGACTGCTTCTGTATGTTCTTTGTGATCTGCTCCCTGTCCAAATAAGTCAAAATCTGTAGTGGTTTATAAGGGGCGGGGAGTTTGTCTAGTGTTCATTTAGCATTTGCATGGGGGGGGGGGCATATATTACCAGGCTTGTTGCTATACTGAATTCTCTAGGTAGAAGAACTGGTCAGCACTTTACTATTAGGACTTCCAGAATCAGAGAGCAGTGCTTGTCAACAATGTAAGTGGATATGCACCAGTTGTTCTTAAAGTAGATGCACAAACCTCTTCCTTTGTCTTTGCCAGAGTTCTCCATATTGTCCACTCTGTAAACAGTGCAGCCAGCAAGTTCGATGTCAGCACTGGGAATAGAGCTGTTCATTCTCTGCTCCAGCTGTAGCATTTCCAGCAGTATAAACTCCGTAATCTGTGAACTGATCCTGGATAAAAAAAACCTGAGAACACTCATATGAGTGTCTTACTACTTTCCCTATTTTCGAAGTCAGACATCACTGACAAAACAAGAAAAAAACAATTAAAAAGCTTTGAGTCAGTGTCAAACTGCTGCGTCTACATGTCCCTGGACTATTGCCAGTTCTTTTTAGATCCTTTTAGATCCTTGTAGCTTTTTGCCATTTCCTCTATAGGTTCTTGGTCACTCTTATTTGAAAGCATGAGACAAGCATGAAATGGAGGTCAATGACCAAGCTGCTTTGAGACAAGAGGACATAGTGAGTCTAGAGTTGCTGCAAGAGCAGAGTTTAAAGTTGAAGTGTCAGTATCAAGGGCTAGTTGGGGTAATGTATTGATTGGTTTAAGAGAAAAAAGGACCACAAAGATGGGGGAGACTTGAGGTTTCATTGAAGGCCCATACAAGAATGTGAACACATGATAAGAAACTGAACAGAGAAGAGGCAGTGAGATATTTCCTGCCATGTAAAATACTGTAAAAACCCCACTGGCTTATGTTAACATTAGTATGCTAACTAGCTTTTTTTCACTAGCTATGTTATGGACTGGGGCCATATGTTATCAATCCATATGCTATCTATCCATGTTCTGCTAATTTGCAGTGATTAGCAAGGTTTCAGGGAACTGTTAATGTTAACTGAACATGATTTAAATAAAAATACATGTAAAATGACTAAAGGGCGAAAAAATAAACATGCACAAGTAATAAGGGAAACATCAAATGCATGTCACAGCTTCAGTATTTCTGACTTGGGTTGCTTACTCAATTGTACCTTGTGTGTTGTGTGTTCAACTGGGTATTTCAGTTTCTAAAACATGAAGCGTTGCTGAGAGGCAGCGTGTATATGCAAGCTAGCCTTATTAGGGGCAATCCAATATTTGTAGTCATTACAGGCAGCAGGGTTAATAACAGAGGCAGACGTACACTAATCAGTCATAACATTAAAATCATCTGCCTAATACTGTGTAGATCCCCCTTGTGCCGCCAATACAGCTCTGATCCTTTGAGGAAAGAACTACAGGTGTGCTGTGGTATCTGGCATCAACACATTATAAATAATATTTTGTCCCACAGAGGCTCAGCTAGATTGTGATTTGATGAAACTGGAATCCAAGTGTAAACACTGAGCCGTTTATGTTCCTCAAGACATTTCTGAACAATTTTAGAAGTTTGGCAGCGTGCATTATCCTGCTGGTGGCCTAGTGGTTAGGGCATTTGCCCTGACACCTCTGAGGTTCCTTTGAGCAAAGTACCGTCACCACATACTGTTCCCGGACGCTGCGTTCCTGGCTGCCCGCTGCTTCACTTGGTGAATGGGTTCGAGGCAGAGGAAGAATTTCGTTCTGTTCACACTGTGTGCTATGATGTGTGACAGAATGGTCACTTTTACCGAAAGAGGCCACTAGCATTAGAGAATACAGTCAGCAACAATGTTTAGCTAGGTGGTAAGCGTCAAAGCAACATCCACACGAAAAAGAGGAGGTTTCCCAGCAGAGCACTTCCCAGACAGTCCTACTGCCTGCTGGCTAGCCTTCTTCCCATAGTGTATCCCATAGTGTAGTGGTCAGTGTTGCCAACTATTTTCAATGGAAAGTAGCTAAAGTCTGCTCGAAAAGTCGCCAAATGTCGCTAGATGACGT
>JBBPCY010000142.1:16257669-16276820 GCA_037974405.1 Brachyalestes nurse | reverse complement strand
TACCTGTTTCCCGCTTAAATACCTGCGTGAGTCATTTCCGGTGCCTCGTGACCTCACGTGATCCGGTGCGCGTGACAGTACCCCCCCCCAGGACCGTCACCAGACGGACCAGGCTGAGAGGATACCCGAGGACGGTAGTCCTGGATGAGTGCAGGATCCAAGATGAACCGTCTGGGGACCCAGGACCGTTCCTCCGGACCGTAGCCTTCCCAGTCGACCAGGTATTGGGTGCCACGGCGTCGCGAATCCAGGACCCGCCGAACGGTGTAGGCAGGACCACCGTCAATGACCCGAGGCGGAGGAGGGGCAGGAACCTGGGGAGACATGTGAGAAAAGAAAACGGGTTTAAGGTGAGAGACATGAAACACAGGTTTCCCAGCTGGAGCCGGAAGGTGTCAGGGTTGATGCTGTGCGTTATTTTGTAGGGGCCGATGAACCTGGGAGAAAGCTTCTTGGAGTCTGTATGAAGGGTGATGTTTTTGGTAGATAGGTAAACCCTGTCACCGACATGGAACAATCGTCCCGGGGGGTGTCGACGGCGATGTTGAGTGATGTACTTCTGGTTGGCTCTCTGGATGGCGCGGCGAGTCCGATTCCAGAGCCGTCGACACCTGCGGACCAACTGTTGGGCGGGAGGGACGTCAACCTCCGGTTCTTGGTGGTTGAACATCGGAGGCTGATACCCACAGCATACCTCAAATGGGCTGAGGCTGGTGGCAGAGGAGACATGGAGGTTGTTTGACAGTTCCGCCCATAAGAGGTAGCGCGCCCAGGAGCGCTGATGTTCAACCGCGAAGCAGCGGAAGAAGCGCTCCAGTTGTTGGTTGGCCCGCTCCGTCTGGCCATTAGTTTGTGGATGGTAGCCGGAGGAGAGACTGGAGGTGGTATTGACCAGACGGCAGAAGGCCTGCCGTGAACTGGGGGCCTCTGTCCGAGACGATGTCCTTGGGGAACCCATGCAGGCAGACTACGTGCTCGAGTATCAACTCCACGGTGGTTTTAGTCGAGGGGAGTCCGGGAAGAGCCACCAGGTGCACAGCCTTGGAGAACCTGTCCACTATGGTCATGATGGTGTTTTTCCTTTTGGAGTCGGGAAGACCCGTGACGAAGTCCACCGAGATATGTCACCACGGGTGATGTGGAACTGGGAGGGGCTGAAGGAGGCCAGCGGCTGCTGAGTTACTGGTTTTATGATTCTGAAGTTGAAATGTTCAAAAAACACAGCCCACCGCACCTGCCTGGGGTTGAGCTGCTTGTCCTGGTGGATGAGGGTGAGATTCTGGTGGTCAGTCCTGAGCATGTCCCAACCTCAGCCTTTAAGCATAATTCCTGACAGGTCGGCCCCCAGTGTACAATGCGGCTTTGTTTCCAAGATATGAAGGGGTCGTGGAGCACCAGCCACGGATGACCTAGGATGAGAGGAGGAGAAGTGAGTTTAGTGATGAAGAATGATAAGTTTTCTCGATGATTCCCCACAATGAGAGTAATTTCTTTAGTACACTGGGTGATAGGGCTGTTATTTAGAGGCCAGCCGTCCACGGCTGTTTTTTTAATGGGTTGGGATAACACCTCGGGCTCAATCCCCAACTGGGCAGCAAAAGTCTGATCGATGAAGTTTCCAGCTGCACCTGAGTCAACAAATGCAGTGATTCTGATCTGTTGGTGGCCCATGAGGATCGAGACCTGAAGGAGTAACCGGGAAACGGGTTGGGTGGCGCACGAGGTAGCAGCTCTCGGACCAGGTGGACTCCTCCCCTACCTCACCTGGTCTGCCCATTTCCCGGACGGAGAGGACAGACAGCACGATGGTGATCGGGGGAGGCGCAATAGGCACACAGGCCCTCGCGATATCGTCTGGCTCTCTCCGCTGCCGACAGGATGGTGCGGAGATATTTGCATGGGTTCCCCGGCTCCTGAAGAGTGGGCTTCTGAGGTGGGTGGAGGGATAGGAGGCGCAGTGTTAGCCGGGGCACTCGATGTGGTTCCAGGATTAAAAACAGGACCTG
Organism: Brachyalestes nurse; assembly: GCA_037974405.1. Lineage (NCBI taxonomy): Eukaryota > Metazoa > Chordata > Actinopteri > Characiformes > Alestidae > Brachyalestes > Brachyalestes nurse. The sequence goes on along the minus strand of JBBPCY010000142.1, from coordinate 16,274,814 downwards.
CAGAGGGGCGAGAGGAGAAAGAAGATTTATTCATTTTGGCCATCCGACCCATCCTTTGGTCCACACGAAGGGCCAATCCGATCATCCCCTCCAAAGTGTCCGGAAGTTCTCGGACGGAGAGCTCGGTTTTTATGCGGTTGGAGAGTCCCTCGTAGAAGGCAGTACGCAAGGCTGCATCACTCCAGGTAGTTTGCACTGATAGAGTGCGAAATTCAGCAGTGTACTTGCTAACACTGCGCTCTCCCTGATGTAGCTGGTATAGTCTGGAGTCGACCTCCACCTCACTCTCGGGGTGTTGGAAGGCAGCCCTAAATGTGTGGTGGTGAAGTCCCTATAAGAGAAGGCGATGTCTTGGCCGGACTTCAGGACCGCTGTAGCCCACTCGGCTGCCTGCCCGGTGAGGAGGGATGTGAGGAGTGCGATGCTGCTGCGGTCCGTAGGATAATGAAGTGGCTGAAACTCAAAAAGAAGTGATAGGTTAGTGAGGAACACATTGCACTTCACATCCACTCCGTTCCATTTATCCGGCAGTTAAATTTTGGGTTGATTTGAGGTGATGGGGTTGCGGGCCGAGGCTGCGGTGACTGATAGCTCTGAGGAGAGGTTGTCGCAATCCTCTTGCAGGGAGGTGATGTCCTGGGGGATGATGGGGGAATACTCACTCGCGGAATCACACAAGAGAGCAGGTAAGCCACGCGGTTGATCTGACAACGCTCCAAGAGGAGTAGAGATTTCCACCAGGAAACCCGCATTCTCACACGCACACAGACAGGTATAAGCGATGCTGTGGAGAGCAGAGTACTCACATGAGTTGAGTTGAATCGGGACCTGAACAGAGCTACCATGAACTCAATGTCTGGTGCTGATGTGTACCTGTTTCCCGCTTAAATACCTGCGTGAGTCATTTCCGGTGCCTCGTGACCTCACGTGATCCGGTGCGCGTGACACCTGCTCATCAAAAAGCTGTTTCTTAGCTTTCTTTTTTGCCGATTTAGATGGCGGTGAGGGAGTGAGGGGGCACATTTCCTCAGCTGTTCTCTTCTCCGTCGGTTCCATTTTAACTAACAGCGGTTAAAACTGTCGCTAAAGCACTCTTGACACAGTTAAAGAAATATAGTAGTGGAGGAGGCTTGCAAGTCCAAATTTACGCTGCCATCTTAGCTGGATCCCAACCGGAAGTCCTCTCTTTCTCTCTCACGCACACGCACACACACTCACCCCAACTTCTCCAACTCTAAGGCTAGGTTGCTCCAACCGACCACAAGTCCTACAGAACCATGCAGTATGCCGAAGCTGGAAAGGACACACGCACAGTCGCACACACTCATCTTCTGCACACCAAACACCCCAATTTCCTGCATTAATGTCCAGCCGAGAGTTGGTCTCTCCGTTCCTCCATCGGCTTCGCTGTCCGTCCAGCCGGCAGGTCCCCGGCGCTAGCAGCAGCGCTAGCTAACTTTACCTCAGACCTGCTGCATCTCCGGAGCGCTTGGCCTTAACTTCACCTGGTTCTTCACCTGGTGTGAGACGATCTTCTGCCACCTTTTTGGACGTGAGAAACCAAAAGTGTGCTAGTGACACACTCTAGCTTTTGCTTAGTAACCTGGTAGCCATTTTAGTAGGACTTCGTTTGCTGTGCACATGGCTAATTTGCATACTGACAGGATTGGCTCTTATTGCATGTTTTGTTTGAGTTTCCAATGCATGGAATTCCGAAATTAGAGAGGGGATAGTCTAACATGGAACAGGAAAATACCGCAGTGTAATCCATTTATTTCAACAAAGTAACTGTAATCTGATTATCACCTAATGGTAACTGTAACGGAATACAGTTACTCATAATTTGTATTCTAATTACGTAACGCAGGTACATGTATTCCTTACTCCCCAACACTGTAAATATTAGGATTATAAGGGCTACATAAAATATACATTAGTGCAGAATAGCCAAATGTAATCTCTTCTTAACAGTGTTGCGAACTATTTTCAATGGAAAGTAGCTAAAGTCTGCTCGAAAAGTTGCCAAATGTCGCTAGATGACGTCATGTGTATATTTGCATATTGATGACGTAATTACGTCGTATTTGCATTCTGCGTGTTTTCCCTAATCCTTCTTCACATGTCCAGTATAAAACTGTTATCAATTACGTTACATATTTTCTGTCAGACAACACAATGGAACTTATTAACCAGCAGTTAAAAATTAAATAGTTTTATTTCAAGCAAAGGAGAAGCAGGTAAGTGATTGGTCCGTGGCAGCACCGTTTGCACATGCGCAGCTCATTCACATCTATGTCAGCTGCCGTGCCGTCACGGGAATATGCTGCTCCTTTCAGCCGGAGCTAGCGCTCACTGATCAGAGCAGACACAGGGAGATGAGTAATTGTACCGGGAAAGCAAGACCTTGCGCTTACAGGACAGTACTGGCGACATTTGGAAAGTTGTTAAGGTTTGTCCAAAAATCGCTATATTTGTCGCTATGCGCTTTTTTGAAAAAAAGTTGTCAAGGGGGTCTGAAAAGTCGCTAAATCTATTGACAAAGTCGTTAAGTTGGCAACACTGGTAGTGGTGCCACCTCTGTCCTAGGCACAGGCACCCAGCCATCCACATGATGTAAAAGAAAATGTTATTTATCAGAGCTGACTATCTTCCTACATTTCTCGCTGATCCTGCTCTGATGCTCACATGCTCATTCTAACCGTTGTTGACAGAGGTCCCACTCAGTCAGCATATACACAGCCAAAAGCTACGATGCAATGTGTGTTTTGACATTTTTCTTTTATAGTTAGCATTAGCTTTTTCAGCGGCTTGTGCTACAGTAGCTCTTCTGTTGGACTGGACCAGACTAGACTTTGCTTCTTACATGCATCAGTGAGGTTTGGGCGCTCATGTAGGTAGTAACTTAGAGGACCATCCCACAAGACCTGCTGTTCTGGAGAAGTTCCGACCCAGATGCCTAGCACAATTTCTAATCACAATTTTCAGAAAAGTTGCTCAGATGCTTATGCTTGCCCATTTTCCCTGCTTTCAACACAATAATTGATTGTTCCCTTTCTGTCTAAGATATCCAACCCTTGACAGGTGCCATTGTAATGAGATAATCAGTGTTATTCACTTGAAATGTCAGGGTGTCTAATCAGTGTATATAAGGAAAGGCATTCAAATACTAGCAGGAACAAAACAAGAGTCAAAACCAGTGATATGGAATTCAGCTAAGAATCCAACGGAGACTTCACAATCAGTCTAACTGAGGGTATATTTATGAGATTTCATCCCAGATTGGGAAGTCCATGCAGATTCTCCTCAAGAATAGGAACCATGACAGGATACTGTAGGTAAATTACAGTTTACTTAAGATCAATGTAAGCATACAATGCAAGTATAAATTTACCCAACAAAGACTACCTTGGCTGAAACATCTGGTTGCTATTGTATGGGTTTATCGACTGTCTCCAGACATGCTAAACTTTCACCAACACGTTTCTGCCTCAGTAGTATGGGCTTAGTTATGGGTTGCCTTAAGAGATTTAATTCACAGACTTGTCTTATAAAAAGACTGGATCAAATGCAGCTTTATGTTGACTGTGAAACTGAGGAACACTTTGTTATGTATACACAGTAATGTTTAGAATAAATGATTTGAAAGTCTGAAAATGTGGAATATAAGTCTTTTAATATATGTGTCTTTTGATTTGTCTTTTAAACACACTCCATAAGTTATCCAGACATTAAAAAGACCTGTAATTATTTACAGTCTTTGCAGTTAAACCAAACAAATTGATTATTCATAGGAGGTTAGTGATGTTGACTGGTCCAGATAAGAGAAGTTCTTGCCCTTTAGAGGAGATTCTTGGTGTGTCTTAAGCAGTGGATTAGCTGTTGCCATGAGCCAAAGATCAAATCAGTGGATACTCTCAAGTACAATAATCCACTTCAATGGCTAGTGGCCTAAAGTCATTGCCATTTTATAGGAGAAGTCCTTTGTCAAAGATGCTACCTTTGAGACTAAAATGAATTGATTTTTTTCTATATTACATAGTCCTTAGCAAGTATAGCCTGCAGCAAGTGACATTTTTTGCAACCTGTGTTGAGAGCCTTCACAGTTCGTGTTTAAACTTGTTTGAGACTTGTTTAACCTGACAGGAAAACTTAACTTTTTTAACATCTCTTTGCTTGTTGGAGTTACTGGAAGACCTTCCAATGTACTGAACCAACTTAAAAGCATGAAAAATTAGAACGCAGTCCTCATTAAAAAGCTGATCATTTATTAATGCCACTTCATGGTGAAATGGGTTAAATGTTTGTCTAAAATTAGCAGCAGTAGTTCCTGAAACTATTTAATGCTTGCTCTCTCATCATTGCTGTCTCATTTTATTTGAATAAAATGGTGGTGATTAAGGCTGCATGGCTCAGATAAGCTTGTTCTCTCAACACATTCCACTCTTGTTCATTACAATTGTACTTACACTGTTTGCATAGCTTACAAGAGCACCCCTGAGAAGTTCAATTCAGTTCTGTTTGATGCATATATCCCAGATATTTCTTCATTTTGGTCCATTTATTATGTTTGTTTGGCACTATTGGTACAAGTTATACATGAATAAAAATGATATTGTAAGTTGTAATGCTATTCCAGTTGTAATGTCTCTGAACGTAGTATAATCAAATATAAAGTAATTGTTCACTGACATTTGCGTGCTGTGGAGAGAAAGAGGTTGGCTTTTGGAAGGCCTGTTTCGCAACTCACATCATCTCTCAGTATTATGACATCTTGGAGATTGTAGTAAATACAACTTCTTACGAATGCACAGTTTGCTTAATTTTGTCAGTCTCTGTCAGAGTGGTTAAAGCTGAAAATCTATTATTCTGATGGTAAGGAAAGACCTGTCAATGGTCTGCTGGTTCGTATAAAAGATGCAACAACTAATATGCAGAAGAATATCCATCGATTGTTACTTTAAAAGCAAGAGTGGCAAAAATGTTTAGACTTTCACAGGGTCGTGTCAGCATCAGCTTTCAATTTGCCCCCGGTAGCAGTTTTCCCAGTTACTGACCTCACTGCTGAATTCCCATTTGTCATAATAAACTGAGTTGACTGTCCATTTATCAACCACTGAGGACAATTGCCACACTGTACAGTTATGGCTGTTGATGGAATGAGTGTGTAGTTGGGCTGGGCAGTCATACTAGGCTTAAATTACAATCAGTCAAATAAATTAAAAGATGCTTGTGCTAGGGTATTTGCACTTTGTACAGTGTATGCCTGTGTTTGCCTGATTTATATTTTTGTCTTAGTTATGGTCTTTGTAGGTCAACTTATGATGGTGTTACAAAAAATTTAACTTTTTTTATACTAACTTTAAATGGTTTGTTACTGTGCCTTTAAAACTGATACATGCAAGAAAATATCTCTCTCTGATTGACTGCCCTGTATTGCATGTTTGTGTTAGCCGTATTTATTATGTCTTTATTTGTTATGGTCTTTGTGGGTCTACTTTTGACATTAGGTGCTTTTATGTACCAACAATTGAACTTTTTTAAACTAACTACACTCGATACTGTCAGGTCTGTTCCCGCTTGGTCACGTCCCCAACAAAGCCTGTCGCCCGAATATTAGGGTATTTACGGCTCTGGACATCAAGTATCTCAGGAATGTGTGTGAGGTCGTTGGGTGCCTAGGCAACTCAGGTCTAATCAATGGGGCTCTAGGAGCTCTTGATCTGGGTTGCTAGGCAGCCAACGACGTGTCCACCTGTGTGTTATGTGCATCACAAGCAGTAGTGTCTATGTTAATGAAACTTGTGGTGTGATTGGTTGTTGGGTTGTGAAAATGTGTTTTTAAGCCGGCCGTGCCCATCAAGAGTAATTTTTTAGCCATTAGTTGACAAATAACCCCAGTGATTTTCAGATTCAGCCCACATGCTATTGAAGTTGAATAGCCCTGCACTAGGCTAATTAGATGGCTTCATTTGCATGCTTTGATTTTTATGACATCACAAAAATTAAAACTGGACCTTTTTTTTTTTACATACAGTGAACCTCCATTAATTCGCAGAAACTGCAGATATCCTCAGCATTTTTTTTGCTTTTATCATGGCAATATGAATACAGTCTGTACAGGGGTAACAGCAGTTCAGTGTACACTGTACAGTACAGATACAGGTTTACCTTTACCTTTTAAGGGTAATGTAAGAAGCTGAGTTTAAAATGAAATTGAAGTGTTTACTTTCATTAAGGCATGCTCTTGGAACGCAACCCCTGCCAATGTCGAGGGTTTACTGTACTTCCCTTACTAATCATGTACTCTCATACTAATCATTCACATAATATATCACACTCTTATTTTAAAGAGGTCAGGTAAAGTCTGTTTTCTGTTGCACAGGCCCATTTTTAAGAAGACGAATTCTGCTACATGGCCACACATATTCTTATACATTGACATGTATGGTCTCTGATTCTAATGCATTTTGAATGTAGCCCTGTTCAAAAGATGATGAACGTACAGTTTCCTTTCCTTAACTTTTGCCAGGCCTGAGAGATTGGACTGCACTGAACAAACTTAACAAATCAGCAGGTCTCCAGATGTGTCCAGTTCAGCATTTCCATACAGACAAAATGACTTACATTAAGATCTGCAGAAATGATAGTTGTCTGTTTGCATTCACTGTGTTTAACTACATTTCATATCCTGCTTGTCAACATTTCTGTCACCACGCATTGCTCACCCCTTTTCCTTCTTCCTTGGATGGATGTGTGCATTTGTATGATCAGCTTGTGGCGACCATCTAGCCTTTTTTTACTCACTCTGCTGGGTGGCTAATCTGGGACATTTGAGACTAATTCAAGCTTGCACGCATTTGGCAAAGCATGATATATTTTACCCCGTGCCCCTGCATATAATATGTTGATAAATCGTCAAATCAGGTGTGATTGACTCCCACTTTATCATACAGAGAGATGAAATGCCAAGCCTGAGCTGGGGTATGCAGTCTATCGGGAGAAATCTATTCAGTTTAAATGGTATTTTAGCCAGAGACCAGTTCTTGCCAAATCATCTCCATTTTTATTTTTATTTGCTGCAGAAAGGACTGAAATGCTCTGTTTGAGAGAAAGTGAGGGATTATAGTTGCAAACTAAGCGTGGACAATCACATGAATTGTAAACACATCAATATTGTATACATTTCAAATGAATGATCAACAGGTGGTGACTTTGCTGGGACTTCAGCAAAATGGAATATTTTTGAAAAATAAAAAACCTTCTGAAGCCAAAAATAACAAAAGTGTGTTATGAATCGATATTACTTCTTTTTTACAAGTAGCACAGTGAAACGTTCGGTTATGTTTTGTTCATAAGCTGAAGCATACAATGTTTCACGAGTGGTTTTTGGCATGAATGTGTGGTTCTGGGTAAAGTTTTAATAGATGTAGAACTTGAACACTAGATAAGGGCTCCTTAAACTTCCAAAAGTTTCTTCACATTTAGATATCTCAAGTATTTGTTTAATTCCTATACTTAAGTCTTCTTATGCATTAATTAATAAATAATAATGGAAAACTTTATAAACACAAGGTATTGGTGTAAAGACTGTAGGCCTGTGTCATGGCCACGCCAGCTATACTGTATCTTTCACATTCTCAGTCTCCAGACTACTGAGTTTTGGAACCCCTGGTCCTTTTAGTTTCTCTTATCTCCTCTTATCTCCCATTCATCTGTCTTTTTCTCGTTTGCATTCTCTTTTGTTGTCCCATGTACACCACTTTGTTTTACCCTTCTCTTTCCTAACCTAGCCTTGTGTGTGCCACCGCATCTCCACATCAAGTTATTTTTCACCTTTTCTCTTTCTTTACCTCCCCGCTTGCTTTGTTGCTTGCATCTTACATCACCTTATATTAGTTAAGTTCTCATTTCTTGCACCTGTTTCTTGCTTGGTTTCTCCCCTTTAAAAATCAGCCTGACCCGGAAGCCCTTTGTCCGGTCTCCCTCACTGCTTGAGAATTTGTGTGCATCAGTATGTGTTTCACCGTGTCTCTGGTTTGTTTTTCAGGCTCATGTTCAACCTTGAGATGGTTTAATCCAGTGCTTCTGACCACACACTTTGTTTCCTGGCTAGCTCTCAGTTCTACCCTTCGTGTACCTCTTGAAGATCTTAGTGTTTTGTTTTGACTCTGGCTGGTGATCCGTTTTTTTTCCTCCAGGTGGCCTTTGTTTTGAGCATGAGCCTGGAAGTTTCTTATTTTGCCTCTGTTTTGCCCTCATTCTGTTTTTTTCTAATAAAACCTTGCCCTGTGATCCCAGCACGTGCGTCTACATCTGCTCCTTGGCACACTAATCATGACAGTCTGGATCCGAGAATTTAAGAGTCTAAAGAGGTCTCAAGGCAACCAGAAATAGTTCTTCCATGATATTGCTTCAAATAACCATTTTGGACACCATTATTTTTAAAAGGACACCATCATTTTCAATGTTGTTTTGTGGAAACCAAAAATATATCATTTCTTGGCAAAAGTGCAGACTCAAACCTGCTAAAATATTATGTAAAATTCATTTGAATGCAAACAAATTCCATAATTGCATTGCAGTTGAATTTTGTACAAACATGATGGTAATAAATCTCAACATCTGTGGGTTTAAAAATAACATATGACTAAAAGCTTGCAAGGCATGAAGCTGGAGAAACTTCCATCAAGAACATGAGTTACTGAGGCTAAGATGTCCCAGGGCTGCTTGCCCTGCCCCTCAGTTAATTATGGATATGGCACCAAATTCAGGGTAGTCCAGCTTTCCTTGGACCTGATGTCTTTTTAATGTGCACTTGGATATGCACATAAGGTGCAGCGGAATGACTTTGGAAAGCTGGTGATTAAAGGACATTAAGCTTCCAGACTGTCTGTACTAATACAGTTTTTGTTTGGTCATTTCCCTCACTCTGAGTCGTAGCAACAAAAGCAAATGTATGCTCCATCTTAACTGATGGGTTTCACTAAGCGTCTATAACAGTTTGTGTTTGAGTTAGAGCAGAGAGGAGAGAACAGAAGCTTCCAGAAGATGGTAATAGCAGGCAAGAGACGGCAGAGTCTCTGTGCTAGTTAGAGTTAATGGCATGCTTTGGACATTACAATTCCTGCTAATGCTGATTAGGAGGTGGAACGAGGCAAATTGAATGAAGGAAATATAGTTGTGTAGGAGGCGCAGGGGCTGATCAGAAGAGGGTCCATAATTTGGCAGACTCATTACAAAATGCTTTTGGGAACATTCATTTATCAATCATTTATTTAAAAAGCCTTCATGAAATTGTGTACTCATCTCTTAAATAACTGAGCTTAAAATAATTGTTTGACAATATGAACAGAGTGAGAATAGCCTCTTGTATTTTTGTGATATGTAAGTTTATATATGTTCTCAATTTCATTTGGGCATTAATCAGCCTCTCCACCCCCTCCATCTATATCAAGGTTTCTGTGTATCATTAACACAATTACCATCTGATCTGCCTGCAGTGGCAGTTTGAGGCCAAGTCATAATAGCTTAATCACCGGAAAATGTAATTTCCAAGCCCCACTCTGAATTATGCATTCTCCCTGAACTCATTTTCCATTTCTCTTTCTGTTTTCTTTTATTCAGAAGCAACCAAATCTTCTATGGTACAGAAGTCATGGAAAAAAATCAGGTAAATAAATAGACAAATAAATAAGTTATGTTCTCCCAAACAAATTACTAAAGACCTTCTAGGGCCGGCTCTATTTATTTCCAGTTCTGCTTTATTTCAGGTCAGTTCCCCTTTGAATTGCCAAGCATACCTTCTCGTCTTTTAAATTTGCAGAAATTGTCTTTAGAAAGTGTGCAAAGGGAACACAAACACAGAGGAGATGTCTGAAAGCAGGACTAGATTTTAACTTGCCCTATGACATGCATTCAGTTTTATGGCATGTTTTATAACATCCAATGAAGTGCAACAGCATCCGCTTGTAAAGTGAGGAAAGCTAGTTCAGAGGTCAATTAAAAATGGTTTCATGTCTCAAAGCGTCTATTTACTTCCTTTCACAATTTGTCCGAACATGAATATAATGACTACAGGTTTTTATGGTGGTCTGCAGTGTAATTCCTGACATCAGGTACTCAGTCAAGCAAAAATGTATATTTAATAACCTGAGCCGTTCAACAAAACAGGCCATAAATTCCCAAACTTAATATTCTATTTACAAAATAGGACATTTTCTGAATGTACAATTGTGATAATGTATGGTGGTGCTATAATCACAGTCGAGGTCTGTGTACTGACGATTTTCTGTTCTGTCCTCCCTCAGGAAGTCAGGTGTGATGACAAATTGGCTAATCAGTTCAATTAATTATACTTGAAAAAAATAAAGGTCTCATAATATGAAAAATGGAACAGGGCAGAAGCTGATTGGGATTGGGTTTTTTTTAGGTTCTAGCTGATTTTTAGGTTTCAACAGATAATATTGCTTTTGTTAATCTAATCCAAATTGTTTTGCGCTGTTTCACCTGTTTTTGAGTTAAATACAACCCCAAATCAGAAAATGTTGAGATGGTATGGAAAATGCAAATAAAAAAATTACATTTAGTAAGGGTTTTATTTAATTGCAGACAGCATGAACCCAAGACGGTTTATGTTTGGTCAGGTCAACTTTATTTCATTTGTTAATATACACCTATTACTGCAAAGTAGTTGTGCCAGTAAAACATGTACCACTTTGTAAGGTTAACATTCCTTCTCACCACACTTAAAAAAGAGGTTTTGACACTGAGGATACAAAGTAGTGCAGTGCAGTGTTCCATTTGTTTCCTGAAAACACATCTTAAGGTTTGCAACACTACAGGTTTGTCATTGTTACATTTTTCATTTCAAAATTTTCCACACACTCTTTATCGGAGACAGGCCAGGACTGCTGGCAGGCCAGGCCAGTCCAGGACCCTCTTCTTCCACAGCCATGGCTTTGTAATGTGTGCAGAATGTGGTTTTGCATTATCTTGTTGAAAAATGCATGGATGTTCCTGGAAAAGATGTCATCTAGAAGGCAGCAGATGTTGATCCCAAAATTCCCATGTACTTTTCTGCATTAATGCTGCCATCACTGAGTTATAAATTATTTTTGCCTTGGCACTGACAGAACCCCAAGCCATGCCAGACCCTGAGTTTTGGACTTGCTGGTGACAGTCTTGGTGGTCCTTTTCATCTTCAGTCCAGAGCACAAGTACTCTTTTATTTCTTCCAAAAAAGATCAGGATACTGGTTCTGACCACAGTACACTTTCCACTGCGTGGTTGTCCATCCCAGATGCCTCTAAGAGAAGTCAGGGTTGCTTCTGGACATGATTAGCATAAGGCTTCTTTCTGGCACAGTAAAGTTTATGTTGCATTTGTGAATGTAACTCAGTATTGTAGTGCTTGAAAAATGGTTTGCAAAATAACTCCTTGCTAATGTGGTGCATCAGCTATTGATGAATAATTTTTGATGCAGTGCTGTCTGAGGATCGGAGATCACGCTTGTGCCCTTGCCCTTCATGCTCTGAAAGATACAAAGACCTTCCGATTTTTCTTTGAGGATCAATGTTTTTAAATATTTCAGTAATTTTATCACGCATTTTTTTAATAAACTAGAGACCCTGTGCCCATCTTTGCTCCTCAATGAAAACTACATGATTACAGTCACCTGTTGACATCGCCTGTTTGAAATCATTATTTATTTATTTATTTTACTTACCTACCTAAATCACCCCTGCATGAAATGAAGTTGACCCGAGAAAACATGAAACATCTTGATCATTCTGTCAACACTTTTCCATACATTCTTCTGATTGGGGTTGTCTTAGATATAAGGTATACTCTTAACAGCATGTGGAGGTTCATCAGACACCTTCAAACAAAAAACTTAAATAAATTCAAACTTTTAATGCATGATTGCTATTTTTTAGCTGTATGCAATAAATAATGAAAAATATGTCTCACAACTTATCTGACTCATTACGTGTTAAGCCAAGTCAGGTGTAGACAGTTCTAGACTGCATTAAACTTTGTGTCTCTTCAAAACGTTCATGGTGTTGTGCTTATTCTCTACAGCCATGGGCTTATCTAAGTGGAGCTCTGAGGATTTAAACCTTAAGATTTTTAACGTAAAAAGTAAGATAAAGCAAAATATATATCTCAACGCTTCCTGCTTGTATTTTTCACTGTCCAAAATATCAATAGAAATGGAAGCTAATGAAAAGTGTTGAAGCCAAAACAAGATCTGTAAGAAAAATCATTTAAAAAAGACGGATGAGGTAGGCAAAACAAAGCCCCTGCATCACTGCCAAGGACATACAGGAAGATCTGGCTGGTACAGGAATACTGCACAGGACCATTGTACAGTGTTGTACTACAAACATCTGTATGGAAAGGTTATCAGAAGGTAGCTAAATATGATTTCATCAAGTCAAAATGTAAAGTATGCAACACAGGAAATAAATAATTCTACTAAATATCAACAAATGCTGAAATCCGGTGTCTGAAATTGAAGAAAAAAATATTACAAGACAAGATGTTTTTAATCATACATCAAAATCAACCTTGTAGTCATACCCTTGTTTTATTTTGACCCTTGGTGTTAATATGAATCCCCAGACCAAACTAATCTTAGATCATTACCTCATCGCACCTCATCTTAGCCATAATATGTTTACATGTCTTCACTTTTGTGTTAGGTGTATAATTACATTCTCCACAGCTCTTGGTTTCATTGAAAGCTTTCCAGATCCATTGGCCTCAGTCCGCTCTCCATCTGGTCCAACAGAGCTGGATAACCTAACCGAATGTTCACAGATTTCCATCCACAATAGATAACAGGCCGCCTATTATGAGGTCAAAGAATTAAGACTTGGTACAACAATGTGAATATTTTGTCGGGCAAACTGGAATCATTCCACTCAGAAAGGACAGCCTTAGATGACACAGTAGGGCACTTACTGTGGCATGCTCAGGCCACCCTCTCTGGCTGAATCAAGCAAAAATAGCCCTAGATTACTATTAAGAATTTCTAAGTTAACTAAGAAAGGATCCTTAGATACATGTAATCTGCAGAAATGATGATTTCCTCGAAGCCATTTGATTAAATTCAAAACCGCACTCTTATCTCTGCAACACCTGCGGATGCAGATACAGAGCAAAATGTAGTTACAACAGAGAGGCTGGTATATTTTTCCCAGTTCAACAGACAAATCATATTACAGTTATTTCCTCATTCAAACAGTCTGCCTGCCCCCTTGTTTTAATTCATACATGCTTACTTAAAGAAGTCTTATCAGTAATAAACTCCTCTCTTAACCATAGTTATAGATCAGAAGTTTTTAAAGCCAACGATCAGGAAGCCAAATCTTGATCCATTTACCATACAGGGGGTGAGTTATGATACAGATCCGTTCCTTCGACAGTGATGTAACCCAAGTTTTGGTTTAAGTCGAAACACACCTTAGCCTAAGTCACTTACTGATTCTAACACAGTTGATAAATCATAAAAATACAGCTAAGCCACAGAAAAAGGAAAAGGAAAACTCTCTCAATCATACGCTGCGTTACTGCGTATTCTTCCACCGCGCGCAACCAAACTAGTCTGCCCAAATAGTCTGAAAGTACGAGGTTAACGGTGATTGACTCTCAGTTGGTACTTTCCTGCTCACCTGTACTTGAGTCAGACTGACCATCGTCAGGGTCTTTGTTCACCTCTAGTTCATCCAGACCAGTTCATCCACCATGGATCAATGTATGTACTGTCCATACCCTAGCCAAAGCAACTTCTACCCAAAAATCTCCAGTGGAAGTTGTTGCTATTAATTACATACTCTAACGGACCCTATCAGATGTATCTGATGTTGACCACAGGAGGATGGGTTCCCCTTTTGAGTCTTGGTTCCTCCCAGGGTTTCTTCCTCCAGCCTTAGGGAGCTTTCCCTTGCATCAATTGCCTTTGGCTTGCTCACTAGGGGTTCAGACCTGGATTCTAAAGTCATTTGCAAAAAATAACCCAAATTTGACTTGACTTATCAGAGGGAAAATAAATATTTCTGTTAGCTGGCTACAGGAAATGTTAGGAGCCAAAGGGGGTCTTGCTAACTGAAAGGGCGCCCACAGTTACATACCACATCTTCTATTCCATTTAAAAAATATGTTGTTTGACTGGATGTGCACATAAGAATGGGCAAAGATACACTAAAATATATTTCAAGATTTTTTATGTGTCCCATACATAGTTAAACAAATACAGCATATAGTGAAGTGTGCCCTTGCCTCACCCAGTAAGTTATCAAATAATTGAAATTGCATTAAAGAGAAAAGAATTTTAAAAAAAGGTAGAGACCAAATACAATAACTGTATTAAATTAATGACATTCAGCAATCAGGCCATGTATCAAAAGAAACTACAATATTTTTATATTTTAAAAATATTAAAAAATACTTGTCCAAGGAAGCATGAAATCACTTTACAAACCTTCCATCTATCAGCTTGTTTGATCTGTGTCTTCACCGCTACACTGACTCAGTTGATTAAGCGGACATTGTTTGAGAGCAGCTTTTCTCTGTCTAACGAGGCATGTTCTAAATCTGACATGCAACCAGTCAAGACATCAAATATTCCGACCTGCCTGTTACATCTCAGATCCTCACATATTACCATGGTCACTCAAACAAAGGTTATTTTTTTTAAAACCTTCAGATTAATATTTAACTTTCAGCTTGTTACCGACACATAATTGTATCATAATTTAGTTACTTGGTGTTTCGTAACGAAGGGCCTACTTTGCATCAACAACTCTGTCTCAATGACAAACAAGCAATTCATAAGTAGACAACTGATAAGACCTTCATCCGTAACCGCTATATTCCAAGCAATTAATCATTTGATTGTCTGTCATACATATAATAATAATTTACGTGTCAGGCAGTCATTCATGCAATGATTATGAAAACTGGGCTACAAATGATGTGAATGTTTCAGGAGAGCAGCGTGCAAGCTTACACCAGCACGGCCCATCTCCTCTCTCGTCTGCCTGCCTTTCTCTCACTCATGTCTTTCCTCACAGGGTCCTGCCTCTCGATGCTTCTACCTTTGCCTTCAATCTCGTTCTGACTAGCAAAAGTGGGAAAACGGCTTGTATTTTCAAATATCTTGCCCTCACCATTTTATTCAGTAGCACAGACTTATTTAAGAACACAGGACTCCAGACAAAATAAAAACCTTAGGAGCCATTGGCTCCTAAACACAAAATATTTGGGAGTCAAATTATTTTTTTAGGAGCCATAATCTCTGTCAAATGTGATATATAAAAAAAAAAAAAAAATGTCATGGCACAGTTTGTCTCCAGTTATACCTCAGCATTAAAACATAACAAGAAATCACGACATGGACTAAATTGTTGCCAGAGAAAAACAGGTTTCTCGTGTAGTTAATGTTTATTTTTCCTATATTTTAGAAAGCGCTCTACAACAGGTTGCCAGGTTGTGCGAATCGTTACAAACGAAACTCAATATGTCAACATTGCTCTCGATAGAGATGTGTTCTTTGACTAAAAGTACCGACTCTTTCGGTTCTATGATTGCAGAGTAACTTTGACCATAGACATGGGATATTACTAGACTGACCACAGACATAAAATATTACTGGACTAGATGACCAGCTGCATCGTACGTCAACGTCGCCGCCATATTGCGCGAGGCACTGCTGTGGAGTGAAGTAGTGGATAAAGATGCTTCATGCATGTTCTGCATGGAGCTGTATGCTCCAAACCAGATCTTGAGAGATTACATTTCATAGGTAAGGCTGAACAATTCTTCTGAATATATTTGGCCATTTTAAAATCCCGTTTTATAAACCTAGCCAGGCTAAGCTAGCAAAGCTATGCATTCCTGTGTTCAAGTCAGCCTCCAAGCAACGTTTTGGCTAAATGTAAACTATATAATACGTGATTTTATAATGGCCAGATATAATCAAAAGTTGTTCAGCCTTACCAATGTTTGTCATTCGACACATTTTGAGAAAGCTGCCCTGTGTGCCGTGCTAGTTTGGTAACAAATGCTGAACCGTCATCATATGGTCAAAGCTATCACTTGCTGTCATTGAATCACAGTGCAGGTTTAATGATTCCTTCTGAGAGGACAGAAGAGAGGAGCATGTTGTCCGACAGTCAACACCAGGGCAAGCAGTCACTGTGTCTCTGATCAGTTTGTCAGGGCCACAGTTTGGAGTTGAGAACCATCATTTTATGCTCTTGTCTTCAGTTGTGACCGTCTTCCACGAACTAAGGCTGCACCACATTACCAGACAGAACACTTTTAAATTACAGAGTGGCAACACACGGAAAAAAGCTGTGTAAGTTCTGTTCCACTGAGTTATACAGTCCTGTATACATTATTTCTTAAGCCCATGTGTATACAATAAAATGTTTGCATTTTTTGTCACGGAGTCTGAATGTGTATACTCGCAGTATGTTCACGCCCTGACGTATCGTGTTAACTGGGAACACAGAATGCTGGTCTCCCTGTCTGTCTGCGTCTGGGATCCAAAAGAGCCGGATCTTCTTAAGGATCTGATCCATTAAAAAAATTCCAGAACTAGTCACGTGATAGTGTAGTAGAAACAGCAGACTCGAGTTGAGTGTCTGCATATTATGAGATGTCACTTTTCTTGTACTTTTATTTTAATTTCTCTTAGTTGTGAGAGACGGTTGTCATTGGCGACTGAAATGAAAAAACTGGGCGCAAAATAAAAATTCTAAAAAATTAGCGAACTTTTTAGTCGCCATCTGGAGCCCTGGATTTATGACACTTTTTCTTAATATAATCACGTTGTGTAAGATGTCTGTCAATGCCCTATAAAAAGGCTGAGAAGATTCTGTATCATTGAACATTGGAGGCGTGGGCCCTCCACTGCTCTTTCTTGCAAAAATAAAAGTTCTATCTGCTGAAGAAGAGATTTTTGGGTGATGTTATTTAAGACGTTTCCCCTACACATTTACAGCCTGTTTTTGTTACTGTGCATTTAAGACTAACCCCTGGGGGGCGCCAAACGATTTGCGGGGGGCGCGGAAGGTTGATTCAAAAGAAGAAGGAAACACGTTGGTTTCATTTTAGAATTATCTATATTTTTTATTT
>JBBPCY010000142.1:16224599-16249671 GCA_037974405.1 Brachyalestes nurse | reverse complement strand
TGGTGGTGGGAGGAAACCGGAGTCCCCGGAGGAAACCCACGCGGTCACGGGGAGAACATGCAAACTCCACACAGAAAACCCAGGACCCAGGACCTTCTTGCTGTGAGGCAACAGCGCTAACCCCTGCGCCACCGTGCCGCCTCGCTGTTCAACTTTTCAGGGATAATTATTCACATTTCTGTATGCTGACTTATTTGTATGCCAGTCTGTGTCGCTCATCGTCTTCACTACACTGATGTATGGCCCATCATGGTGCAAATATGAAATATAAATTTAATGAAAAACATCTCCATTTGATGAATCTCCATTCCTCATCAGGGCAGGTATACAGCCCTGCTTTTTCTCCATGGTCAGGATAATGGGCCGCTGTGTGGGTTTTCCTCCAGAGCAAAACTCTAGTTCAAGTCCATTAGTGCCTGCTTAATGACCATACTTATGACTCAGATCTTCAGATGGGCAGTCTGGTTTAAACAGCTTAATCTCACTTTACTTTCCAGATCTGGCTCTTGTCATCATTTTTCTTGTCTTAATGTTTCTTGCCATATACATATATACACATGCAGTGAAGAGAACTTATAGTTTGTATGTATATATATATATATATATATATATATATATATATATATATATACAAAGAAGGCATATATACATATACTCACTGCTTTCATTTCAGGACTTTTAAATGCAGAAAGTGTAAAAGTGTTATAGGGAGTGTGTGTTGGTAGAGGTGGAACATCAGTTGGAAGAAAACAAGGTTGCTGGACCTACAGCTTGCCATATCTGAGTCAAGGGCCTCAAAACAGATTGCTATGAATGCTTAGATCTCACCACGGTGTACCCAACCATGCACACATACCCGCCCAGGGTATGTGAAAGGGAAACTTCAGGCTCAGTTGCTCAGAGGGGTTGAGGTGATTTTAAAGTTAAAATGTTTGCAGGTTCCAGCTGGACTCTAAAAATTATTTAAAAAAAGGGAAACGAAAGAAAGAAACACTTTCTTTCCTCAGGTTTGAAATGAAAGATGATATGGGCATTATACAGTCACAATGTGAATTGTCTAATTATGCATACACACTATGGGAACATTGCTAGAGCCCCTGGCCCTTTTAGAACCCAGTGCTGCTATTTCTCATGCCTGATCTCCTCATTTTTACAGTTTACATCAAGCACCAGTGCCAGCATATCCGTCTGACTTCTGAACACTTCAAAATATTTGTAATGTTGGCTTACAAAGTGCTATACACTTTTGCAAGGGAACGTAATGGCTATACTTTCTCTTTTTTGCCACGACCAGTTAGGGGCCACATGGAACACCCCACTCTTATTTGTGTCCTCATAAGATTACTTGTTTCTACTCATCATTGTCACAGATCCTTGACCTTGAATGAAGTTTTCCCTGATTATAAAGTACAGTTAAAACTGTGGGTATTAAGAGGCAGTTGAATATCTCTGCTTAATTTTGAGCATGGTAATTACCCTTCAGTGACAAATAAAGATTTAATGACCATCTGCAAAACAACTGAAAAGCAAGGCTGAGCTAAAAACTGGTTTTAGCTTTTGGCAGAAGGTGTTCAAAGTCCTGTGACCTGTTAATCAGCTTCACTTACTGTCAGAATTGAATTTGTCCCCCATTAATTGTTTAAACTGGCTTGATTAGAATAAATGATGTGTGAAAAGACGTTCACTCACATTATGAAGGAACATTACATTAAATACAAAAGTTATGTATTTCTTATTTTAAAAACATCCAGTATTCGCTAATGAATGACCAATTGAAAGCAAAACTATAAGGGCTGCTTTACTTAATTATGCAAAGTGGGAACGATACACTGCTCAAGGGAATGTTAGTTGTGTCACTGGCAGTCCTGGCATCTGACCCCATGACCTTCCACTTACAGAGGACACCAGCCACCAGCTGCCCTGCTGTCTTGGACCAGTAATGGTGTTGGGCCACCACAAGGCACCAAAACAGCTTCAAGATGCCTTGGCATAGATTCTACAATTCTCTGAAACTGTACTGGAGGCACAGAACACTATTCTTTCAACAAAGTTACCACTTTGAGGATGGTGGAGTCTCATTATGAAGGCCATAACACATGATTTTCTTCATTTTTCAAACTATTCAATAACCGTTCAATAAGTCCTCATGTCCTGTGGTTGGGGCATTGCATTCTAGAAGAGATGACTCCAATAAAAGGAAAAATATTTAACAACGGAATATGATTTCATATTTACATTTATGGCATTTAGCAGACGCTTTTATCCAAAGCAACTTTCATTCCCTAATTACAGGGGGCAGTCTCCCTGGAGCAAATTGGAAAAATTGCTTCACTTTCTTGGGCACTTTAAGTTCTACATTTCCCAAGCTCTCTTACTTAATCTCCTTGGGGCTTGCAGATTATTACATAAGCAGTATCTTCCCCAGTGCCATTCATGGTCAAGCGCTCTCTTCTTCTTTTCTCCCAACATAAAAAAGATAAAACATCTTGTTCTCTTTTCTCTCCAAAATAAACTCCACCCCCTACCTATCACCAGTCTCCCAACAGATAACCTGGTCTCCCCAGTGGTTGTCAAAAAATTGACAAGTAACAGCAATAAAAACATGGAAAATCCACCAGTGGAACTCACATGTTTACAGTACTGACATACAATAATTCTACTCTGGGGACAAACCAGTGGAAACACACCTGCAAAATCATGACCGAAGGATGTTTCACTCTGTAAACATGTTTGGTATCCTTGCATCTTATATTTGTGTCTCCTCCCTGTATCTTCATAGGGAGGAGCTAAGATGTGAGGAAAGAATTAAAGGAAAAGAGAGAATGAACAACTAAACACTTGAGATTCACCCTTGGTGCATGTCACACATGCACTCGCCCACTTAGTGAAGGATGATTTATCTGACCATCACTTTTTCCCATGTCTCTGTAGACTAGAGCCTGTGGTTTTTATACCACTGAACTAATTTACACCACTGAACTCATGTCAGACATTCATCATTATAATGGGAGCTCATGCACTGCAGTCCTATATATCATATCTTCATACATATAATGGATGCTTGCATTTTGTCAGGTGGCGAATTCAAATGACCTCAGTACTTTTAAGTATAGTTTGTCAAGTTTCCCTGAGCTACACGTCGGCCACTGTGGTAGATGAGACCGTTTCATTATTCAAGAAATATATCTAACAGCCCTTTTCCTTTACATGCTCACACCACAATCATGACACAATCTAATGGTTTGACTAACACTGTTCGCACACATTGCTGGTGAAAGATCAGTCGAAAATCTTGCATACACAGTGACTATCAGACAGGATTGTTATACCACGGGAGGAGCAGGAGATGAAGGTGTTACTTTTAAAAGCTGTTGCTATGTGATCCCTGAAACAGTGAGCCTCCATTAAAAATAATGAGACCGTTGGGTTCAAATCCCCTTTGCCATTAAAGATTGCTGAAGAGTTCAAGATATGCGCTCTGTGCAGATATCATATTACTGTGCATCCATCTGCATTTGCAGCACCTTAAGAGGTCATAAATAGAACCAACCAAATAATGGGTGCATCTCTGTAAGTTTGAAAGAAGGAAACTGAAAAACGTACTTCTGAGCTCTGCTTTATTTATAGATGACAAAAGCGTGACTATTACCATATGGTTTTAAAACTGCTTTCACAGACTTTTCAACAGATCAAAACCCAATAATGCTTCATACAAATTGTGCTAAATATAGAGACAACCCCCACACAGCTACATTTTAAGACTAAATATGTCTATGCCTCACAGACAGGTAAAGAAAGAGAGAGTGTAAATAAATGAATCCCGGCTCCCTGTTTGGAGTTATGGGGAAAGGGATCAGAGAGGAAACACTCACTCTAACACCTCGTAAATTTAGGCTTCGTGTTTTTTGCATATCAGGTCGAAAAACCTTTTAAAGCAGTGCTTTCGCATTTTTCCAGGCTAATATATAAAAGGTTTAATGGAACCAATGGCTCTGTATCAAAAACAGTGGCGCTAAAGTTGAGAGGTTTTGTGGAAGCTGGCCAAATTCTACCTCAACCTACTGCTGCTGCTTCATTCTGGGTTACAATGAGGGATATCCAGTTACAGTTGGGCAGGGGCTTTTTTGAGATAGTAATAAACTGTTATTGGGTAAAGTAAAATAATTACCAGAGGCATGACCATTAAAGAGCTCACAATTTGTATCCATAGTAAATAAAAAAAGTCATTTTTTCTCCTTTTGAAATATGAAATATACTATTATGTCTGTTCAGCCTACATCAGGTCAGCCTGCCTATTCACATTAAAGTATAAGGAATGTTTAAGACTACACTACTATTTGAATGAGACACAATATATGGCAACCAATCGAAACTGCAATTATTTATACATCAGACTTAAAGGCACTGTAACAATAGCAACCTGTTTCATAAAGATAACAAGGTTTAAAAAAAATATTAATTCATTAGAATTCATTAGACGTCTTGCTAGAAAAAACAGTATAAATGCCATCACCTTAGGAGAGACTGAACCTCAGTAGAAAAAAGTAAAGGACAACAAGACAAAAACAAAATTAGGAAATGGGTTCTTTTTAAGATGTATCTGCAGAGCCCACATAAACCTACTCAAGTGCCTGAAAGCCAGGAGCCTGGAGATCTTTTCTAAAAGGCATGGCATAGAGAATGTCCAAAGTCATTGTCTTCCTCAACTTTTTGGTCTAAGAAGAAACTTTAAATCTCTTAAGCATCTCTCAACTTTCCCCTGGCTCCACAGCTGATATGAATGAATGATGGTAATGATTTGGAGAAAAAGTGGATGCAGCTGGAAGCCTGCTATTTGAGTCTGAGTACACAACTGCCAGAACTGGGCCGAGCCACATTAAACTAGACTGTTCCCCATTGCGTAAAATATAGTCTCAACCTCCATAACTCTGGAAACCAAAAAAAAAGTTTTTGAGTTGGACAGGCTTAACTCAGAGGCTTGTTCAGCAGGAGGATCCCCTGTAACTAAAGTTGGAAGCACAGGCTCACTGTTGGAAGGGTAGAGGTATTAGTTCTGAGGTGTCCTTGTGAATTTGTTAGTCTCAATTAGTCACAGCCAGTCTAATGAGCTCCAGCAGCACATACATCTGTCCTCCGCAAGGCTGGCATTACCAAAGGGAAGTGGATTAGCCTTGTTCGCAGACACACATAGGAGGTCATTATCTCACCTGCCTCTGTTTCTTTCCTCATACACTACATAAAATTCATAGTGAATCCAGCTGGTGTTCTAAAGACATGGTTTAAAGCTACAAAAATATATACAATACATTTTTGTAGCTTTACAAAAATGTTTTAACCATTAAACCACTGCTATATTGCAATGAGGTGTTTTAGACTATTTCATTAATAAAATGATATTTGTTTCAGAGAAAAACATGTTTAAGCCAGGATTATCCTGGGAAAACAATTTAGATGAAGTCCCAGAGCCGACAAAACATGGCAGCCTTTCAAAATCTATTAATGCACAAGATACCAGTGTGAGCCTAAACCGCAAATGCAGAAACCTAGCACTAGGCTTCATGTGCATGGGAAATGCAAACAAGCAATTACAGCTTTGGGCTGTGTGCTCAGAGGTCATGTGAAATGAAGTTTTGAAGCAACTCAATTCACACTGTCACTTAAAGACTAAGGTGATCTAAATTTATCCAACTGCACAAGCTCAGTGTTTCAACTTTGCTCCCCTCAGTCTAACATACACACCGATCTCATCAGTTGAGTCAGAAAAGAAATGATTGGGTAAATTAAATCTTCTAAGCAAAGTAGGCCATGACATACCACCTTGTGATTAAAAACGTCATCATCTTTTATCATCACCTTCATCACTTTATCAACCACACCTTCATTTGTGCTTCATTTGTCAACATCATGTGCAAAGATTTAAGTTATTATCATTGTTAACACTACAACATGTATTTAGTATTCTTTTCATTCTGTAAGAACAGTGCCTAGGGATAAAGCTCAGAATTTGGAGTTAAAGAAAATACCCAACATAATTCAAACACCAGAAAGGGCTGAAATAATTACAAAGCAAAGAAAATATTCCAAAAGAAAATACAGAGTTTTCTCATGAAAGACATATTGAAATAAAAGATGCATGATGGTTCTTTGCATGATGTCACGTTTGGTTCCCTAAAAACTTCTCAGTGGACAGTTCGAAAAGAAAGTTTTCTAAATGAGATGTCTAAGTGGGAAGATATTATAAACCAGTAAACCAGGTATGAACTCGCTCCTTTTGCCAAAATATATGTCTAATTAAAGTTTCACTTCTGATTCTGTAAATTTCTCTAGTGTGGCTAGCCTTTCATGTAAGAATAATTGCTTTTGAATAGCTCAGCCCTGTACTGCTGCCAAAAGTCCCCATATTCACAATTAATGAAAAACTTGTCTCTTTATGCTGGCATTATCTGAATGATAAAATCTGACGAGTGTTGCGGGCTTGCCAGATAAATCTACAAGATTGAGAAGCCATCTGGAGTTGGACTGCAATTTGTTATTAACATGATGGGCCCAAAGGCCCAAGCAACATCCAGATTCTCTCTGCTATTCAACAGCAAGCTCTGATATGCCACATGACCATCACCCCCCCAAACAGGGTATGCAGATGTTTGATTTTAATAATGTTGTGATGAAATTTTAAAACAACTTGTGAGCTTCAGTTAATGATGTAGTTAAAATCAAGAACTGGATCATACAGCCTGTATGTCTCGGGCCCACATATTCTTTTTTGTTTGGTTTTTTTAATGTGTGATATGAAATGAGGAATACAATAAAAAATCATAAATATATATTCATATGTGTATATCGTCACTGTCCAACAAAGCTTTTCAATGTAATAAGACATTTTACTGTGGGAGCAGCGTTCAAATGAAAGCGATCACCAATATGATGTGTGTTAACTTACCCACACTTGGAAAATCCTTTTTTTTTTTTAAATTGACAGTGAGTGTTCACGCTTCTGTTCAAACTATATGTAATTTTGTCTAAAGTTTATAGACAACAGCAGGGCTATTGGTACATTTAGACTCTGTGCGTAGGGCACTAAGTGCCAGATGGAGCATCAAAACAGCTTAATGGTTATCATTATAATCTTTAATTATGCTTTATTTGAATTTAAGATGAAGCACAACTACAATAGGCATCATTAGAACATTATAGGCAATACAGGATATAATTGCTTCAAATAATAAAATGAATTTTAGTGCTCCCTCCTAGGGTTTGAATGCGCCTTACAAAGTCAAATCTGATGGCAACAGAAGTCAGAGGCTGAAAAAAGAAAAAGGAAGAATCAGTAGAATGCTGCTGGTGAATTACTTATAGGTGTGTTCAAAAATGTAAATTCTTATTATGATTAAAAATTTGCTGAAACCATGAAGCCTGTGCATGTATAACATTAATGGTAGGAAACCTCTTGCTCCAGCTTGCTAAAATGTTGGCCAGCTTTCTCATTTATAGAAAGAACTTCCATATATTTGTAGGTGTTTTTTTTTACCTGTTCTGTAGTTTAGATAGATATACAGTATTCATAGAATAAACAGGACAGTATGGCTTAACCTAACCTCTCCATCACAGCATCAAAATAAAGTCGACTTCTGGAATCCACATGGTTTTATTTGCTTTTTACAAATGAAAAGCTGATTATTTTGTATTTCTGTGGACATACAAACAACAGGATCATCAACAGCTTGTGAATAAAATGTGATTTGCTTTAGATGGGGCTGATTCACCTTCAGCCCCAGCTGTATTTTCAAATAGCTTATCTATGATTCAGCTTAAAATGTGCTATGATGTCACATGTAGTGAAATTCCGTCTTGTTCTACAATTAGGTTGTTTTTTTAGTCAGTAACATCACACAAAGAAGAACAAATTCAAAGTCTGTTGAAGTAACATTACGTTTAATTAACATTCATGTAGCTAATCCGTTATCTATTTAACTAATGTTACAAACTAAAGTTGTCAAGTCTCATAGGAAGTATGAACCATTACTACATTAGGCTGTGTAGATTATTATTCATTCATTTATTGATTCATTCACTCATTTTCTGTATACCGCTAAATCCTTACTAGGGTTGCGGGTGCCTGGAGCCTATTCCCGGGGTCTACGGGCGTGAGGCAGGGACTCACCATGGGTGGGACTAGATTGTTATTAATTTAGAATTTGCTGTCCCTATGACGTCTTGCTGACATTATCTACGGATGATTTTGCCTAAAATAGAATACCCTTAATATGAGCCAGCTATCCAGCTAATGTTAAAGCTAGCAATTGGCATTTGTATTTAATTATGTAGATATCATTGTTACAAATAGCTAGCAAGGTAGAGTGCGAATCACTATTTCTGGACCATCGCATTTTCCTATTATACAGCTCTTTTTTTCAAGCCTCCATTGTTCTTTTTTGCATACACAATCATTAATATGCACAAAAACAAAAGGAAAAAGCAGAAGAAAACCATCTCCTTTTTTAAGTCAAATCATTTAAGTGGAGTTATAACGAGTCGAACCAGCTGCCCGAGGCCTGTCAGCTGACCAGATTTACTATTTAGTTCTATTTTTTGTTGTTCTTGCATTCCTTAATACTACGTTAGTGTTCATTTAGGAAATAGAAGGCTGTTTGTTTGGATTTGGTAAATGACCGTTTGAGGTGGTAACGGGTCTTGTTGTTTTATAGCATATGAAGCCAGATTTTACAGGAACAAAAAAGTCTATAGTCAGTCCTATCAGTACATGCTGATGAATTTCATGTTTTATGGATTGATACCACATTGTACATTAAAACCTGCCATATTATTGATGCAAAGGAAATAAAAAAGGGTAATTCTGAATTGTTAAGTAAGGGAAAATTACTCACCCCCTCTCCCAGAACCCCACCTACCAACCATCCAACCCCCTCTTAGTATCACCCCCACTCCCAAACACACTCACGCACATACACTTTCAATTTCAGAGAATGCAAAAACATGTATTTGATACCAGCCAACAGTTTGATGTTTCCTGTTAATTACGTCACATTTTTGTCATATTTTGACAGTTGATTTCCTTTCTAGAGCTGCACCTTGCCCAATCACATCTGGAAAACAAGACATCTGTCAGTTGCAGCTTTCAAATTCCAAATGAACAACATTTGTGGGTTTTTTTTGCATATTTGTTGGCTGTGAGTGACAGTGCATTAGATACTATACATGGCACTGAGATTCTATAGACACTATAGTGAGAGAAAACATAGTTTAGGGGGCAAAAAAGAGTGAAATCTGCTTCAGCAACAAATCTCCTCTTTTCCTGGATGTGGTTTTAAATCACTCTTGAGCAGGTGACAGATGTGTGTTCACACAGCTTCTCTCTTCCTCGCAGCGTTTGCCTGGTCTTGCCCAGGTAGGAGAGTGGCTCTGGCTTCATTTTGCACTAACCCACAACCATCTATCACAGCTTACTGTGTTTGAAAGCTTGCTCACAGACAGCAGCCTCAGATGACAGCAAAGCTCCACCACACTACAATCCAGCTACTGCCTTGTGATATGTGGATATGCATGGATATTACAGAACCAGAATACAGAGATTTGCCACATTCTTCCTGCAAAAGCAACAAATTTAACTGCTGTGGCAAGACATGCATGAGTAACTATGTAAACGTTTTATCTGAATGCTTTAAAAAGAGTGGGAGGCACCGATCATTTAATACAGATCAATCTAGGCTGTTCAGCCCACTACTTCACGGAGTCGATGCTTTTGTAAATGATGTTTGCAAAAGGTGGTAAATTTTGCCAAAGCGCTAGAATATATTTCTAGTTGATCACTAATTAAAGTGGCCCCTTATAGTCACACATGAACACAACACAGCGTGAACGATGTGAAATCCTTTCTCTGAATTTAACCTATTTGCTCAAGTGAAGCAGGGGGCTGCCTCCAATGAGAGGTGCCCGGAGAACGGTGTGTGGGGATGGTACCTTGCTCAGTGGTGCCACTAACCGTCCTGGGCTTCAAACCCATGACCGTCTGATCATAGGGGCAACTTCCTAACCACCAGACCACCAGCTGCCCCTAACAGCCTAGGTTTTTGGACTAGCTTGTTAGTTTTAAACAGCATTCAAATAGTGTTGTTGACCCTAATGTTACACATATGATCATGTCACAACAGAAACACACAGTGGGGAAACTTTGGTTATCTTTTTACATTAATGGCATTTTGCAGAGGCTCTTATCCAGAGTGACGTACATCAGTGCTCAAGTATTCCACATCTGTTCTTCATACCTGAAAAGCCATTAACATCCGCTATTCAACCAAGTTGCTACCAGTTAAGTTACACTGAACAGATCCTGCCAAAGAAAAGGTTAAAGCTTTTGGTTTTGGGGACACTAAAGGTTTAAAGGTTTTGGGGACACTAAAGGTTTAAAGGTTTTGGGGACACTAGATCTCAAATATGGATGTGAACAAAAGAAGTTGACTAGAACATGCATATGATATTAATTGATTTTGGCATGAAAGATATGATTAATGAAAGGGTCAAAGCAGACAGTGTTTTCCAGTCAGGCAGGTTTAGCCTGGAGCGGTGAGTCTTCAGTTACCTTCAGTACAGGCATCACCTCGTAGAAGCAGTGGATCTGAAATGTCTCTGACATAGATTCATTTTCAGCGTAAGGGTTTCGCAGCAGCAGAGTCTGCATAAATTTATGCCGCTTCTGAAACATCTCTAACCCTGTCTGTCAACAGCCCACCTCTGTCGACTTCCAGCAGGAACCACCTCAGACATAGCAACCACTGCTAGCATTCAGATCTTTACTTCATTACATCGGTCCACTTACTTTGTTTCCTATTTGTTTCACGTCAGCGCAGGCCTATGATATTGCTTCCTAAATGCATCTCTAATCTTCCTGGCTTCACTCTTTTTCCACTGCTCCAGGCTGTAGGCATAGAGGATGCTGGGCTCTTTGACTGTGAACCTAAAAGATTTATTATGATAATTTTCATCAGTGCAGGGTGGAGATGCGTGGCATGGAAATGAGCTGTAAGATCTTTGCGTCGGCAGTTATGAGCTTAGAAATGCATTATAAATATATAAGTACTTTTTTTGGAGGCACTGCATTATACCAAGGGCTGGATTCCCGAGAGTATGCATAGAGAGATATGATATCAGTGTGAAAGAGGGAAAGGTTAACGTGACAGATAATAAGAAGGAGAGTGCATATACATGCATGGGTCATTAAATTGAATCTATGGCAGAGGTGTTGTAATTTCAAATGGCAAGAACAGTATAATAAATCTAATGCTTGATGAAGGGATATCAATCTCAGCGGAAATGACAGGTTTGGACACCAAATGGCAACAGTGGGATACATTTTTTAATCTGATTCACTTACAGGACAAAATTGTGATCCATTGGTCTAATTCATTAAAAATGGCGAGGGGGATGAATGTTAAATCAAAAAAGCTGTGACTTTTAATTTTAGTGTGCACCAATTGAAAAGATGGTCCACACAAGGACAGGAAAAACAATAAGCTCCTCTTGTAGAAAAGGAATGGCTATTTGATTCATACATTGCATATTTTCAGGAATTTTCAAAATGCCACAGGAGTGTTTTTAGGAAAGAAAAAAGGTTCCTAATGTATCCCCGAAATTAAGGTAAAATTATTTTTTACAAGCAATTTCGGACATTTTTAGACAATGTAAAATGCAGCTGATGTTTACAAAAAATGTTAAGTGAAGGTACAAGGTTTTGATCTCATAGGAATAATACATTTACCCCTAATGGCCTTAATCAAAGCTTTAGTTTTTAAAGGACTGGTTCACTGAAAAATGAAATATATATTACACTTATTCACTGCAAATGTCACAAGGAGACACTGAGCGTGGAGTAGGATGTGATTGTAAACTAAACTTTAACATAAAATATATAAGGGCTAAACACAGAGCAGCTGGTGGCGTGGTGGTTAGAGAGTTGACCCTGTGATGGGAGAGTCATGGTTTAAATCCCAAGACTGCCAGTGGCAACACTGAGGTTCCCCTGAGCAAGGTACTGTCCCCACACACTGCTCTCCAGGCGCCCCCCATTGGCGGAAACCCACTGCTTCACTTAGTGAATGGGTTTAATGCAGAGAAATAATTTCACAATGTTTACACAGTGTGCAGTGGTGTGTTCACACCTGACAATAAGGGTCACTTTACTCTAAATACTAAGCAAAAACCATGGAGAAAGAAGAACTGAGCAAAAACATTAAGAATCAACAAAACTAGACTGAAGAAAACTAGACTATATATACTAACTAAACAATATATACTATATACTAAGAGGAAAACAGGTGTATAAATCTATTACACCTCTTGTGCACTTTTTATTAGGAATTACATAATATAATTAGTTAGGAGCTAATTAGTAATTTATTCACTCCAGACTCTGCCAAAAGTGTTTGGAATGGCAATAAAACACCAGCCAGTCAGTTTCTTTGGTGCAAAGTGATTTAGATGAGTCTGATGTACTAAACTCTGATTGTAACTTTTTGAGGCCAAACTCTGTACGTACCCTCTTTATTGGCTGTCCTGTTAGATCCTATCAAAACTGACTGATGAACTGCTTTGCATGACAGACAGTCCGATAAAACACCTATGTCTCCAGGTCTATCATACCATAAATCAGAGATAAGACAAAGAGGAATATGTATCTACAGTCTCAATAAATCATGCTTATCCTTCATCTAAAAATCAATTATGCAAGATGCCAAGAAATAGTTTTCCTAATAACCTTGAAGACATATTTGTGAGAGGGTGCAGAACCTGCCGGATCCGTTTAAAACTAAACTAAAAATCCGTTGGAAACTAAAATTTAGACAATTTAGAAAGATTCTGTGTGTGTGTTCTTTATTAACACTGTGGTTCATACTGTTACTTTCTTTACTTTTCCAAAAGAAAACTACAGAGAGCTCACATCAGGAGACAGGTCAAAAGGGTAAATATAAAAGCAGTCTAAGTAACATGCTTACTGCATAATGCATTGTTTCCTTTCTTTTTTGAGTTCTAAAGAGCTTTTTCTCACTTAGACTACAATAAAACTATTGTAGATGATTAAATAGTCACTAAGCACGTCACATCACAATACAGGCTTTGTTCTGGCTTTCTTTTTGTTTTCACTCAGGTGCCCCATAAGTCACCAGCATGAGCACAGCTTTTCTTACTTCAGTGCCTGCAGCCTGCAGAGGAGACAGACCATGCTCATGTGAGTGATTTTTGGGGGATCTTAGTGCTCATCAGGAATTTTGACGATAAACTGTAACTGAACGCTTTTAGGCGTGAAAGTGGGATAACTGAGTTCTGTCAAATAAGTGAGAATCTAGACTTCCAGTGCAGTTAGGCCTTACTGCTAATTAAATATTGCTATTTTCAAGTCAAATAGGTTTTATTGTCATTACTACCATGCAGCTGTACACAGTAAAAACGAAACAACGTGCCTCCAGGACCATGGTGCAACACAATAGCAGAACACAAGTGCAGACAGGACAAAGAACAAGAGCAACAATACAACTAGACGAGACAAGATTGCTTGTTTTCTTGTTTGCTTATATTTTTAACTCTTATTTAAAGAGGAAAAGCTCATCTCAAGAAAAAAAGGTTTTTCTTGGCCTAGATAGGCAGCAACACATGTAGAAAATCATTCCCATAGTCAAATAACACATTACAAACATAAGACAGAGGGAAAAAAAAACACTCTTCATCAAAAGACCACTTGCACACATTTTAAAATGTGAAACCCATTCCTGAATTTTTTCTGTGCTAAATCGTACTTCAGCAAGGATTTTAAGGAGCTACACGTTCTGAAAGTATAGGCCGTAATCGTCCTTGCTGAGTATAAAATAACATAGATATAAAGGTAATTAGCCAAGTATACATTTATGAATGACAGGTTTTGTTTGAAGACGGATAGGTTTGCTGTTTACTTTGGGTAGCAAATAAAGTGGCCTGTAAACATCAGCAACAAACCTAAAGTAAAGTTGCTTTTCCACTGCATGCTACTGACTCAGTTCAACTCGTTTTGCTTTTCGGTACCAGATGCCTTTTTCATTTTCCACTGCAGTCTCCCCTCAATGTAGCTGGTGATGCCACAAGAAATTATCACAACGTCATCTTCATCAAAACACAATAGCAATGGAATGACGATTCTGACCAGTCGGTGGACTGCAGTTTTCACGTCATGTTTTGGTACCTACTCAGCCATAATGGTGTAGCTAAAAAAAATAGTACTGGGTACCAGGTACTAGGAACCAGATTAGCCAAGTGCAAGACTGAAAAAAGCATGTACAGTTCAGTCAAGCTGGTGCCATGCAGCACTAAAGCAACTTTAAACACCTTAAATGCCTGAACAGTACAAAGGCTCATGTAAATGACATCCCTGTTATCAGTTTCTGAAAAGACTATTATTTTTTCAACTTCATTTTTACCAAGTATGAAAAGATTATCTAACACTAAGATATTTGTATGTAAGTAACATTTATATTACAATGAAAAAACATTTTCTGAAAAGCCGGAACACAAAAAACTAGACATTTTCACCAAATTATGAAGTTGAAGGCATGATACCATTATTTACTCTATATGGACACACCTCTTAATTGTTGAATTCAGGTGGCACCTTGACGGGTAATCTTAATACTTCAGAACACCAAGACATTTTGGACAACGCCATGCTTCCAACTTTTTCCAAGAACCTTTTCTATTCCAGCAAGGCTGTGTCCCAGAGCACAAAGCAAGGTCCATAAAGACATGGCTGGATGAGTTCAGTGTGGAAGAACTTGACTGATCCACACAGAGTCCTGACCTCAACCCCATCCAACACCTTTGGGATGAACTGAAATGGAGACTGAGAGCCAGGCCTTCTCGTCCTGACCAGAGCCTGACCTCATAAATGCTCTACAGCAGTGGTCCGCAACCTTTTTTGCACCACGGACCAGTTTCATGTAAAACAATATTTTCAGTATGGAAACAACTAAAAACAAAGTGCATTTGTTTTTTACTCTAATAATCAATGCGACCCGGTACCAAATGACTCACAGACCGATACCAGTCCCCGGCCCGGTGGTTGGGGACCACTGTTCTACAGAATGAATGGGCACAGATTCACACAGAAACTCCAAAATCTTGTGGAACGCCTTCCAAGAAGAGTGGAAGCTGTTATAGCAGCAATGGGGGACCAATTCCATATTAAAGTCTATGTATTTGAAATGTATGTCACTAAAGTCCCTGTTGGTGTAATGGTCACGTGTCCCAATACTTTTGTCCATATGGTGTATACTACACTTCTGAGAATCATTCAGGCAAACATGAGGAATATTTGTCTGTTTATATGGCCGGGTGACCAAAAGTGGCTTACTTTGTCAAAAAGGTCATTCCGAAACTGTCACTCACGTAAATTGTGCAGGAAGGCAGTTGTATCGGTCCAAGCACAGGCCCAAGACATTTAGTAACACAGGTTTCTATGGTGAATGGCCCACTGTACAGGAAAGCACCACTGTATAGGAACATCTTATTGCTTGTTGGACAGTTTTATTCTCAAGATAAAATCTCCCTCTCCAGTCTGAGAAGCAGCACACTGCCTCCATGGGTGTTTATCAGCCATCACGAGCAACAACTCTCAATGGGGGTCGTTCGCTTTAAGTCACCACCTCAGTACCACTCCATGTAGCGGAGATTGCACATACATTCCCTCAGGCAGGTCATTACACTCAACAGCATATAGGTTTGACCTATTGCTGTGTCCTAACCCCACACCGACCCACACACATACAAAAACACACATACGTGAACTCATACATATTGTGCATTTATTCCTTTTTGAATCTTCCTGCTATTTCCCCCTATGAACACTCCTAAAAATAATGGTTTCAAAAGAGTTTGTTCAGTAATGCCAGTAAGAAACAAAAGCTGTCCTTCAAAGCAGTGGTTCTCAAACTAGTCCTCAAGGGTCGCCAGGTGGTCCACCTATTTCCACAACCCAATGTGTTGTAAGCTGTAGCAGTAATGCAGACAGTCTGGTGGTCTATGAGGACTGGTTTCAGATCCACTGCTTTAAATAATTATTTCTGCAAATGCTTATTAGTATTTGAAGGACCTCCACTTAACATAATACAATTTAATATATATATATTTTTTTTCAGAAGCATATGTCCAAGTCAACCCTTTAGAAACCTCTGTCTATAAATTAATCACATATCTCGTTAACATAAATGCTTCTTCTAAGAAACATACATTTAAAGGTTCCCTGGGTGGAATCAAATGTGGTTCTTCTTTGCTTTATTTTTGAGAGTGTGCTGCATGTTTTTCATACGTGGAAGGAATATGTGCATCGAGTAAAATGTTAGTCTTTGTGCGTCAATAGAGAGGAAAAGTAAAAGGGATAGAGGAGGTAAGGGAGAGGGGATATACAGACAATATTAGAGGCAGACAGAAAGACGGAAAGAGAGCGAGGGATATAGTGGGTGAATGAGGAAGAGGGGGTAGAGGGGCTGTGCATCAGTGGGGTGAGAAATTGCTGTCAGCTCATCTGAGCGCTGCAGATGGCACAGGCTCACCTTCATCAGCAGCCCGTTGCCATTTGTCTACTGTGGCCTGACGCCCCCTCCACTTACCACGTCCTTCAGCCTCCCTCTGCTTCTGACGCATCGCCCTGCCGCCTGCCACGGCTGCTCCAGCACGGCCACAATCAATGGGACTAATTAGATTTACGGCATTTTGCTACTCTGCTTCAATCATTTGTGTATTGATGCTGCTTAAAATGAATTACGGAAGGAGACTGCACTCCCTATTCATACAAAAATAGGGGGGAAAAAAGCATGTTGCTAATTCTACCTCCTCCTCTGATGTATTGATATGCTAAATTCTGCTGTGGCCTTTTATCTTCTCTGATCCTGTAGTTTCCTCTACAGTATTCTACTATAAATATATTGTACAGGATTTCAGCCTACAGTTTCAGACTGTTGCTGCCTACTTGTACATGGTGCTGCAAATGCAGCCCACTGGGACCACTATAAGACCCATCCAGTGGCATTAAAAGGCAATAAATGAAATATTATACAATTGTCATGTGAGGCATGGTGGCCTGTTGCCAAGCTAACTCCAGGAACAGATGTGTAGGCTGCAATAAAGCTGCGTGTGATTGTGTTTGTGATTTTTATCGGCCCCCCATCTGCTGGAGATTTACAGTAAATATCTCTTTTACAACACACGCGGCGGTCGACATTTCCACCATCTCACCTGTTATCCTCCCCCCTTGCTTTGTCTGGCCTGCCCAGAGGACAATAATGAGATGTTGTTTTGGAAGCCATATGCGACAAGACATTTGAATAGCCACCCGTGCAAATGTAACACAACAAGAAGCACTGGAGCAGACAAGCAACATGCACTGAGACAAAAGTATTCATGCAAGATTTGTCTTGTTGCCAAGAGAAGAAGCATTTTTGTTCAATGTTCAGTTGGTGCTGTATGATGGAGATGGTGGCGATATGAGTGGTTTCAGCTGCAACCTCAAATGGAAACTTTTTAGCTTTTGTTGTAAGCGTTTTGGAAAATATAGTCTTTATAGTCTTAATTAAGTCTTTAGTGCAACAGAGAAATATTGTATAATTATATATCACATTCAATTTTACATTTACTTCTAATGTGCAACCATCCTGTGTGTATGGGGGCACATCAGAAGTAGAGGATGTGGTGTGTACCACACACCAAAGCAGGGTGTTTCATGTAGTCCTCAATACCCTGCTAATATGAAGCATTGCATTGCGAGCTTATTCGAGAAACTTCATATTTTAACTCATTATGCATTGATTGCAAAGATGCCACCACATATAAAAATGCTTGTATTTAATGGGCATGTTATCATCGTTCCACAGATTCTGCGTAATGAAAAGGTCTAAAGATAAACCCATATAAAAAAAGAGAATTGGGGCATGGCGTTAACCTGCAATCAACACATACTGAATAGTGCTTTGGAGAGCCATTTGCGGTTATATAAATCACCCCAAACAAAGTGTGCATTTGCATAATGTATTGCCTTCAGGGCGAAGCAGATGGATTAAGTCATCAGTAACTCCGGTGTGGTATTTTCAGGTCTTCTAGGGAAATCAGGTTACCATGATAAGCTCGATTTCATTGGCATTGTTGGCTGCGCTTAAAGCCAAGACGGAAGAGGGGAGATTTATGTTATTTCATTTTAGTTGGTGATACTTTTGTCACAGGGTTGACTCTATACTGGGAGCAAGCTTGTCTCTCTTCATCATTTATTCATATACTTGTAACTCCTAGAGCTCCTATGTTAAGCATGAAGAGCAAGGCAACAATCATTTCAATAGATATACTTCACTCTTTGTGAGCCATGGGCAGAATCCTAAGCAGGAAACTTCTCAAAAGCACTACTGTATCCTAAGATTGCTTTGTACTGAGGAAGGTTAACACTAGCAAAATAACCTTGAAAACTGTAGGCGGATCAAAAAGATCTAAAATCATTAGTTCCCATCAAACCACATTAATGAGCCCTGGTCAACCCCTGTGACTCGACAAAGCAAAAAGAGGTTAATTATCATATCACAGTTCTGATATAAGATGCCAGGTATTTAGCAGCTCCACATATGGAAGGGACTATAAGCCAAATAAGCACTTCTGTGGGGAAAAAAGTGGGAGCGGTGGCAGCTGCAGTGAACCACACGGTGGCATATATCTTCCTCTGTCAATGATGCAGTGTTTGATTAACAATGTGATGAATGTCTTTCCTATCGCGACTCTAGACAATTCTCACATGAAGAGACAGTGAATCATTAAGTAGAACATCCATATTAAGAGCCAGGGCTAAATGTTCAGCACTTTCTGAACACATTTTGTGCCTGGACCTACTTTTGTTATTGCCATGATGATCAGCCTATTTGGATTTACAAACGAAGGCACATGGATCCATTTGAGTTATGTGTTGTGTGAATGGGCACCCAAAATGGGAACGGATTGAAAGTTAAATCCGATTTTGAGCATTTTTTAGTCTGCTGTCTAAAGGCAGCCTGAGTGGGGATCACTGAGAGTGGTTAATCTGAGGATGAAAGGGGATTAGGGAAGAAACAGCAAAATAGGAATAGAGAGCAGGTGATGGAGATGGGGTCTTGCAGAGTCCAGGTCACGGCTTGGACTCCAGACTGCACTCAGTCGATCACAGTGTGTCAGGCTGGTGGAAGACGCAAAGCTGGACAGGATCGCAGACAGTGAAAGAGGTCCGTCCCTCATGAACAGCCATCGTGGGATAGAATGAGCAATCCATGTGAAGTAGTTATATTGAGGGGTGTAGGTTGTCTGTGAGTACTCTCAATCCCCTATCCCATTCTGGCTCACAACTCTTTGAAGATATTGCTTACCTCGCCAGTTTGACGGACGGCGCTTTGGGGAGCTGTATTGATCAGAGCAATGTCACAGCCAACGAGATGGAGGATGGTATCAGGCATGCAATCTCACAGCCGAGTCTGGTGTGGCCAGAACGTCGGGCCCATCCATCTCTCAGCATTACGCTCAACTGCAAGGACATTAAGCCTGGGGATAAAGCCTGTCTGGGGTGCTTAGACCGACGCCTGGTTATCAAACCATGGGGCCAGATTCAATACAAATTTACACCCCAGCAAATGCGCTTCCCTTGGCATACAGGCACAAAACAAGGACTCACATGGCACACAAGAAAGCCCACAGGAACCATAGCTTTTGCACCCAACCACAGAAGAAAGCTCACATGACAGCATCAGTGCACAAGGACCCAAATAAAACAGAAGTGCCTCTCGATGTAAGAGTGTGACTAAGTGCTTAGTTCTCTAGCATAATTCTTCCTGATAATTAATGCACTGTGCAGGCATACTCTAAAGTGGTTCTTGGGTTAAATGTACAGATCTAGGAGAAGTTCAAAGGACTTCCCTAGAAGGTGAAAGTTCTATACTATTCAAACACCCTCACTCATTCCACTTACAAAAACGTTTCTGTAAGTATCATCTATTCAAAAGGAATAACAGTGCTAAAATATTTAAAAGTGTTCTAAACCAAC
Organism: Brachyalestes nurse; assembly: GCA_037974405.1. NCBI lineage: Eukaryota > Metazoa > Chordata > Actinopteri > Characiformes > Alestidae > Brachyalestes > Brachyalestes nurse. The sequence goes on along the minus strand of JBBPCY010000142.1, from coordinate 16,229,594 downwards.
AACATTTAGATTCATACATAATGTCCATAGTAAATGTTCACTAAGGAATTATTTATTTCTTCATAGAACTTTGAATCTTTTTTGCAATGCTGTTGTACTCATCCATGTTATTGAGTATGTCCAGATTAGCAGATAAATAATGGAAAAGAAAGAAAACAAGATATTTATTGCACTTCATGTTCGAGGTCTTATTCTGTTAAAATGTACAGGGTCTACAATATAAACGTGTACTTTGTAGGTTCATGGTTACTGACTTTGGACCGTCTGTTGACTTCTGTGCATCTTTACATACTGGGACTGTAGACTCAGTGGTTACAAGTCGAAAACATCCTGGACAGGTCACCAGTACATCACATGGCAGACAAACACAGTCAAACCTGGTGACAATTAGGGACCCTGATTCACCTGTCATATCTGTCTTTGGACTGTGGGAGAAAAACAGAGCACCCAGCCAAAACCTACACAGGCAGAAAGAACATCCAAATTCCACAGAGAAAGAGCCCACACTGTCCCAGCTAGAAATCAAACCAGGACCATCTCACTGTGAGGTGACGATGCTAACCAGTGCACCCCATATGGCCAGAACAGAATAATTTTTTTCTCTGGGTTTGTAGGCTGGCCAAGTAGACTAGATTAATGGTCCCAGCAGTTATTGCAGTTCTATCCAAAGTGCTCAGTGTAATTAGATCTACATCCATTGCATACATTTTGCCCAGTTGCGCTCAGCTGGGTCCATGTATCTGTTATTTAGGCAGACTTAGGGGTCCCATTGAAATTTTATTAGTGATTTTCTCATGGAACATTGCACAGATCATTGTATATAGTTTATCACTGGCACATGCTAATTCTAAGCGTTAAGCACTATAGTAAAAAACCTCATGTATAAAGGGAAGCAGCTGACCCTCATCCTACGAATGGCCAAATTGGTGACGTTCAGTGTGATAGGAAAATGAGTAAAAGTTAAGGAGTTTAAAGTACTTTCATCAAACTTGGTAAGCTCAAAAACCAATCCTCACATAATTCAGACACGCTAAAGTTCCTGTAAATGTTTACAATATCCTCACTCTCTTTAACATAATATCCTCACTCTCTACATAAATCTGCCCTAAATTCTTGAAGTAACATTAGCAATAATGTAGTTTTTGATTCATTCATTTGTGATCCAATATTATCCTTATCCTTCATTAATCTTATCTTTTTGACAAAATGATAGATTCGTCTGGCACATTAACTTTGGAGGGCTTTAACTGATCTTGGAGGGATGTTTTGTACAAACTCAATATTTCTATTAGATTAAATTTTGGACTTTGGTCAGTCTACCAAAGAATGGTTCAAGTGGTGGTAATTTCACATTTTGGAATTGCTGAAACAATCATTGTGGGGTTATTTTGCATTAGGTCAATGATTTTTGTCAAAATTCAGAGAAATCTAAAGTCTAAATCTTTCTAGCAACACTGTACAAGATTTAATCTTGACAGCAACAATATCTATACAACACCTAAGAGATTCAAACTCACAGTGCAATAACACAACACAAATGGACAATTTCGACTAATTTTGCACCTGCCTGACTTGGAAGAAAAATGAGCCTTGTTACAAGAATCTAATACATTATGGCGAGGCTTTTTCCACCACTGTGTAAATGAAAACTGTATCAGCCATTGAGAGATGTTTGATGGATGACCGTGATGTGGATGGTCTACACATCACACAGCTGGTTTTAAATGCCAAAAGTGGAACTGTGCTGCCTGCTTGCCATTTGTCCATTTCATGTTAAATTGTGCTGGCTGGTGTGTGTGTTCTGATTCAACGAGTACTCTAGCCTTCAGAAGTGTAATATCCCGTGACTGGATCAGTCACCAAACACAGAGAACAACAAAAAATATTCTGCTTAAGGGACTTATGGAGTGATATTATTGATGTTGCATCTGCTTATGCAAAATCCTGCTATGGATTTGAGAGATAAGAGTTGTCTGCTGAAACTTACAGTAAAGTTCCACATTACCTTTAATCACAGAGCAGTCAAATCCATCCAGGATATTCATCATACTTGATAAAGAGTAGTGCTGCAGGCAGCAGTCATTCTATATAATGGTCTTGATTTTACCCTTGGCCTTTTTTGCCACGCATCTGAGATTGCTATCGGTGTTTGCTTTTTTCATGCTTTTCCTTTTACCTTGATTTCATTCTGCTGATGGCTTTATAAAAGTGACACGGTCCTGAGCTTTTATTACTGCCTGCTGCTGCAACTGCTCACTGGAAGAGAAAAGACCTCTCCTTGGCAGATAACAAGCACCAAGAGCCAAAAGGAGGGAGAGCAGAGAAGGGGGAAAAGATGAGAGTCTTGATAGGGGAGAGAGGAATAACAGTGACTGGAGCACACTCTGACTCTTCAGTGTCTTTGTGTGACTAGAGGCTAATAATGTTGTCGTTCAAATGGCAGGGTGTTCGCATTTCCTATTTTTCTTCTCTCCGCATGAGCACACTACCTGAGCACGGCTCATACAGAAGTCTTGAGTATGAACAACTTTCCTGGTAACAGATGTCCTGTATGGGTCAGAAGTAGTAGAAATTGGTTTAAATTTCCAAATAACATAAACTGAATGTTTTACTTTTATTTTTTGACCTCAACAACATACTGTAACACTTTACCTGCCCAGTCAGTGCTTTCAAAAGCAAAATCATATGAAAACAACACTATAATGATTATAGTTTAGTTGCACCCAAAAAGTAAGAAAACTTCAGGTGAGAGCTGCAGGACACAGTTACTGGGTCTTCAGACAAAGAAGCTGCACCTGTTTATCCCCAAGAGTCACAGCAATGAATGCTAGATCAAAAATAAAAAGCTAGTGGCAATCAAAAATAACCTTTCCAATCCATCCAGAAATGCTGAAATAAATAGCTGAGGCTAGAATGGTGTGGTTCCGACTGTGGTAAGGTACTGATTAGGTGATCTCCTGAATCAAATCTTATTTAATGAGGAGAAGTATAAAACACCACTGCTGTAATCAACACTTCCCTCTTGCAATGTGACGGCAAATGGCAAAATACTACTAGAAGTACATCAAAGGTAATTGTTGCCATTTTGTTTGAGTGGACAAGAGTCCTGTAAATATTGCATCATTTTTTTGATGTTATGATATTTTCTTTAAAATTATGCTTTAAAGGATGATATACTTTTTCCGAAATTAGGAGAAATATTGTCAGGAGTTCTTAAAAACTAAGGCAAAGTTGTTCAGCTCAATACTTGCACCTATAAACGATAAAACCTGAGAAACTGAACATTTTGCAGTCTCCTTTTTTCCAGAGCTGTATTTCATCGGGGCCTTCAGAAATAACTTTGCTCGAAGCCTCAGAAACACCACATTTGGCCTTGGCAGTAACCAACATGAATGTATAAAAATGTGATTTTGGAGAATATATGGATACTAATCCACTCGGTTGTGTTTTCTTCAATTATTAAGTTAAATCAGTTTAATATGATATGATTTGGCAAAAAGAAAAGGAAACCCTGATCTCATACCCGTTTAATATTGTAAATGTGCATTGTGTGTTGAGTGCCCTAAAGGGATTAATTGGGATTAGTGATAAACTTTAGAAGCTTCCTCCACTTTTGTCTTCCTTCCATCTTGGCAACACTTTTGCAATAATTGCAATCATTCTTGTTGCAATACAAAATGTACATACTCTTAGCTTGATAATGAGTATGCTTGTGAATACCCAGCATATGTCAAGTGTATTAATAGACACTTTTTTGCAGCCTCTACTCACCAAACATTATCCTAAATCTTGGAACTGCTGTCTGGATACTTTAATCTGGATACTTCTAGATACGTGGCTCTGTCACACTCTGGTCAGGGGGGCTCAGGTAAGAGGCACACATGCAGACTCCAGACATGACTTTCTTTATTCAAACTGGCACGATGGCCAAAAGAACACAGAACTAAAACAAAGATAGAGGCTCTAAACATAGACACAGGCAAAGGTAAGCATGAGGGTGAGTGGACAAAGGAAATGTGAAACAAACAGGGCTTTTAAACAGAACAGACCTCAAAACAGGTGAAAGCTTTAAGTGTCTTTAAACTAACGGCCAGCCTGGCCTATTTAGCTGCCACACCCCCAGTCAACTTAAAAGTCCCAATACTATAGCAGCCTCTGGCTGCTGACTGGGGGTGTGACAAGGACATCAAAAACAAGTTTTCTGGGTTAGGTTTTCATCACATGGCAAAGAATGGTGGAAAAATTTGAAAAGCTCAATCAGGATGATAATAAAAGATCACAATAACAAAAGCAGCTCTGAGAGAAAAAAAAAACTGGCTGGAAAATGAAAGCGTGCTTCATGTTTTGCACGTTTCCTGTATATCTATGGAAAAGTGCCTTCAGAACACATGTATATTGAAGTTAATTAATGCAATTAGTTATTAGTAATTAATATTAAGTAAGTAAATTTAATCTGGGTTCTGCGTCAAGTATGATAGAGATGCACTAAGAGTGTCCATGTTGACCCCTGTCCACCACCAAATGTGCCTATAATGGGCACCAGAACTGGAACAAGCTAAGTAATGCTATTTATTATTTTTCATTATTAATTATTCTTAATTAATGTTATTAATGCGTTTTAAGGAGTTATACAGCATTATAATACATGTATAATAACAGAAGCTGCACCACTGAAACATAAACTGGAGTGGGACCCATGCACTGATATGGTCCTGTTATTGGGGTGGTGTGTTTTGGTGGGTGCTCTGGTGCGTGTAGAGTGCGTGTAGAGTGTGTGAGGAGTGTGTGAGGAGTGTGTGAGGAGTGTGTGGTGACTCAAGTCAACAACATAATTTCAGCCTCCTCACTTCTCTAGAAAGAGGAAGACAGTGTGTGGTTTGGCTTTTCCGAGACTTGCTAAGCACTTTTTTATCCACTAAACACTCTCCTGTCTCTCTCTCCTTCTCTCTCTCTCTCTCTCTCTCTCTCTCTCCTTCTCTCGCTCTCTCTCTCTGT
>JBBPCY010000142.1:16214124-16224499 GCA_037974405.1 Brachyalestes nurse | reverse complement strand
TTAGCTGCCACACCCCCAGTCAACTTAAAAGTCCCAATACTATAGCAGCTTCTGGCTGCTGACTGGGGGTGTGACAGGCTCCCATATGCATTCAGCTAAATAATTATTGGCACCTTTGGTAGGATGGGCAAAAAAGCTAACTAAGGCATATTTGTGGTCAAGTAACTGTATTTCATCCTAAAACATGAGAAAAAGTAACATTTCAATTAAATAAATTTAGTCAAAAAACAAAACTCCTGTTTCACAGAGGTATAAATATGAGAGACTTAAGTAATTGATCAAAAAGAAGATTGCAGAAAGAACAAACGTAATTCTGTAAAAGTATCATTAATCAAGTGGTCATTAATCAAGTCATGGCTTTAAATAGATGCATGCCTGAAAAAAAGCTCATACCAACTGTTAGTGAAACAATTAGGAGAGCTGAGTTACAGTGAGTTACAGTGCTAGGAAGAAGAAGCATGTTTATTTTGTTTCCACACATAGTGAGCAGGACGGTGCTTTAAGGATCACTGCTGGATATTTGCAAAAGAATAACGCATTCTGGGATCATGTGTCCAAGTCTCCGGAGGAATTTTAAATGCCACCTGCACTTATTTAGAAGATGTGGAAGAATAAAGCTTATTCTAACTGCAAATGTAAGCACCTGGAGTTCACTGGTGACTTAAGATAGTTGTTTAACAGAATTGGTTTTCTTTTGCCAGAAGGTTATTTTTTAGATGCAGTGTGTCCTCTGAACACACCACACACATGCACACGCATAAACTTTTAGAGTTTTTTGCATTGCATTACATTACAATACATTGCATTACCCTCCTCCATCTTGGGCTATGTTGATTTCTGTCCCTTGATTTTGTGCTCATATTAAACAGGTGGAACTCACCTTTCAAATGGAATCAATTTGTAATTACAATTTTCTCCTGGTTTTATGATGAAACAATTTGTTTAAAACAGTAACCAGTAACTCTCTAACTCTAAGCTTCTAAAATTGTCGGAATTCTACAAATGTGATCCAGAATGTCTGGGACAAAGTATATAAAGTGCATAAGAGGAAATGGAATAGTAGGACTAAAGTAAAAATAAATGGTAGAAATCATGTCAACATTAATGAAACCAGATCTTTTAGTTAGAACATGTCAGATGATGGGGGCTTTGAGTGATGGAGACTAGTCGACTAGTCAACTTCAGAGGCATGTGTTTTTTTCTCTCTCTGCCCTCGCTTGTGTACACAATGCTGTCTCCGCCTCTGATTGGCTGATGCTGACACGGGTTCCGTGACATAACCGTAACAGTAACAGTACTGGCGTTCTGTACGATATCCGCTAGCTAACATGGCTAACGCTAGCTAACAAGGCTAACGCTAGCACTGCAGGGAGTCGTCCTGCCGCAGCTTAAACTATTCCCACTCTCAGTTGGACAAATTAAATTTACCAGAAAATTCAAGGTAATTGTCGTGTTGACTGTTAATGTTACAGAGAACTTTTAATAAAAGTTGCTCAATGTTGCACACCCGTGTACCTCCACTGTGTGTGTGATGATGTCATCAATTGACTAGTCAGCTCGACTTCGACTTTGCTGACCGACTAGTCGACTTGAAAAAATCTGGAGTCGTTAGTGCCCTACTTCAAATGTACTGCTAGATGCCTCACCTCCATTTAGCAAAATGCCAGTGCACTTAATGCAGTTATTATATATTTTTTAAATAGTGCTCAGTATCTATAGTATCTACAGTAATCCTATTTTTTGGTCAGAATTCTTGTCTTCCATGTATCGGTGTTCTCTTTCTGTCTGTTGTGGTCAGACAGAGGCCAGCAGGGTGAGAAAATAATTGGGGATGTTTATCTTGTCACTGCTGCCATTAGTGAGAGTGAAAAAGCTAACATAGACCCCCCACTCACCCTTTTCCTTTGCCATCTTGCCATGACGCATACCCCCACCACCCCTGCTTGCAGCATAATAGAGCTGCGGCCTTTCAGCAGCACCTCAGGACACTATTCCTGAGCTCTGCCTTGGGTGAAGAGGTATGGAACTTCAGCAGGAGCATGAGACTACTCATTCGTCTACAGATCTTTTGTTCCTGTGCATGGTAGATGACTGCTTCTTCAACCAGTTAATCCAAAATAAAGGACAGTTCATATAGACACATCTCCATCTAATATTACACAGTCCTTAAAACTGCTGTGATCAAGATGAGCAGTTTCCTCAGATTTATGCCGCATGTCCACTGATCCTGCATATTCTGCAAAATGTAACTGTTTTTTTAATGTTCAAAAAGTTGTTCATAATCAGACAACGCTTTTTAAAACAATAAGTTTGGGAGATGGGGGATAAGATTTTGGAGTTGGGCCTTAAGATTTGGTTGGGGGGAGGGGGTATCAGGAAAGGAAGCTTCATTCAAATATTCGGATAAAGTTTGAGCTGTGTCTCAGCTTTGAAAAACGTGGTCCTGTTGCATCTAGCCAAGTTTTGCCACCCTTGTAAAGCTACTACCTATTTTGCCTATATGGATGTGACAGTCCTGCATCCAACCAATTATCTTCCCACTTCCGGTTTGAATTTTGAAGGCAAAACAATCACTTTGATTTCACATAAGCCAACAAAATGTGACAAAGTAAAAGCGATAAAGTACGCTGAGGATGTACACAGTGCTAAACTGTTTTAGGTAGACTGGTATTGCTGAGGGAAACCATGGAATTGTAGTTTGTTCCTGTTTTTTCTTTCAGTTATGGGTGTTGTTTTACAAAGTAAAAGTATACTTTTTTATTAATAACGCACACAAAATATGGCCCGTGTTGAAATAGTTAAGTGAAGCTGACTACCAGATCTAAGGTTCCCAAATTTTCTCAACCCCAAATGCGGGACACTTTCTCAGGGCTGCCAGCTTTTCCAAATACCTTCGTGTGGGCAAGGGTTGAGCGGGCGGGGGTCCTTGCTTCTTCATTTGCCGAGGACTGCTGCATCATTAGGTGCGCCACCTACTGTTGAGGAGTGTGCACAATGTGCAGCCTAGATGGGAGATGCGTGTGTCTCACGCTCATTGCGTGAGAGTCGGCAGCCCTGTTTTCTTGCAGGTGCGCGCGCAAAGCTCACCACTAGTGGCCAGTGCACACACGCACCAACAGCCGTGTCTCATAGCAACGTCTGCTGCGTTTTGCCTCGTGCTTACCGTAGTCTATTATTGGCCGACGGGGCTGTGATTGGAATACGGGACTGGAGCTGTCCCGGAAGAGACAAATCAAAATGACCCATATTTCGGGATGTCCCGGACAATTCAGGACATCTAACCAGATCAGTCTGTATCACGGAAAGTGGACAGTTATTCAACTATTTGGACACAGACATGATGGACAGAGCGGACGCTGTGCAGAACACATGAGATCACAACATATGCAGCAAAGAAAGGGATACTTGCAACACTTTATAACAAATTTGAGCATACTTCAAGTGTCAAAGTAATACCAGCAATGACATTGTAAGGCTGTTGTTTTCATTACATGCCCTTAAAAAGCATATTACCATATGGAGTATTCATGTTCTCCCTTATTCATTCATCACAACTACAGCACTGTAACCATAGCAAATGTTGCTGGTGCTATTGTACAACAAACAGTCATTCTGTCAAGCGAGTCACGAGTCAAAGTTAAACAAGTGACACTGGCATCAAGGCTTACAACATCTTACTGATGAGGTGATATTTAGAACATTAACATCCTTACTATAAAAACAGAACTTACATAACCTAGAGGTTAGGGCATTTGCCCTGCGATCAGGAAGTTGTGGGTTAAATGCAGAGGAATAATTTTATGCTGCTCACATTGTGTGCTGTGGTGTGTTCATGTATGACAGAATGGTCACTTTCACTATCAAAGAGATACAGTCACAGTCTATATTGTCACTGGATTGAAAACGGCTGCTCTAAAACTGCAGCTCTGCAGTCACAGAGGTGTGACCAAAGGCAATACTAGAACAATTTACAACAAAGGGTATCAAATACTGGTGCGCAAGCAAAAAAAATAAATCATGCAGCAACCAGTAGAACCCTCCCCTGCTGTAGGGTTTACTGAATGCATTTGGGACAGACATGTGTGTGGGTCCTGCATGTGCTACACTCTGCATACTCTTGTACTCTTTTTTAGGTTAAAATCAAAATGTAGCTAAACAAATTAAATTAACAAGCAAATACATTTTTCTCACAAATTAGTATCTTCCTCCTTTCTATATTGGCCAGGCAGCTTAAAAAGAAAATCCACTCTGTTTGGCCCTAACCTGTATCTCAAGGCATTGTAGGTAAGAGGCCACTGCTGAGTCTGCAACATTGCAGTCATAAGTGAAGGCCGCACTAACGGCACTCTGGAAGACTCTTTGAACTCCAAAATGAGAAACTGCACGCCCTACAGCCTTTGCAGTCCATTTGCAGATATGGACTGCAGGTCTGTGAGTACACCAGACAGGCAGGAAGTACTGCTCCTTTGCAAAGAAGTTTCCTGACCATGATGACTATTTTAATTGTCATATTTCCTTGTCTTGGATCATTTATCACAATACATAAGGATATAGAGACATTTTAGCTAAGTATTCTTTAAAAAGCAATGACCAAATAAATGACATTATCTTTAACATGCTGTACTTCACACTGCTGTCTCTGAGAATATTCTATATAGGAATGAAGATGTCTAATGAGAGGCATTCAACCATGAGCACAGCAAGAGCAAAAGCTGCTATAGACACCATCATTAAGACATCAGCAACAAAACAAAGAACATGATATCACTGCACGCATCAGATGTGTCATAGTCACTTCAAAATATGAATGATTAACTTAACATAAGCTGATCCCTCTTTTCCTTTTTTAATGCATATTATGTGACATTTTTAAGGAAAAAATTATATAGCTTGTGTGAAAGCTAAGTCAAAAATCCACTACAAGTTTTATGAATTCTCTGAAGTGTTAGTTGTAAGATGAAACAACAGTAAAACATTAATAATTGCTGGATATAAGACCATGATGGGAAAATATGGGGCAGAATAAGTGGCAGTGAGACATTTGCATAAGATATTCATGATCAAACCGCAGATGCACCATTTTTAAATCAGTTAACGAATCCACATCGTCTACACTGAAAAGGAATAATACTTTAAATTTACATGACTTGAACGTGTCAATTGGTTACATGTAAATGATGCGGGTTACAACAACACGACTGCTGCCTACAGAAGTAAACCTAAAGACAGAAGTCGTGGTGATGTAACATATTTTATGCATGTGCAACTGAATGTCACATTTGAAGAGTGTAAATTTAAAGCACCATGTTTTTCAGGGTTTCAGTGTAGGCTTGAAAGGAGCCAGCAAGAATAAGCCCCTTGTATTTCAGTGTTAGAGTGGCATGTGCCAATGTAACAAAATGTGCACAGTGAGATCCAATGAGATTACATGGGTTTGGATATTGTGTATGTCTGTTGTGTCTGCACTTGCATCAGTCTGTTCGTGTGTGTGTGTGTGTGTGTGTGTGTGAGCAGTTTGGTATATAATAAAATGTAAATGTCAGGCCAGAGAGGCTTCAGAGTTACTCCCTGACAGTACAAGTAAGCAGAGACATGCAGGTTTATCTGCAAAGCTCCGTAAAATGTGTAATCCTGTTAATTCAGAATATGTGACATGATCCTTCTCTCTCTCTCTCTCTCTCTCTCTCTCTCTCTCTCTCTGTCGTTCCTTAGCATAACTTCTGGAAACTCTATGACAGCAATTAAGCCACACCAGTTAGTCATATTGAAATGAAGAGTGTTCTGCTGCATAAATGTTTATGTGTTTAGGCCACCTACGTGAAATGCAGCGAAGCACACTCCTGTTGCAATCGTTAAGGAAGCATTTCCCTGAAGGTGTGATGACTTATTGGGATAAATTAATTAATGAGTCTATGATGAGGCTTTTAGAGGCAAGGACAAAACTATCCAATTTGAAATTAGAGCCCACTGTCAACTGTGAGAAGAATATTTCTCACCTAAGTAAAAAACAAACAATCAAGCAATGCAACATATAACCCAATACCTCACAAAAATGAATATATTTTGTTTTAGCTGTAAGGCCTTCCAGCCTGACCGTAGAAGGCACTCTTATTTGCTTATCACTAAAACTCTACCTGTGATATGCACTACATGTGGAAAAGATGGTAAACATCTGCTTCCCCAGCGTTTTTTTCTGGAAGGGAATATGAATTTAAGTGAGTTGCCCACCTTTGCTATAGGAATAGTTTCTACCTTTCTAAAAAGCCTTTAGACTAGATATTGGGACTGGAGTTGGGAACCCCTGTTTTAAGGCATCTGGCAGATGCATTTGTATCCGAAGTGAGTTAAGCTTTATTTAAAGTTAAGTGGTCCCTTATAGACACACATGAACACACCACAGGAAAGTGCACAGTATGAACAATGTGAAATTCTTTCTTTGCATTTAACCCATTCACTAAGTGAAGCAGTGGGTGGGGGTGCCTGGGGAGTACCTGTAGCGGGGGTGCCTGGGGAGCAGTGTGTGGGGACGGTGTCTTGCTCAAGGGTACCTCAGTGGTGCCACAAGCTGTCCTAGGAATCAAATCCACAGCCTTCTGATTGCAGGGGTAACTCCTTAATGACTAGGCCACCTATTTCCCCAACTTATATTACACAAGCAAAACTAGCTTTGAGGGTCCCCTTAGCAAAAAGTAGTTTATTGAAGTATACTACGAGTATACTTATTTTATACTAAAACTGAGGCAGTGTACTTGAAGTTTAAAGTAAACTTAAAAATGTTCCAATTTAGTCCGAAAAAGTATTAAATTAGTATATTAGTATACTTTCTAGTACACTACAAGTGCATGTTTTCCGAATACTTATACTCAAGCATATTTAATAAAATGGACTTCAAGTATACTACTTTTTGCTAAGGGTCATGCCCAAGGACTCATTGGTATTGCAAGGTTTGCTTTCCCAGGTGGGGCAGTGAGTATTTGAATGCCTTCAGCCACAAGAGCATTAACAAGGTCAGGGGCTGATGTTGGATGATTAGTTCTGGACCATAAACAGCACTCCAACTCATCCCAGAGACACTGGATGGAGCTCAATCCCAGTTCCACTGCTCCACAGCCCAGGTCTGGGGGACTTTATCCCCCTCTAGCTGACACTCGGCATTAGGCATGGTGACTTGGCCCATTGTATTACCATTGCTTTTCTATGGACATGCAAGCGGTGTGTGCGTAAGTGAACACCTGTTTCAGCAATAAGTAGCTCAATTAACTCATTAAAAGGGGTGACTTGGGCAGATAGTGTCAAAACACAGAAGACAAAGCTTATTATCCTAGAAATAAAAAGAAATATGGTATTTCTCGTATTGAATGTTAGCACAATGTCATTAATATTTCTATCTTGCTTTTAGGGTGCTATATAGCCTTGACACAATGAATGTGGGTGATGTAATTCCTCTGCAAGCGCATCCAGGCCAAATAGCTCAGGTCTTTCTGGGCTATTACAGCAGTAGGGTGACGAAGGTTGAGAGTAGGTTCAAACAGCAAGCTGCACTCTGACAGGTGTTCAGATGTAACAGCATCGCTATGTGTAATTAAATGACCGTGTTTGTAGACTCTGAGGTTCTCTCAGCCTGACAATAATGAAGGTAAGAGAGAAGCCAGCAGCCACTTAAATGAGGTGCAGGATGATCTGAAAGCAGAAGAAACAACATCAAACACAATGAGCAGAAAATGTGAGGAGGAGATTTCTAAAATGTGCACACAACCATTTAGACAAATCAGGAGACAGATGAGAGAAGCTCCACCTGCTTATTATGATTGCCAGTTGATTGGTGGTAGTACAAGACTAAAATTAAATTTCTCTCTGCAGTTCTTCTGTTTAGCTTCAAGATTCAAGATTCAAGTCACGTGCATAGTTATAGAAAGAACAACATGCAGTGACATGTATCCTGAACCAGTCCTTTTATGACTGTGCAAACATAAGTACAATTTTTAATTTAGAAACACAAATCTGAGTTTTTGTTGTTTTATTTTAAGTTAGAAGCCCATTATTAACATTTTTCTACAGCGAATACTTATTATTTTATTATTTGTTACAATAGCTGCTCTGTACAACATGTGAAAATTTCAAGACAAATGGACTGGGGGCAAGAATGGTATCACCCCAAGCAGAAACCCAGCAATAAATGTATACATATGATTTTCAGTTTTAACACAATAAATTACTGTAGGCTCAGACTTTTCAGTCTATCTTCTTTGACTCTGGGGGATCCCCTCTCTCTCCTCTCTGGCATCCTACTGAGAGGAAAAACAGGCACATAAGCAGACTATCATGCACAGGTGTAGGTCAAAACTGTTTCACCCAGCTTGCCTCTCCAGCCTACCAGCTAATGGTCAACCATATCCTGCTGCACTTTGACCAATAGCAGTGTACAGTAACACAAACAGATTTGTTTCTTTACTTTATAAAGGGGGATCCCATGAAATGGTGTTTTAAAATGACCGTTTTTCCCCAGTTTTCTCTGCAATTCAGTTGTGTCCATTTCCTCTTACTAGCTAGGACTCTTCCCACCACACAATGCCAAGAACACTGGGAGACTGAAGGCGAGCATGTGCTTTTTCTGAGTCGTGTGAAGCTACACCTCATATTTTCAAACTGCCATGTCCCTAACACAAAATCACTGAACCACTGGAGAGTGCCAACCGCCAAGTCCAACATTTTTTATTCACAGTATAGTCCAAAATTACTTTGAAGAAAGTCCTGTTATTCTAACTTTATGAACATTTTTACTAATAGAATTCAGGGTAAACACAAGACATCATAAGTACACTCAATATATTTAATATTTCTTAAGTATATGTTTTTACTCATTTCTAGATTTTTAAAAAACTTGTTTGAATCTGGAGTAATTGTCTTGAAAGAGAAAATAAAATCACATTACATAAAATAAGACTGGATATGAGTTACTTTTGTTTCATTTTAATTATGATTTCTTAATATAGGGAAATTTATCTACATTATGTCTTGTAACCAAAAATGGTTTGCCGAAAGAATATGGCAATAGTACTAAACAAACAGAAAACATTTATAAATAAGAAATCTTATAAAATTCTTACAACAATCTCAAAATGAGATGTATTGACTTGATTTAAGGGCCAAGATAATTTTTTACCTATTTGTCATGACAACACCAAAAGCTAGCCTGCATAAAAGCGGTGCGCACATCACCCGCATGCCTCTAACTCCATTTGAAGCATGAAGATAAGTGTAATTGACAATGTAAAGGCATTATCTCAGTCCTTGTGGTAAAATCTGCCTACGCATTCACACTTTTCCATCAGTATCACCAGTCCTGCAGGTCATGTGCTGTGAATAGCTGTCACAGCAGTGCATTTCATAAGGGTGCAGAAGCTGACTTAATGTACAATGTCCTTTCTAGGGGGTTTAAGCATAATGAAACAGACACAGGGTACATGCCTTGTTGAGGCATGCTGCCATATCATATTGTGCCTGTCATGATGAGAGAGGGTCTATCAGAAGGCCTTAGCTCTGGCAGGCCATCATACTTTGAAAGACTGTTATGAAGCAGAGTTTTCAGAGCTGCAGGCAAAATGTCCAGCCGTGTGAACTGCTGCCCTCAGGCCCTAACATGGCCCTTCTTACTTTCAATCAAGTCATTTATTTACAGCGGACAACATGCGGCTGCTAATGTAATGGAATGTTATGTTGTACACATCAAAAGAGTGGGTGGCCCAGGGCAAGCGCTGATTGATGATCTCTCAGTGTGAGCACCCTCATTAAATGGAGCCCCAAAAAAACAAAAAAGTCAGGCAATTTCACATAATCCCTAAGTGCCAATCAAACTATGTAAACTTAAATCTATCTTATATCACCTTTATTTTCTTTTACCACTGGTGGTCTCTCATGTAATCGCCCTCTATTTAATTCCTGCTCTGAAAGTCTGGTTGCAAGCTGTCTTTCAATAAGCCTGTCATTCCTCCTATAATCAGGCTGCGGTTACTTGTTCATCTACTCTTTCTGTGTCCTCACTCTCTGTATGATCTCATGACTCTTTACAGAAAAGCATTAATAGAATTTAACCCAACTTGAGTCTTTAAAGGAGTATTCCAATGATGTTTCCATCATAGTTAGATTTTTCATTTATAGAGGTGCAAAATGTTTTAACAGTGTAAATTTCACTACAGTTCTCCATTTTACATCAAAACATTCTTCACTGTAAAGTGTAAAGTGTGAATAGTCATATGTGAACACATCACAGCGCACAGTGTGAACAGCACAAAATTCTCCCTCTGCATTTAACCCATTCACCAAGTGAAGCAGCGGGCAGCCAGGAACACAGCGCCCGGGGAGCAGTGTGTGGGGA
>JBBPCY010000142.1:16181994-16204494 GCA_037974405.1 Brachyalestes nurse | reverse complement strand
CCCATGACTTTTATGTTTTTCTATTAATTTCACTTAATTTAGCAATTAAATTCACTGTGTCATGTACGCTCTCACATTACTGCCACATTAGTTCCCAGTCATTGGTTTCCTGCAAAGCTCATCGCAGCTTGAAACATGGTGTTCCCCTGGAAAAAAAAGGTGCAGTGTCATTTTTTTTTGGCCTGTAAAAGCACTCAAGGTAATGCGGCTCTCAGATCGCGTGAGGTCTGTGGAGGGGAGAACGACTGTAGCAGCACTAAAACCCTTTGTCCTGTGCGGATCATAGACGACGCTGCAGTGATGAAGCCATGAATCACTGAACAATCACACAGCCATGATTGTTCGGTTTTTAGCCAGCCAACAAAGCTGCAGAATCGCTCCATTTTCCTTGGGCTCATGGTGGCTGCTGGACTGAGCTAACAGCAGCACTGGATCACAGGCTGGGCAGACATTTACACGAGCATTATGAGAGGTGCCCATGCTGTGATGTTCTCCTTTGCTGTAGAATGCTCCATGCATCCATTCGCAGCCATTTTACTGCCAAGAGGGCAAAAAAATAAATGTGAAGACCGAGAGAAATGCTTGTGTGACTTCACAAGCTGTTCTCCCCATCTACCTGTCAGAACACATTCGCCTCTACACTTTAGCGCTGAAATTGAAACTGAGATGGCTCAGAGGAGCCCCACTGCACGACTGCTTGCTTTTGCTAAAGGGAAAAAAAGACCCTGGGTCATTCTTAGGGAGAGACAAAAGTATGCCTCCTTACCTTTCATAAATGATTCAGGCTGTACTACCTGGAATAAAGATGATCCTCCTGCCCAGCAGTCTAAAGGAGCGAAAGACTAAGCCTGAATTCTCCCTCTCTCCCTCTCTCAGTCTCTCTCTCTCTCTCTCTCTCTCTCTCTCTCTCATATACCCTTAAGACTGCATGAGGAAATAGTAGGCAGAAGATATTGAATTATGAATTATTTTTTATCTCAGAGCTCAAAGATCAGAGAAGAGCAATAGATTAGCATTCACCGAAGGTCCTGTGACTGAAGGACGAGGAGAAGAAAGGGATGGAAAGAGAGAGAGTGCTTTAAACAGCCTTTAATGCACTGGATTACATCAGAACTGCACGCGCACGTCTCGAGAACAGTAGCATAAAATATGTCTGTCAGTAAAGAAGCCACTCTGCTTTACTGATTTTATCATTAGTTGGCAAAACTGAAGTCTACTGTTCAACCATTAACTGCCAAAAATAGGTATTATCAACCAAATCATTTAAATTTACCTTAGAACTTATAATGAGGAATGTTGTCAGTCTATTTGTTATTAAATGTTTTTAAATTAAATGTGTAAAAAGAGATGATAAAGAAGATACAAGTTTTTGTTCTGACAGTGTCACTGAATTAATAAACAATGAATGTTCCCTCATATTTAGAAAATGTTCCCTCATCATTCTGGTTCCTGCCACACTCATATTTAAAATACACTTAAAAGGTAAAAGGGACATTTGACTGATTCTTATATCCAGAGTGACTTACAATCATTAGTTACAGGGACAGTCCCCCTGGAGCAACTGAGGGTTAAGTGTCTTGCTCAGGGACACAGTGGTAGAAAGTGGGGGGTTTGAATCTGCGACTTTGTGGTCATCGGATTCACAGGTAAGTGTTTTACCCACTAGGCCACTACCCACCAAGCTACACCCGACTGTGTTTATTAAATCAGTTAATTAACAAGTGGCTGGAGGGTAAATTAACAATGTGGATGGTAAAGATTTGTAGGTGTGTTATAAGGTTATCTTTAAAATACGAAGACATACAGACAGACAGGCAGACAGACACAGATTAGGGACAGAGTTACTGCAATAGCAAAAAAAGAATGTGGAAGAAGGTATAATATTTATAAGCTTTCACTCCACAGCACTTTTCCTGTGGAGGCTTAGAGGAAAAGTTTAACAATTTTATTGAATATAATATATTAAAGATAGTCAAGAGTTTTTTGAAGTTATGAGTTTTGCGGATAGTCAACATGAGCTCTGAATATACCGATTACTGATTTTTAACTAATGAAACGTTGCTATAATGTATAATATGCATATGATATCATAAATAATCCACCACCAATAAGTATCTATTTCACTCTCCAGCATAGCAGGTGGCTGTATTTCTCCTTAACGCTGGTTGCCACCTGCCATAAACCAGAAAAAAGAAGAAGAAGCAGAAACCAGCTGGCAGCTACTACCACAGTGTGTGCTGTGCGGCCACTACTGCCGCACAAACTCATGTCAGAGAAAGATGACAGACGAGAGCGAGACAACTCTACCCGCACCTGAAAATAGTTTGCTCACCAGTGTGGGAGGTTTTGGATTTAGTTAAAAAGGGGGTGTTCGAGACCCCAGTCTGCAGAAAATGCCAATCAGCGCACAGCAGACGGCAACACTACCAACCTGGTCACCCACCTCTGCCTCCATCACCCTGCAGATTACAGCATGATACAGAGAGGGAGTTGCAGTTAGTTTGCTTGTCCTAAAATGTCAAAAGTCACCTCTACGGGCAGTTGGTGGCCTAGTGCTTAAGGAGTTGCCCCTGCGATCAGAAGGCTGTGGGTTTGAATCCCAGGAGTGCTAGTGGCACCACGGAGGTACCGTCCCTTCACACTGCTCTCCAGGCACCCCTCATAAGTGGCAGGCCCCTGCTTCTCTTGGTGAATGGGTTAAATGCAGAGGGAGAAAGTCACACTGTTCCCAGTGTGCTGTACTGGTCAAGCGTCACACTTTACTTTATTAAGATCTTTGTTGTGTTGCTAATGTTCAGTTATCTTGGTTTTAGACAGTTTACAATGGTAAATGTCACATTAAGGTCTTTGTTGTGTTGTTAAACCTGTTATCATGGCTTTAGACTTGACAGTATTTTCTCTCTGCTGGTTACAGCATCAAACAAGTGAGACAGAGTCAGGACTCAGGTCAGCTAATGATGTTTAGTCAAATGATAAGAAAAGAACAGCAGACATGTCTATTGCATGTCAGGATGAAACAAAGGATATTATATTTAACACTTTTGTTTATCAGTTTATCTGGCCTTTACTATCTATTCAGGTTTTTGTACAGTTATGCTTGCACTTGTTTTATGAGCGTAATTCATTTTCCAAATCACAACAAACAAATGTAGAGATACATTTGTCTAATAGCATTATTATTAGCAACATTTTGGTTACATTTTCCATGAATACCACATTAACAATGATCAAATAGTCGTGTTGTGATATCGTTACAGCCCTGCTTGAGACCTTGTATGACATCCACTTGCAGCCCCTACATATGAAATTCTCTAGTGATGAATGAGCTACAAAGTTGAACTAACATCAATTCTAATTCATTCTGACTTTAACTCACATTTACCTACAGCAACCCAGTGACTCATTGCCATTTTTCTTTCTTTTTTTTTATTCAGTAGCAGCGCCTCTCAGGGAAGAGGAAGGCAAGTTTTTCATGGCCCATTGATTTTATCTAATTTAGGCCAAAGAAGTGTGATATGTCTAAATTTGTCACAAAGCCATCACAGGTGATGGAAGAGTGCAAGGATGAGTGACTATGGAGGTCTGTTCAGTTTCACATTCTAAAAATACCGAGCACGGTCAGAAGGACAGAGGTGTGGTCAGTGTGTTCTTGTATTTCAGGGAACTTCAGCAATAAAGTCTTCTCAGCTGTATTAGGCTCTGCAGTCTGATGCAGTTCTCGATAGTTTGTGTAGTGTATCGGGCCTTGTGCAGTAAAATCTAAAAAACATTATGATCTAGGCTGATTTTACTACTGGTATTTTTTTCCCTCTGGATTATTGAACGCTCTCTAGCCATACAACAAGAAGGTTCCACTGATGATACTGGCTGTCCTAATAGTTGAGGATAAACATTAGTAAAGACAAGATACGATAAGATACCTTTAGCCTTTTACCTTTACCTTTATTTGCTTTGTCAAAGTCAAGAGCAGCAAAAGTTAAGAAAACAATACAATAGAATAAAATACTATATCAACAGTACAGTATAAAATGTACACTATATAATCTAGAAATATAAATATGGACATCTGTATTGTAAAATTTATACATATATGTATATGTAAACTATATGTAAACTAAATGGTCATCTGCAAGGTCTCTGTTGTGGAGTCTGACAGCAGTTGGACTGAAAGACCTGCGGAATCTCTCCGTCCCACATCGTGGGTGCAGCAGCCTGCCACTGAAGGAGCTGCTCAGTGCTGTCAGAGTCTCTGGTAGACGTTCTCCAACAGGGTTGACAGCTTAACTAACACTCAAATATAGAGGATCTGTCAATACTCTGCTTCATCAGACGGTTTGGTTACTATTAAGACCTCAAAAGACTTTGGGTCACCTCAGTCAAAGAGCTCTTTGAGTGGTAGATACAGGTGACAGGTGAATCTCTTGACAAAATAAAGCCATTTGAAAGGACATGGAAGCATAAGTCATAAGGATGACATTGCAATGCTTCTTCTGGCAACTGACATGCATTCTGAGCTGTCAAACTGTGCCCCTAATAAGCTTATACCGCCAACAATTGGTAATTAGGCCTCCCAGAGTAAGCAATTAATTATCACTTTACAATGTGGCTTCCCTGGTTAATAGTTGTTAAGACATCTCACTTGATGTTTTGTTTAGCAGACATAAACTTTATTGCTTCCGAAACATGAAAAGTCAATTACATGTGACTGAAGATGTCAGGCTGGGAGCGCAAGGAGAGGTTGATTGAGGGCACTAAATTCCTCCAATCATTAAATGGATGCTGGCCGGGTAAATAAAAGGGTGATAATTAAGGATCACTCAAAGACAAAAGAGTCTCCCTTCCTCAATTTCTTTTGTCTCTTCTCAGCTAAAGTGGTTCGATTACTAAGCACCCAGTACCGGTGACATTTTGCACCGTATCTGTCATCCTCTGTGCTTTTCCAACTAGCTCCAAGTTTTGTTTTCAAAAATCAAGACTGGGTACTTGTACAATACAGTGTTGCCTATATATAATAAGCAGACTAACATTTTTGCTGTCCCAGGGGATAATTTTAACATTCTTATATTAAACTGCTACATGGAGGCCCACTGCAATCCCAGTGGGAGTTTCTTATTTTCCTCTAATGCCGTGTTCCTCTGACTAAAACAGATTTTTATGCTATAAATGGATAAAGCCATGCTCCTTCACTTTTAATATTGTATCAGACAGGGGCTGGTGACTCATTCATCCAATCCTCTGTAACACTCAGCAGGTCGGGCTTTCTTAGGCATGTCACAGATTGTGATGCGGATTATGGTGTGTTTTAATAAGGGAATTTGGCTGAACTTTTTATAGCATTTTAAATGATTTTTGATAGAGACAAGAGCTCCCCGGAATTTTCAGAGCAACTTCCTCTACCATCTGGTACATGCATACGATTCCACAACGTGCATCAGTATGTGTGTATACACATGTCCTGCTTGTCAATATGTGTTTATAAACACATCCTGTAGATTACTGGGCAAATTTCTGTTAGTTGCCAATAAACGCTACTGGCACAGAGAAGGAAAGCATCTGAGCAGAAGAATAAAACTTGCGATGGAAAACCTGCAAGAATGTTATAGAAGTATCCAGAGATGCATTGTGTAATGTATCGAAATAGTAAGCCAAAGGCTAACCACAACCCTACAGTCAATCCTAATCCTAACCATCACAGAAATGGGTGTAACACTGGAATTTTTAGAAAGAGCAATGTGTATTTTTTCTGTTATTTTTCATGAAGAGCATTGTTATTTATAGAAAGAGCAGTTTTTAGAAATTCTAAGCTAAAGGCTATCCCTAAACATCATACAAAACGCACGCAGTGCCTCTAGTGGCCAAATAATCCACAAGATATATAAATGCACACGTTGCTGCACTTGCACAATCGTGAGCATGTTTATGTGTCAAATAGGAGGCTGTGCTGGTGCGGACCGATCCAAACAAACACTGGTGACACCTGAATTCAATCCCTTTTCATCTGAAATAGAGCATTTTCGCTCCCCTCTGAACTCCAGCAGAGTTGGAGATGCTAAGATGCTTAAAGAATGAAGCAGAGAGAAACAGAGAAGAGAATAAGAGAGATGGCAAAAGAGAGGATGATATATGACAGGTTTCAAAGGTTCAGCAGTTGAGCATTCTGTATGCAACTTGCAGTGCTTTAGAGGCAGCTTCTGTCCCTGTGGCTTGTCTTATGTTTGTTGCTTGTTTTGACATGTTAAACGGGACAGCTGATAGACTTGTTGGTTGATCTGGAGTGGCTGCTTGCCTTCTCGACTGACAGAGCTGGAGAAGGTCAGCAGTCAGGCATATCTCTCTCCCTTCTCACCTTGGTCGCTCAGGCAAGGCTGAGGGCTTCTTGAGGCTGGACAGATGTCATAGCAACCACTGCAACATGCCACCTGTCACCAGCCTTTGAGGATGGAGGGGTTTCTTGAGCCATGGTGCAGGCAGGGCATGGTCGAGGGCACAGACACGACCATCCAGAAGAGAGCGACATTGTCGTCATGCCCAGATCATTTCACAATATCTGTTGACTCCTGACAGCGCAGTGACAGGTGGCATTTCATATGCACCCATTGGCCATTGCATGCTCTAGTCTAGGAATCCATGTAACAAGCATTTCTCTTGCAGTTTAAATGGCCAACCTGTCAAGATCTGAAGTCAAATTGTTTTCAATACAGTTTTTATATAAGCTTTTTTGCAAATCCCTGTGTGAGCCTTATGGGCAATGTACAAAAGCCACTGCATAGGTAGCATACACTTGGTCCTGGAATAATAATCAGTTTTCTTATTTGAAAAAAATTAAATATTCCTCCAACTTGCACATTGCCATTCTGCAAAGAATCTTTTACATCCAGATTTTCAATGTAGAGGCCTGAAAACGGTAGAGCCGGCACCAGCTAGGCCTACAGATTAACTTAATGCTCTAAAAAAGAAGAACTAAGAATACTCTTCTTCAATTCCAATGATTATTCCAAAACATCTATGCTTTGGTGGGAACATTTTCTGATGTCTTACGCGGCTCGACTGATACATTGTGCCTTGGCTGCTTCTCGTCCCCCTCCGTCGCCTCCAACTTCAGGAAGATGCATGCTGCTGATCAAACACAATAAAATGTAGATTGTTTATTTGTGTGCAGTTTTAATCTTGTCAAGAAGGTTATACTGAACAGCTGCTGGTTTTAGTGTGACTGATTTCTCTGGAACAATGCAGGCTCTGGCTTGGTGAGCATCCGTGGATCTACAGTGGCCCCTAGTGCTCACGGAGCAAACTCCTAGCATCGAGAGCGTCTTGCGGCTGGAATCCTTGACCTACTTAGTTCCCGACTGTGCTTCTCTCCTAATCTTTGGGAGTCAATGGAGCTGTGTGCAGAACTAATGCAAATAGATTTCCCTGAAACAGAGCAACATTACAGAGGGAGAGGGTAACATTCGACGTTCTGTTCAGAAGACAACCGAAGAAGGTTATGGCAATGAGATGATAAATGAGTGTGCTACAGACCTTTGTAAACTTCATTTCTAAACACAGCCATTATTAAAAAAAATGGCCAGACTTGATTTGTGGCCATTGTTTCAAGGCTGAAAGTCAGTTTGAGCGGGAGAGATAAATAAGGCGCAGTCTGTGAGTTACTGGACAGTGTCACAGTATTTGTTGTTTTGGCACATTGGATTTTAAATGAGCCACATACTATTGAGAAAAAGTGATAGACTGTCAGCTGTAATTGGTGGATATTTATATGTGTTGAATGAACCATTTTGGAGCTGGAAATACAGTACATATTGTATTCAAAGTTAGTCCAATTAATGTCTTGGGAAAAAAAACAATCTTAAATAATATTGGCGTGATAAGTACTTGGTTGAATATGTTTCACGCTTGATAGCTGTCTGAAGACTATAACTCAGACACTGCCAGACTGAGTATTTCACTGGCAATGTGTACACTGTTATTCAGCCATTTGAAAGTTTTGTTTGGATTAAATACAGTGTCTTGTCTCAGTAAGGGGAGCGCTATAAATGGATCACGTTGTATGATTGACTTGGCAAGTCAGGAATTTTACACTTTTTGGCCCAGATAAACCTTATAGTTATTTTAACATTATTTTTTGGGTCATTATCCGGCTGAGAAGTGAAGCATGATCCACTGAGTTTTGATGCATTTGGCTGGAACTGAACAGTTAAGATGTAGCTGTACATTTCTGGATTCATCCTACAGCTGCCATTGGCAGTCACATCCTTAATAAAGACAAGTGAGCCAGTTCCACTGACAGGGTTGGGTGAAGTGCGATCTTTTGGATCATGAGCAGTTTTTCTTCGTCTTCATCTTCCACACTTTCCCTCCACACTTCATTCGCAGTTCTATCACTCTGATACAGGTTGACCTTTTCATTATCTGTCTATGAAACTTTGTCCCTGATTTCTACAGGCATTTGTATGTGCTTTTCAGTAAACCAAAACATGGCATTTCTGTTTCTGAGGCTTATCAAAAGGTTCGCATCTTGTGGTAAACCCTCTGAGGTCATGATGTATTCGTCTTTGTGTGGAAGTCTTTGACACATCTGTGCCTGCGTCCCACATGGTGTTTTTGATCTGTTCAGAATTTTTTTCTGTTTGCTTTTTTCACTTAAAGAATTTTTCCTCATTCACTGTTGTGGTTTTTCATGGTCTACTAGGTCACTTTCACCGCTCACCAGTTGATCTGAATGCATTTTTTGAACATTTTGATTTCAGTCTGATTTTTCAGCCTCATGATGACAATAACTTCAAAATCAGAGTCAGTAGCAAAAAATGTAGATGCACCTTTATTGTGTTGTCAGCAATTGCCAGAAGAGGTCAGGTTGAGAATTCCAAATCAATCAAAAGCATTTTGGATCTTTTGCTGTGGGATAACACAAACCCACGAATGAAAACACAAAAATCACAGACCAATTTTATAACAACCTCCTTATATGTACTACATATGTGTATATAGTACATATATGTATTTATATGTACTAGGTCAGTTGGTCTTAAACTGCGATTCCGCCGAGGCCAAACCATTCAAACAGGTGACAGGAATTCAGTCATGCAGCATTTTAAGCATTTTGAACTGTTTTAATTTTTTTCTTTAGGTGACAAGATCCCTTTTAGTCACAAATAAATAAGTGTTGGACAAAACATAATAAATATAAAAAAGATGAACATGACCATATTTTAGAAGATATTATATGACTTGTTTTAATGAGAGAAGATAATTAGATTATATTCTTTCTTTGATTATTTAGATATCCGTTTGTAACATACAGTATATTTGAGTTGAGTTACTTGCTGTTGTGTTTGTATGTGTGTGTGTGTGTGTGTGTGTGTGTGTGTGTGTGTGTGTGTGTGTCTGTAGCAGGGAAAAAAACAGTATGTGGTGGGCTAGTCGGCATCATGCAACAGTATGAAAACTAGCCCTGCTCTTTCCCTGCAGCCAACTCCAGGTCTTTCAGAAGATCATCCAGACTCTCCTGACCTGTTCTTTTACAGGCAGCTATAAACAGAGAAAAAACATTGTATTTCTAATAACTGTATATTATTAACACTGTACTGTACTTGTGCCAGATTATTTCACTGGTGTCAGTGACTCTCAGGCATATTCAAACATATTCTTTCATGCTCTATTGGAAAATTAAAACCAATTCATTCCCAAGTACCACTTGAAACTGCATTTAAGAAAAAGTTTAATATTGACAGAAGTTCTCATATAGACAGAAGTATGGATGAAGGGATGTCTATGTATTATGGACACTGCTGCTCAATAGTTCTTGGCAAGACAAGTACTGTCAGGATTTAGAAGATACAGCACCATCCAGTCTAGATGTCTCTGATCTGGATCTGGGTTCAACAATAATGAGGTACAGGCTCCCTTCAGCTGGGTCTTTCAAAGCCTCCTGTCACTCTCACTTTAAACCGTACAGGAGGTCTAGCTGATGCTACAGCAGAAACTAAGATCCTTTATATCTATACAGCCATGGAAAAAATAAGAGACCACATTTCCCTTTTTTCTGTTCACTGTTTGTACAATTTGTGGCAGTGTGTTTTGTGTAAAATGCACAGGTTGCTATTCTTTAATAAACTATTGCAGTGTGAGCTGTGTAAAAAAATAAGAAATGCCTCCTTATGTGTTGTAAGTGCAGTAGTGTTTGTATAGCAGCTTTCAGCACCTTCACTCCTGATTCAGTTTCTGATGGGATGAAACAAAGCCACACATGCAGACACTATGCTCCTAACATTATTATTTTGATTGTTGTCATTGTAAAATAATGAGTGTTGTGTAGTTTAACATTTCATAATTATTATGTATTATTATGTATTGTTTTAACATTTTCTCCCATTTTCTCTTTGCATCAAGTGTGGCCAACAGTACACGGAACAATAGTGACACATTTTACACAGACACACAAATTGCAAGAGCAATAACCACGAAAAAAAATGATGCGGTCTCTTATTTATTTCCATGGCTGTTTTTTCTGTTTTAAGTGTTTTTTTCTGTTTTAATTTGAAAAAGAAACTAAGATAGCTTTTGTGTGTCATGTCATCACAAGTGGTGTCAATTAAACACCAGGTACTGTGAATATTATGAGATCACATGAGATGTTTTGCCCCAAAGTGTTCAGTTTTATCTATTTAAACAGGTTACACCATGAAACTCTGCATGTAAAAAGTACAAAAAGGAATCCGGATATGCGTTCTCTGCATGCTATTTCGTTATTTTTTCCCTCTGTGTTCTTGTTTTGTTTTTCTTCTTTGTCAAATCAAACATAAGCCTATTCTCCTGTACTGCACACACATAGTGGAAATGCCCAAGGTACTGGTTTGATAGTAGCTCTGTTTCATTATCTGTATTAGATTCTGTGAGTTTGATTTTCAATCCACAGAGCAACTCTACCGTGTCCTCACTGAAGCTCTGTGGCTCCCCTCACTATAACCCCACCCCCCTTCTTGCTCTCATTTCTTCAAGGACACAGTACCTCAACCCAGCATTTTACCTCTGCTGGTCTACATCCTTACTGCTTTTGCCCTCTGTGCACGTCTGACTTTGCACTCTTTTGACCCAACTCTCCTTGGCAGGTCTCCATAACAACTTTAGTAACCTCTAAGAAAGTTCAACCCACATATTGCTTCTGTTTGTCTCTTTGTTTAGTAGTTAATTTTTATCACTCTCTGTAAACCAAAAGTTCTACTGAAGCCCAGCCAGCAGCATCTGATGTTTTTCTGAACATGTCCTATTGAAATGTATAGAATGTATAGGTACTTTTTGTTTGTTTTCAAAGCAATCTAATCTATCTAAAATGATCAGAATGCCATTTTCCGATTCTGATTTGTATTCCACAACACACTTTACTTCATGCCACATATTATGTACTGAGAACATATCAGGGATGATACTGCATCCATCCTTTAGTTGACCTTCACAAATGAGCCCACCCAATACTTTATGTCAAAGAACCTGAGGTGCAATTTCAGTCGGCAGGTGATAAACCTTCTCTCAAACTTTGGAAGGGTCATGGCAGCTTCAAATATGGCAGCCTTGTTGATGAAAGGCTGTGCGCTCTTTGACAACTTATTTTCCTTGGTATATCCGTCACCCATGTTGATTCCATTAGCTGTTGCTGACAGTGAGGCGCCGTTGGATTGGGAATATATCAGTCTGGTGTCAGGCAATGCAGAGCAATTGAACCTTTAAACCATCACTTTGTGCTTTAAAAGGCCTCTGGAGGTCTAGTCTGCTCTGGAAAATACACAACTGACTGATGATGGTATCAGTGGCAATGTGCAAAAGAGTAGACTAGCTCTTGTGTGCAGCTAACAAACCAACCTGCGAACGTTTACGCTTGGTGTTTATGGTACTGTCAATACCACAGTAAATGTAAATTTGAGCTTTATACTATCAAACCTATAGAATTTGCAAAAGACAATATTGTATAACAGCCTTGACAGAATTCCTGCCACCTGCCAAATGGAGGCTTCTGCCATGGGCTTACCGATGAGGCGATTCTTGATATCAACATGTTTGGCTAATGCTGTATGTATTCACACTCCCATCAATCTGGCATGTGTGCTGTATGTTATCAGCGTCTGGCTTTAGACTGGACTGGCACGGCCTTCCAGCGTCTGTGTGGAAAAAAAGTCGAAACGCTAATGCCTTCTTTGTGCGAGTGACATTGTTTAAAATGGCTGATTCTGCTGCCTGGTTATTTAAGACCTTCTCCTCTGGCACTGTCACATAAATCTTTTTCCCATTCTTTCTCCTCCCTCCATTCTATTGAAATTCAATTCTGCAGAAGTACGTTTTAAAAGACACTTCTGGTCCGGAGAGTAGTCCTTTCTGGTAATATTCCTGCCCGTTTGCAAAGCGCTAAAATTAAATTCCCGAGGAAAAGGAATGAGGTCAGGCCGCTGCATTTTATCTTACGAAGCAAAGCTCATATTTTGCAGCCACTTTCCCTGTCCTCTCTCCATCTCAGAGATGGCACTGGTGCTCAAGCTCACTGCAACTCCACGATCACTCTGCGTTAAAGCTGCTTCTGCAGCTCAGCAAGGTCTCAATACAGTTCCTGCTGAGCAGAGGCAGGGTGGAGCTGTCCCTCTCTGGAGTCCAGATTAGGGAATCAATATTCACATCCCTCTTGACATTTTTATTAGCTCCTCATATTCCACATATCTTCCCACATCTGAGTTCTCTCTATTACAGTCATGACTCATGCAGGTAATTGCAGTGTAAAATCATATGACATCTCTTAATTTCAGTTAAAGGAATGGATAAGTGCCCTTGCTTCTCATGTGGTCTTTTTGTAATTCAGTTCATTAAACTATTCTGCATGTCAGAGGAGACTATTGGAATGGTTGGTAGATTTGGATGTTCAGGTAATGTCAAGATTTGAGGCACCCAATCTAATGGGAATGAAAAGGCAGGTTAAATGGATCCTGAATGCGATGTGTGTGTGTCTGTGTGTGTGTGTGTGTGTGTGTGTGTGTGAATGATTTGATTGATCTGTTAAGTGCTGTCTCTGCTGTGACAGCTCTGAAGACTAAAGCCCCTTTTGTTTGGTATTCATTTGTAGAATTTGGAAAATATGGAATAAAATGATTAGACCAAAACACAGAATCAATTTAAAGGCATAAAACAACCTTTTAGACTTGGAAAACCTACTGTTGTTATAATTTAATGTTAAATGCAAAAATATGAATATGAATACATATGCATATTGTAAGAAATATCAAATATATGCATTACTATACAGTCTTTGGAACAATTATATTTTAAAAATCCATCTGGATTTTATTATTATTAGAGTAAATGCATGGGTAATTATGTGTATATCAGTGTTTTCCAGAACAGTTTCCAGTCCTCCCTTTCTATAGGCCTCCTGGTGACCAAAAGAGTAGGTGGTTTTCATTAATGTAATATAATAATATCATATTGCATGCGTTATAATGTTATGTTATAATAATCAGATAAATGTGATGTTAATAGAATTCAACAAATCTATGCCATTGTGAAATGAGAAATGTGGGAGCAAATCTGTGTTCTTTTTCATTTTAATGCATTAATTTGTGAGCACATTTAATCTGATGTTATTTGATGTCATTATTCACAAAAATGTTTTCAAACTATTGCCTAATTGTCTTTGGAATGTATTTTTTCTTCCAAATGCTGGGTAAGGTAACCCAAGAGAGCAGAAAAGGGTTGTTCTCTAAGCTGACTTTTTCTTTTCTTCAGCATGGAATTTCTTTGGCTACATATGTACATGCTGAGGCTTTGGCAGAGAAGAATGCTTGTTTGTGTGAAGAGAAAATGAAAAATTCATTCAGCATGGCTTCCCCGAAGCCCCCATGTCTACCAGAGGACACCTCTGCTTAGAGTTTGGCCCAGAAGAGCAAAAGAAAACGCAGGACATGGACGCCCCAGCTGTTGCATAGAATGGAGAGATTTCTTCAGTTTCTCAGGCTACATATTTCTACAGACTGCAGCTCTTTCACTGCTTGAAATATGTATTTCTTGAAATAAAATCATGAAAAATGAAAATGAAAGCATGTCATGTTGTATTGGTCCACTTGAGATTTCAGTTCAGAGTTTCAGAAGGCGTTAATGATAACCATAAAATTGGACAGTAAAGCAAACACAATTTCCTGATTTCACATTTGAGCTCTAGCCACATGTAAACAGGATCATAGCTTCTTTTTTTATTTCCTATGTTACTTTTTGAAGCACTCAGGCGGCTGTGTGTTGCCAGGGCCGGCGGAAATCCCTCTCATCAGGGGCATCCTTCTTTCTCTGATACCAAAGAGTCGTCAGACTAGGGCTGGGAATAAGGAGGCACATCAGAGCTGTACAGTGTTCTGTCTTGGAGTGAAAAAGTGGGTCAGCAAACACAGAAGCCCTGTCAGAGCTCCTCCGTCACATGTGTGCAAACTGGGGCCGTCTCTGAACCTGCATGAGGTATTTACTAAGGTGGAGAGGAGGGGATCTACCACCTTCCAAAATAGTAGCAGCCCTTTTCTTTCTCTCTCTCTATCTCTCTCTCTCTCTCTCCCCCTCTCTCCCCCGAGCTGAAGAGAAACATTGATATGGGAGGTCTTACATCAGCTCAGCTTTGGAATGCACTCCGATTCTTTTCAGTGTCTTTTAATTACTTTGCTTGTTGTGTATTGACTCCAAGCACTGTCGTCTGTTGTATAATTGCATTTATTTGTTTCTTTGTTTTTGTTTTATTAGAAGTACAAATGTACACTGACTGGCTGCTTTATCAGAAACACTTATCTTAGTAGGTGCACAGTTAGAGAGTGTCCTTCATCCCAGCAAAATGCCTTACCCTGGCACTTCATCTGCGGTCACTTTCTAACCATAAACCCACTATGGCTTGGGTTTTTTTTGCTTTCCGGATGATGGTCACAACGGCAGGTGTGCCTGATAAAATGACCACTGAGGGCAGCATGGTAGGTGGATCTAACTAACTGGCAACTTGGCATACAAGGGAAGTCATTGCTCACATGAAAATCAAGCTCATAATTAGGAACCTCATTATATTCTATTTAATAATTATGATTCCTTTGGAATAATCCTGAGATCAGCTTCCCTGACTCAGTGGATACTCCAGTCCCTTGCTGTCACATACCCGAAATAATTAACAATGTTCCTAATCATTGTGTGGGTTTTAATTGTAATGCAAAATGTATGTTTCTAATTTCAAGGACTATGATGTTGATTCAACTTCAACAGCAATTCAACTTCAACCAACATGAGATTTCAGATCTGTATTCATGAAGGCATTTTCTTTTTCATAATGAGATTTATAATGAGCATGAAATTCACCAAAGCAAAACAAACACACCTACCTCTTATCCCTGGCAACACGTAAACAGAATGATAGCCTTGATTTACTTTCCTCTTGATTTGAAGCCTTCAGATACCGATGTGTTGCCAGGCAGGCGGAAATCCCACTTACTGTCATCATTACGTGTTAAAAATAAGCTCTTGTTTATACTCAGGCAGTAAACTATTTGTCTTTAGCTGTCACAGATTGTGAAATGCTATTTCTTGAGAAGAAAAGTGAAATATTGGACATATCATAATTGCAATAGCATGAGGGAGCATGCCTAACAAAACAGCACCAACATCATTCACATGTCTGTTATACTCTACACTGCAACACTTGACTTAATACCAGAGAATGAACTGGATTTGTTTTCTGCCCAGACTTGAAGGTGGGGCGAAAGAAGCGGTTTGATGGTGAGAACAGTGTCAAACCTTTCCCGAACCATCCCCTCCTACTTGTCACCCTGAGAATTTCTCACGCTAAGGCCTCAGGAGATTCCTTGTTCAAAATCTCTTTAAATTCACACACATTCCAGCATCTGACAGGCTATATTACCTCTCAGAGATAAAAAAACTACTTTCATGTCAGCGAACTCCTTACAGGCTCATACACCCAGGGGTTATACTGAGGTCAAATGTAAATGAGAGGTTTCAGATATGTGATACAGTCTAAGTCATCATATGTGTGTTTTTTCTCTCCTAGTACTTCAATCCAACTAGTAAATACACTGATGTGCTTTTGATATTGAGACACATCTCGCATAGAAGCTTGACACACATACACACACATGCATACTGAAGTACTGCGGCTTTCAGAAGTCCTGGCTGAAAAGCAAAGTGCTGCTTTCAGGACATTTTATATGGGTGGGTAGATTCTGGAAAGGCCATGTTTATACCCTCTCTCTTCACATCTGCTGTTTGGGTCAAATAAGGTTTTAAACACCTCACAGGCACATTTAAGCATGCTGCCCTCCTCCTAAAATCAGCAGGGGTAAGTGCACATGCTCCACCACTCGCCTTTTCAAAACGAGTTCAAGAGTTTGGACTTGCTTGACTGTGAATTTGTTTTCTTAGTTCTCTCCTTCTCTCCCCCACTCAGGCACACTCAGAGCATGATGGACCTGAAGCGTGGCCATCGGGTGCCGCTGAGCAGATGTGTCGCCCACCTGCTGTATAAAAACATCTTACTCTGCTTCATTTATTTCTCCCTGCCTTCTTGTTCCTCCTTCTGGACCTTTCTAGCATGAGACCTCTCTTACTGTCCTATCAGGATCAGGTGACCCAGGCCTGAGGCCCTTGACCTTAACCTTAGCCAGCTATGTGGTGGAAAGGAAGGTCAACCTGGCCAATAAAAATATTATTGTCACAGCTTTTACTTTTAAGGTTTTCATAAAGAATGCCTATGAAGTCATTGTACTCTTCATATGTAATATTGGTACCACTTTACCTCAAAATCAGTCATAAGAAACTTTGAGCAGTCATGAAGCAGGGGCAACACTGACATGTTAGATGAATATGAATAAATGAATATGTTAATGAAAGCAGGTTCACTTTTTGGCAAGCAACAAGACACTGATAAAATGATTTTTAAGGTGCTCATGATCTAATTAATAGCCATCAATAAAATAATGTAAAGTCTTTATTAACCCTTTAGAAAAGTTGCCATATTATATTATTATACTGTATTTTTAATTTGTTTAGCTCCTATACATACTTTGCTACCAATATAACCTCTGCATCACTCTTCCTGTCATTTTCTATTGATATCCTTTTAATTTTTAACGAATTTCTCTCACAAATGTAATTTCCCACTAATTACCAACATTATTTTGTTTCAAGTTTAAAAACATGGGTCTTTCTTACACTTGGGGTTGTATAAAAACGATTCTTGCATATTAAGCTCCTTTGCACATCCCCCTTCATCTACCTCATACAGTCATTTTTGCTCCTTCGCACATTTCCTTCATTTTGCAATTCACAGTTAATATTTATTTACATCCGCACATCACACTAAAGTCTTCATGAACGTTTTTTTTTTATATATTTTTATTGTAAATATATTTTATACATTTTATAAACCCTAACCTAACCTCGGCATTTGTGTGTGGACAGCAAAGAAGCTTTGAAAAAAGAGTTATGTCTTTTCTGAAACAATCATTTTCCTTAATTAATCACAACTGTTCCCCAATTCTCTGTTTGTGTATATTTTTTACATTTACAAGATTGAAAAAAGTATTTAAGCATTCATATTTAATGTGTTAGGGATTGGCAGTCTCATCAGCTACAGACTGCACATTATTCCCCTTCCCTCAAAATCTGTTTCAGCATCGCAAAATCAATGTGAGAAAATCTCTTCGGTTGCTACTTCTATGTTGCGAAGGCACTGAACTGCATTACAGACTTCTGCAAAGAAAGCCGTGTTGATTTTATGCACAGTTTGTGGGTAAATACGGACTGAAGCTGAAAACATCAACTCAGCAACCATCCATCCTTGGATCTGTCAGAATGCTGGCCCATGCGCGAATCCATGAGCAGAACATTCCTTAGGGGTGTAGTTGAGTTCCAACATGATTTGCAAATCAGCCCATCTGTGGGTTATAAAACATCGAGGACCTCTTACACTGAGCCGCCCCTGCGTCTTTACTCCCTTTGTACTGCAGACTGGATTCTCTGTGATATTCACTAAGCCCTTGACTGAAAATAATGCAGTTTGTATAAGTATACACTCGGTACAAGAAGCTTGATCTTGGTTCCCTATTACAAAGCTGAAAAATGCACAGGCTTTGATGCTAGTGATACTGTAGAGAATTTGGCTCATATTTGCATTGTTACAGCCACAGCTCCACAGCCTGTAGGAATTAAACACTCAGATTACCTATATAACATAACTATATAACATAATATAAACATATGATGTTGTAAAATGTGACAATAAAAAATACTATTATTTGTATACTGCATTGTTAATCCTGATTAATCATAAGTGTCTTATTTGACGCTAAAATGCTTTTTTCCTCTTTAAAAAGGACACTTTGCTAATATGACTGGATATAACTTTTATCAGGACAACTGTCAAATGAAATTGCCTTTTAATAGCTGTGTTTTGGAGGACCAGCAGTGGAATCATCCTTTGAAACAAGATACAGTGCAACTGCACCAATATAGGGCAAGAAACCAATAGCAATTTGTGTAGTGTTCTCACTTTGCGTAGTTAATGTAGTCATCAGAAAAGACACACCAACAAGGAAACAGTGTCACCCATGCAAAGCACCATTCTAATGAAGTAGAAAAAGCTATTTGATTGCTATTAGCTTAGTCTGGTGGAGAATTTATAGCTTGCTAAACATGAGTGAGTGACTAAGTGAGTGAGTGGCTGAGAGACTGACTGACTGATTGAGTGAGTGAGTGACTGGGTGAGTGAGTTACAATCTTGTTCCATTAGAGGCAAAAAGATGAGGCACAATCTCTGACATAACTTGAATATGCATCAGAAACTTATTCAAATACAAATGTACATCAACACGC
Source organism: Brachyalestes nurse (assembly GCA_037974405.1). Lineage (NCBI taxonomy): Eukaryota > Metazoa > Chordata > Actinopteri > Characiformes > Alestidae > Brachyalestes > Brachyalestes nurse. The sequence goes on along the minus strand of JBBPCY010000142.1, from coordinate 16,185,612 downwards.
TATTGTTTCTTTGCTGAGGGTGTTCCTCTTCCGAAGTTTAGTGAAAAACACTGCTTTAATGGGTGTTTATCCAAACTTTGGCTCACTCTTTTCTATATTTCTCGCTGGCCCTCCCACAGAAGAGATGTGTGCTGGGTGTACAGAGGGATTTGGGGTTTGGGGAAATCAATTCTAGGGTGATGTTTACCACAGGGGCAGCAGTGGCAAAGGTGCAGCGAAGGCAATGAACTGGAAAAGCACAGTGAGGGAGTAGAAAATATCATCAGAGGGAAAAAAAAATCAATAAGGCTGATTTAATTTTGCTGGGCATTAGATGTACCAGGACAGCATAGCTTATTTTCTCACTTTTAGAGTCACTGGAAGCACTGAGGGGACACTGAAGAGAGCAGGAGAAAGAGAATGGGACTAGAAGAGAGAAATGAGTGGAAGACAGGGATTCCTGGCCCTCATCCCATGCTGCTCCTTGTAACTGTCTCTGGTTCTCTCAAGCTTGTGCCAGAGGGCTGTCAGGGAATGGGGCTCGTGATGGGACCAAGGCCCCGAGGGACCTGCTCTAAAACTCATTTGGAGAGAGCGTGAGACATTCAGCACTGCTGCTCAGCTACATTAGAGATGATCTCCATCCTGAGAGGAGCTTGAGGGAGAGAGTGCTTGAGAGAGAAAGAGAGAGAGAGAGAGGATAAAAACAAGCTTGTGCTGACTGGGCAGTTTCATTTAGGGCTTCTTTTATTCCAGGGTTTTGCAGCAGTTTTAGTGTCAATAACACTTGCATGATTCTCAAGGATTTAAGGTTTCAGTGTTCACAAAGCAATGCTCCATTTTAAGTCCTATTTGATAGGCAACGTATTAAAATGAGTAATTATCAGTACTCATTTAGTTAATGTGCTGCTGCCCTATTAAAAGCAAAAGTCCCTAAATGGTTCTTGGCTTAACAGTTCTTGCCAAAATGTTTTGGGTGTTCAACACTGTCTTTAAACGTTTATAAACAGTTTCGTACATATACACTTCATTTACAACAATGATCCACTAAGTAAGCATCAGGGATAGAGGACAAATATAAGCATTTGGGGGGCTGTGGATGTTTTGAAAACCTCTGCTTTAGGGAACCAAAAATAGTTCTTCCATGGTGTCACTCACAGCAGAGAAACAACGAAGACAGAAACCGGGGGTAATTGTGTTTTTTGGTGTTCAGCATTTGAGTTTCACAAAACTCTATCAAAGGCTCAAGGAGTAGAGTGTAAAATGTAATTGTTCTCCCATTTAGTTCTAATCAAAACATTTCTTTCGTTTATTCACACAAACCACAGATAAGGCTATTCCAAGAAAATTGCTCTACTTATAATAATTTCTCTGAATTCTCTATGAGACTTCATGGGGTCGGGCTGCTCAGGAATAGTGTAACCAGGTTCAGCTGCATCATATTGGATTTCATTGTGGTGAAGATATTCAAGTTTGGGAGAAAAACAAGGATGGCATATTCCTGGCCTTGTTTATAGCTGAATCTGCTGCATCACCAAACAGGCTCTTCCCTCTGGAACATGTGTATTGTTTCAGTAAAAATTAATGTGGACCAAACTAATTAAAGACCCTCATTCTTTCTGTTCTTGTGAACAATAAAAGACTTTGATTGGGAAAGAGTTTGAACAATGAACACACACACACATACACACACACAAAGGGCCACTTCTAAAGTTTAAAGGAAAACAAGGCACAATTTTTGGTTGAAGATGGAAAAGATTAAAACAGGGCTCACCAGTGTGCTTTTGTACCCCTTCTGCCATCACTTGCCCAGAGAAACTGATAGCAGCCCCGAACATTTTAGCTAAATAAAAATCAATTAAATGCAATTCAACCGTATTTATACAGTGCTTTTTACAACTGATATAACAAAGCACCTTTAAAGAATCCAGGTCCATTGTAATCAAGCCAAAGGCAACAGAGGCGAGGAAAAACTCCCTAAAGAAGAAACTTCAGGAGGAACTCAAAACTCAGAAACCATCTTCCTCTGGTTGACCTGGAGAGTTAAAAAGACAATGAGGACAATGAGGCCTTTCTGCACAGACTTAATCACTGCTGAACAGTTGGCAGTCTATAGCTAACAGAGTAGGTGCAGTTAGTAGTTTTTGCTGGAGTCAGTGGTTTTGAGAGTTTCCAGTCCACAGCAACAGGAACAACAATCTTCACCAGAGCTTAGAGCAGCAATCGCCTTTGAATGGGGGAATAGGAGCATGGGGCAGTCCAAAGCAGCCGAACCAGTCCGGGACACATGGGCAAGGGACCCCAGCGAGGAGAGACCACCCCGATGGTGGGACAACAGCACCAGCATCCCAGTTTATTTGAATTCTCTGTGTCCATAACTTCCCAGCTCTTCACCTTACACATTACAGGAAAAGTAAATAATGGAAAAAGTTTTGAGGCTAGTCATAAAAACTTATTGTATCTGAGTATTGAGCATTAACCAGAAGGTCATTCCAAAGCTTGGGGGCTGAAATGAAAATGGTCTGAGGATAAATAAATATGTAGCACCTTGAGATCTAAGAGTATTGTAACAAGATGACACGTTCACTGAGGTATTTAAGGGTGAGGCTAGTAGAATTTTGTAATTAGTTCAAAAGTCTTGATAATATCGGACCAATATGTTCAAATTTCCTGGTCCTAGTGAACTGCTGCATTCTTGTTATTTAGGTTCTTGTTGGAGCATGCAGAGAATAGGGCATTACAGTAATCAGTTCTGGAGATAATACAGACATGAACTAATTTTCTGCATCATGTGATAGTGCTTATTAATATTTCAAAGAAGAAGGAAAGTCTTTGGACTATTTTAGTAATAGTTTCAAAATGCGCATCGAAGGATTGATTTGAGTCCCAAGATTTTTTACAGTTGCCATAGAAGAAGCCAAGGGACCAGCAAGATCTAGCAATACACTTGTTTGTGGGAGCTCTTGGACCGAGAAAAAGGGCCTCTGTTTTTTCTGAGTTGAGCAGGAGGTTATGTGACTTTCATTCCACAATCCAAGATATGTTTAGTTCAGAAAAGCATGCATGCATCATCTCAGCCTTGCCTATCTGTTCCAGGCAGATTAATAATGTAATACAGAGATTTTATTTTATGCAGCTTGATATTCAAAAATCCCACTCTGCTTTACATGTCTTCGCTTATAAAGTAGCAGTACCAGTAGGATGAATTTGTCAAATTCAGGAAAAAAAAACATTTATTACAGGATTTATGAGCCAAAAAAATTTAATTCTTCTGGGAAGAAGTAGAAACTGCTAGGCATAGAACAGCTAATGTTGCACAGACATTGATTTTTGGACTCCAACCAAAATTCTAGGACAATCTTTTGGATTCCTGACTGTTTGTTGAGTTGTAGGCATATTTCTCACTTTTAAAACACCTCTACATTGATCCAATGTAGAGGTTGAGTGCCACCTTATTAACATGAAAATAAAACCAAGAAAGAGATCAGCACAGACTTGTAAGTATAAGACTGAATGCAAAATGGACATTTAAACGAATAAGCACGGGGCCGGTTCTACAGGAGGGCAAGAGGGGGCAACGCCCCCTCAAACAAACTTCCTGCCCCCTTAAATCAAACTTTTAGAAGTTGAGAAAGAAAA
>JBBPCY010000142.1:16147765-16181894 GCA_037974405.1 Brachyalestes nurse | reverse complement strand
GAGAATAAAACCTGATCTACTCGGGCTAAAAATACAAATGAGGGCTCGTTGGAAATGTCTCCTGGAGATCTACTGAAATGTTTGAGAGTCTGAGAGCTTTCCTCGCCGAGATTTGCAACTCGGAAGGTTGTGGGACAAAAGTATTGGGACACCGCCTCGAGGTGAACAGGTCCCCTTGTGTGAAAACATCCGGAAAAAATACATTTATTGCCTCAAAAAAGCAAAAAAGGCGGAGGATATTTGCAGTTTCTGCGTTATTTTGGGGATTTCTGCATAAAAATGTGTTTGGTTCTCAAAACAATTTGCGTGTGACTGAATCCACGAATCCTGATCCGCGTAAAACTGGGGGATTACTGTACATACTTACAGAGTTTTTTGTGTGTAATAAGGTTATAAGATATAAGGTAAAAGGCTGCCCTGTGTCTGCTCTGTGACCACTGGGATGAGCTGCAGCACAACCTCCTATAACCCCAACAACAACACACTCTCCTGAACCTGGTTAAGAATAAGCAGCTTGGGTAATGAATGAATGAATGTATGAATAAATCAGTTTATTCTCATGTGATGTTTTGATACATTTTGCATGTTTTTCTTATTTAAATCATATCAGTGTTTTGTGTGCAAACTCAGCCTGTATTGAAGTGATGTAGTTAAAGTGGGGGTAACTCTCTTGTGGCATGACTGTCTAAGGATTTTCTCCATACCGATAAAACCAACAGACATCTTGTTCGAGCTCTAATTCATGCATCATGCTAAACTATGTTGGCCTCCAGGCACTGATTCATACGGTGGCCATGTTTTGTTTTAAGCTGTGCTTTGCGTTTTGTGTGGGAGCCTTGTGTAAGAATCAGACAAGAGACTTCCTACAGTCATTCAGCCCTCCATTCATGTCTACTGATACCCCCACCCGCCACACACACACTTCACATTTGTTATTCCCTCAGCTTCTCATCCCTTATTGTTGAGTGTTGTATTAAAAGAGGAAGGAATTAAACATCTGCACATGATTTCATGGATATTTGCAAGTAGATAGTTTGCCAATTAGCACACAAGCTCATTTTGTATGCATGTGATCGCATTATACAGTGTTTTGTAGCTTTTTAGGATGTTGATGGACACAGGTAGAGGCATCACATGCAGTGGAAGTTATTATACATGATATGGGAAAACGGCGCTTTGACTTTGCATGAATAAAATGTGTCACATGTCTTCACATAAATAAAATAAGTCATGTCAACATAATTTTACAATTGTGCTGAAGTGGCACGTTTTATGTATGTGTGACCCCTTGACACATTTTAAATATGAATCATTACTTTCAGTCTCGACCCTCAGCAAAAATGCTTTCATATAAAGAGGTTGTTTAACAAGAGTACAACCGTACTTGCTTCTTTATTAGGGGTTTCACAGCTTCTCACAGTTGCCAGCTATGCAGTTTTTTTGCTAGATTAATTACTTTCCAGAATCCCTTTGTGACTTAAAAAAAGCACCTACTGACATATTTAGTGACTTTCTAGTCAAACCTTAGCTACTTTCCACAGGAGAGAGAGCATACGATGCCTGTTCACCCAAATGAAACTCCCCTTCCCGGTCGACAAATGAATATCATCAGCGGAGATTTTCAGTTTGTAGTGACTTTTCAAGCAGGATTTATCAACTTTCCACAGGAAGTCACTGGCAACACTACTAGTCGCAATTCAAAAAAGTAGGTGTCTAGTTGTCAATTTCTGTGCCACAAAAAGGGGGTCTTCCCGACATCCATGTACAACAGGTTTTCCATCAAAGAGAATAACCATTTCACAGTATTCACAGTTCTGCACTGAATCACTGTCTTCACTAAAGAAATCTGAATAAATAGTTACTTTTATTTCTGCTGTTACTCAGAAAATATAATGCCATCTCTGTTTGCAGAAGAGTGTAAGTGTAGGTGTGAAACGTTTTTTTTTCTTTTTATCTCTCGGATGGACAATTTTATCTCTCGTCATGAACAATTCACACATGACAGTGATTTGCCTCTGATCTGGGTCTGTGGTCTGCAATTTCCAAAAACCATCAGCTCAAAAATCATATAGTGTGAACTTAACGTTAGATTAAGTGTGTGTTTGTGTCCGTGTGCTGCCTTATGCATTACAAATACAGTGGGCAGGTAATGCTCACCAGCAGCTGTCGCAGGTGTTTCCTTATTAAGCTGTTGCCGTTGTCATGCTTCATCTGATAGACAGGTGGCGCTAAGCAGTGTCTCCAGGGCAAGTGTATGTCAGGCAGTGAGTGCGCTTGTTAGCGCCTCACTATCCCCTGCCCTGACAGAGCCTTCACAGTGTGTGTGGAGTGTGTAGAGAGGCTGAGGAGAGACAGACTCCACACACACACACACACACACACACACGCACACACACACACTCAAAAGCCCATAATCTCTGAAGAATAGTCTGTACACACACATAATGTCTGTGCAATAGAGATGTAATGAAATTGAAATGTAGTTTAAAATAATGTCGTATGTTTTGTCTTACAGGAAGAAATTGCTTATTACAATGCAAAAGATGAGGTAAGTATTTTGCACAAAATATTACATTTTTGTTTCAGTTCACCACACAATTAAAGCACCAATCAATGGGATGTGGACAGGGTGATACTTTTTGTGTTATAAAATGTACTGTAAACTCAAAAGTTTGGAATCAATAATATTAAACCAATACGGTTGCAGATAATTGTTTAAAATAACTATAAAAGGGACTTCACTTGAATGATCAAGTAGTGAAATAAATTGGCCCCACTTTATAATCACTGTCCCTTTTAGCTGTATAGTAACTAACAATGTATTCAACGGCAATGGCACTAATGGTGCTGTATTGACTGTTACAGATGGATTACAGTAGTGCAATGGCAGTGTGTGTGTGTGTGTGTGTGTGTGTTCAGTAACATTACTTTTTGTGTCTTCAGCTTGACTCCAACACCACCAGCAAATACCGTATCATACCTGAGTTCAAAGAAGACCCGGCCTTTAAGCGCCTTGTATCATACAACTGCACCGCAGTTCATATCCCTACTGACATCTACAATGGCTGTAAGTACACACACACACACACACACACACACACGGCCACCCTGACTGAGGCGCATACACGTCTGGCAAATTCAATTCGGTTTAAAACTGGAGTTGTAAACCTGCGACTAAAATATCGCAGCGTCAGTCTTTCCACACTCCATTTGGTCACTTTGTCACGTTGTGTCATGTGTGGACAGCTGAAGGCCTGGCGAAGCCTGTAGACTAAGTTTAGTGGGTGGTGGTGGAGGTGCGGGCGCAGCAGGCCTGGCCTCTGATTCACCTCAGCAGCAGCTGCTCCTTCTGCAGCGACTCTCAAACCCTGCAGGCCTCCTCCATAGCTGTGAGCATTATAACCTGTGAATGTTAATGTCCCCGCCCTGATTTTTCTCATACACTGCCACAGAGCTCTGGACGTTACCAATGGAAATCAGTATCAACAGTATATCACAGGATCAGGTTATATTTCAGTCTACATTACAGTTTTTTACAATTACTTCGTCACATTTCTCAAAACTGAAGGCACTTCAAAACACGAAGCTCCAAAATGCACTACAACCAACAAAACAGTTCATCAGTGTTTCACAACTGCCCCAAACCAACAGCAGGACCACTTCATCACATATAGATGAATGAACAGACAGCATCACAAATAATGTAGTATCGATCATGACTGGATTTCAATTAACTGTTTTTATTCTTACAACAACCAAGACAAAACAAAACACCATTTCATATTGTGTGAACACACACATGCAAACACACCCAAACACACGCACATACACACACACACATACACACCAACAAACACGATTTTAGTGCTTAGAAGTATTTCAGTGCTTATGACTAGGACAAATCAAAAATACAACATACATTTTTACTGTTTAATGTTTCATCCATTATGCTAGTCCTCTGGACGTGGTTACAAGTTTTCATCAACATCACATCTAATGTTCCCTCTAGCGATGCAGCTGGGGAACTGTCCTCTGGAATGGTTTACCGATCCTTGGCAGTGCTCAGCAGTTTTATCTTGGCACCCAGCATTCATGGCATCAAGCAGGGGCATTTGGTGATGCGGCTGATGATTATAAACCTTCCTTCTCCGTGCAGGGAAGGCGTGTGGCTCTGTGACTGCAGTGGAGTGGTGGAATCCTACATTATTCCACACCACAGCAAAAATATATATAGCTAAATAGATGCATAAATAAATTATAGCAAACGGATGCTTGGTTCAGATTTCAGCTGATGAGATAAAACAGGACAGAGAGCAACAGTGCAAGTTCCAGGCCAGAGGGCCAAATATCACAAAGTGTGCGGCGATATCCAGTGGTGGTGTTATATAAATCAGTCACCAGTGGTACATAAATCCAGTGGTGGTGTTATATAAATCAGTCACTGGCCCAGACAACACTGAGTGTCGTCTTGTTCCTAGATTAACTGTACAGGGTACTGGTACAAGAAGGTGAGAAAGAATGACTGAGAGCAAATGCTTCAACATTGTATATTTATTGTTTAGATTTCATCATATATCAATAAAATAATGTAACAAGTTGCAACAATTCAGTTGCAATCCTATGTTTAACAGTTTTGAAAATTGGATCCTAAATATGTAACGTTTTGCTGTTGGTGGAGTTTGAGTAACAAAAGTGGCAGTGAAGTTTTGAACATTGGCACCAACGGGGCTGGTTCGCCCAGGCATAAGGCACAAACGCAGACATCCATGAGGTTCTTTTCTTTGTTTTCTTTTTATTTTCAAGGGAAACAAAACTGGCTCGAGGGCCAATGAAGTACAAGACACAAGAAGCCTGAACGAAACCAAACCAAGGATAACGTAACGGTGGACTGACAAAGAACAGAATTAAAACACAGGCTTTTAACTCAAACACAAACTCAAAACAGGTGCCAACATAAATACTATAAACCCCAGACTAGCCTGGCCTAGTTAAATGCCACACGCACAGTCAACCTAAAAGTCCCTATACTATAGCAGCCTCTGGCTGCTGACTGGGGGTGTGACAAACATGTAGTCACTGAATTCATTTTAAATAAAATCAGTGAAAACCAATCCACTGTTTAGCCCACGTGGAGCACTGTAATGTAAGGAGTTTTGAAAATTGTGAAACGTGATTGTAAAAAACTAATCTATGTCCTCTAAGGCCTAGACAAAGGGCTATCATCCCCCTTTTAGTCCAGTTATTTCTCATGTGTATGTCAGTGAAGCAAACTAAGAAATTCTTTCAATGGATACCACATTTGGTGAAAAGTCATTGCTTTGCCTACAGTATAGAGCTGTGGAAATTAAAATCTTATGTAGCTACCCTTTACATTTTTGTAAAGCTTTTATGATTGTTGGAGAGAACCTAGACTTGTAACTAGGCATGTAAGTGAGGTGTAAATATAGTTAAGACTAATTTGAGCATTTGTTTTACTTGTGGTTACGAACAACATCACTGACTTTAAACAACCATGAATCTGCAGTGTGATGTACTTTTTAAGGAGAGTAATAACTGATAGTAAGAACTATTATAATATAAACCGTGATAGTAATAGTATAGAAATATATTATTATGGCTTTCTAGGAGGAAGCTTATTTAGTTTTTAGTTTTAGTTTTTGTTCATTTCAAGTACTGTATTTTTGTTGTATAACTGTATAACCTGTATAACTAGATAATTCCAGTGTGATTACTGGCCCTCCGCTTATGCAGTGTGCATACAGATTTTCTTTCATCTTTCCTTCTGTCTCTGTTTTTCCCTATTAGTTTTGTTGACTTCACCTTTCACCCATATTTTGACTCTGACTGCACTTTATGGTTGCCTGCTGTGGTGTGTGCAGTGGAGTTTGTGGCTCCATTTGTTGAGAAAGCATCATGTAGTGTCATCATTGTCTATTTGAGGGACATATGAGGATGGACTGGGTGCTGAAATGTGTGCCGTAGAGTTGCACATGTCTTATTCTCTCTCTCTCTCTCTCTCTCTCTCTCTCTCTCTCTTTCTCCCTGACTTCACTCTTGTTGTTATTTTAGTTACTGTAGTGCAGTCCAGCCCAGAATCTGATTACTGCAGTGTTTCACTCACTTAGCCACTGGACCTTGGCCTATTATCTCTCTCTCACTCTTACGAATAATGCCTCCAGGAATAGCACATATAGATCCTGTATAAACATTCTCTGTTTATACAGGGTTTATACAGCACTGGTCAAATGTCTGGGAAGTACAGTGGGTGTAGAAAAGAATCACCCACTTCAGAATATTCACGTTTTGCTATAACCACACAGTTGTTATGCGCAGTTCTTGATTGATTCACAGTGTTTTAGAATGCTCTTTCCTGTTCATTCCATTTTCTTTAACAGTGGAAAGCCCACTGACACCATTAGAATGCTGATTTGTTGGAGAATGCTGGGTCAGGGTGCACTGGCCTTTAGTGTAATTACAGTTTATGATGCTCCGTTTCAGAAGCTCATTCGTTTTTAAAATAAGCAACTCTAAGCAGTTCTTCACTTTCTCCTGAACTGGGAGAATAAAACCGATTTCAGAAACAGTCCTCCCTTTAGGGCATGCTGAAGAATCCTGGAGTGGCTCCACTGTACAGCAGAGGCGTGTAATACTCCCTGCTATGTGTCGCTGATAGTGGTGAGATGTCCTGCAAAGCAGTATGTGTGTGTGAAAGAGAGAGAGAGAGAGAGAGAGAGAGAGAGAGAGAAAGAGTAGGAGTACTGCTGGAGGGTATGGCCATACTCACGAGCCCGTCTGTGTCTCTGGACCTTGTTTAGCTCATTATAGGGTGTGTGTCTGCGGGTCAGTACTGTGAAGGTTGGTGTGCAGTACTGTGTGACCCAGAGAGAGAGACATATTCAGCCTGTGCTAGTGTTGGTTCAATACAAATGTCCATGTGTCTATGAGTGATGGCCTCAAAGCCACATTCTCTACTTTCTCCTCACATACAACACAGTGGATTTGATGAAAAATTTATATTTTATGTAGATATCATATTTTATATATTTTTTCTTCTCCTTTGTCAGAGTTTGAAACCCTGGCAAAAAGTATGTTGTCAGTTTTTTTTATTTTATTTTAGCCTGTTTATTTTATTTTACACCAAACAGTGCACATAACTACCTGGCCTACTACAGGCCTTATAGAGGCATGATATAGGATGATGTATTTATAATTACGTAAAATTGATTGCATGGAAGAATAAGGTCTAAATGTTTTAGCACTGCTTAAACTAGCTGCCCTTCATATTGTGAGAACAATTCACAAGGAATGAAGCAATCTACGTGATTTAGAATTAAAATATTGTTACATTGAAAAAAATATTCAGCAAAACATCAGATATCCACTCACCACAGACAGGAGTCCATCGGTCAATCAGTTTATGACCAAACTTTGCTTCTTTAGTTTTAAGCTATTGTATAAAGCTATTTAGTAATGATCACTAGAAGTCAGTAGTGAGCAAAATTGTTTTTGCTCTAATACATCCTCTGTCAATCCACTCAAACCTTATTTCATTAAAGTGATACAGACTTGTGTAAATGTACTGTGGGCAATATATTTACACCAGGATCTATAGTAGATCCTAAAAAAGGAGTGAGGGTCATACTATTCACATTTTCTGTTCACATTGACAAGTCTGTGCTGCCTCAATTAAGTGCTGGATGCGGTTTGAGAGACATTTTGGGTGACAACTGACTGTTTGTTAGCAGCATTGACCTGTTAGTTCCAGTTCATAACTAAAGAAGCAAAATTCTCTAATTATGTTTGGCCAGTGAGGCCCCACAGTGGTGCAGTGGGTAGCACTGTTGCCTCAAACCTCCAGGTCCTGGCCTTGTGTGTGTGGAGTCCCTGCCTCACGCCCACTGACCCTGTAATAGGTTCTGGGTACCTTTGACCCTAGTGAGGATTAAGTAGTTACAAAAAATGAATTGAAATGTCTTGGCAGATCAAGTACATCTGATTGAAATGGATTTATTTTTGCCAAATTCCTTTGGTGGGCTTTTCAGTTGAAAATATTTTTTTAGTACAACATTGGTATGAAAGTATGTGGAGTTTAGCCAGTGCTTCTTTTCAGCTTCTTATACCTGCGCACTGAAGGCCTTTGAACATTCACACCTCTGCATGTGTTTTGTATTCAGAAGTTACTGAATAGCCATTGAATGGCTGACTAACCGCACGGCACCTGACGGGTCATGGAGCATCCCAGTGGTGGGTCAGCTTTCTGCCTGTCCGTACTGATCTCACTCTAAACTACTCATACAAACTGATCTGGAAACAGCCCCGCTGTTCTAATTATAGCTTGACTTCTCTGTGAGGTACTCTGCCTGTAGGCCTGGCTCTAACACCCTCTACTGTACTCTGTCAGTGCATCGTTCGCCAACTGAGCAGAGACAAATGACAGAGGGAATAAATGAGAGGTCAGAGGAGGTGAAAAAGATCTCAGAAGAAATCAAATCATTTGTTTAAGCCCTTACCAAACATGAGAACTTGTATATTACATTTTGTGCAATAAGAACAAGAACTGAACAAGAATCAGAAGATGCTTTATTATAAAATAGATGGTTCTGGTTCTACGATCTGATTGGCTGAGCCGTAGTCTGAGTCATTGAAAAATACTCAATTTACACACATCTGACTGCATACATCTCCTGAATTCTGTAATGAAGCACATTTTAGTTGAATTCTGTTTTATTACATTGTATAATTCTGTTTACTCTGGCTGACCAGCTGGTTGAGCCAACTGTTATTGAAATACATTGTTGATTGTGATTGTGATTATAATGAATAAAATGCGAACAATATATGATGTAATGAATAATATATGAGTGTTGGCGTGTTTCATCAAATTGTATTTTGTTGGTCATTCGATGCATCGTATCTAACAGTGCTGTTTACACACAACACAACTAGTGACTCGAAGGTATTGGATGGATTTCCATCACTCTAGAGCAGGGGTCCTCAAGCACTGGCGCTTGGACCAGTACCAGTCCTTGAGTCATTTGGTACCGGGGCCAGTTCTATGGGGGGGCAAAATCAAACTTTTAGAAGTTGAGAAAGAAAATAATAGATTACCCACAACCTGAATATGGACAAGATTTCTACAGTAGCTAAAAAATACACTGGAAAAAGCACAAATGAGATGAAAGATTTCACCTCTTGTTAGATCTTTCCCTCCCTACTCTGTTCTGCACAGTGATCCCCCACTCACCCGCCCCAAGCTAAACATCCAATCAAAAACATCTATATTTGTACAGTCAATGGGGGACTAGTACATTGTTCTTCAAAGTTAAAATATTCTGTTCTAAATCTTTTTAGTTTTGTAAACATTGGCTATATTGAGAGTTTTTATTCTTGCTTTTATATTGCAAACTTATTTGAGAATTAGATCATCAAATTATGATCCATTTTATGTTGTTGATTGTAAATATCTGGGTGGATATTTAATTTTATTCTTTATTGTATTGGCAATAGTAAGAAGTGTTCTTGTTGAATTCGAATATATTTGATACAGGCCATCCAATTGTCTTGTTTTGTAAATGTCATGTTTTAGTTGTTATAATCTAATGAGGAATATTTCAATTTATTTTTTGTTTTCCCCCTGAGGGGTTCCCACCTTATTGTGGTCGGGGGGGGTTGCGTGCCTCAGTGACCCTAAGAGCTACACCAGCAGAAGTTTAGCCTTCAAGTGGGACAACCAGGTTGTACAGGTCTTAGGATAGAGGCCTGATAAAGTGCAATCCAATTACAAGACAAACACAGTTGTCCAGAGCACCCCCACCCCAACGCACCCCTTTCCCGCCTCCGTCGGCACCATGTGCCCCCTTCACATCTCTGTCTGCCCCCTCATATATGCCTGTCTAGAACCGGCCCTGAATAAGCATCAAAACTGTAATACAGAAAATATATCTACAATCTACAATGTTTCATTCTCATTCACATGTGTTTTTAGAAAGGCTGAAAGAAAAGATACTCAATAGAAAGAGACGGCCAAGATTTGCACAAAGGAAAATAGCCAAAAACATATTTGTTTGGATTTTATTTTGACTGCTATAAGAGGTGTGAGGAGACTGACAGACTATATGGTCTAACACAACTGAGAGACTGAGACGTTATGGAATGCGAACACAGAGGTAACAGGCTACCTAATTGATTCAACGTATTCATACAAGCCATGAACTGACTCTGTAAATCAGTACGAATTGGTCCCAAACTCTGAAAAAACTGAAATAAAATTCATATCTTGAACTTCCACAACATCACTGCTGTCAAGGTGAGCAGAAATCCTGTCAGACTCTGTCTTCATATCTGATAAACAGCTCGTCTGAATATATTGTGAACCCAATACAAGCCATAGACATTTGTTTTACTCTATTATTTTTCTGTTCACTACCCCCATCTCTTTTATAGGTTCTGGACCCACTGGGAGCGAACACAAAGGGGAGTGCTTTTTAATTTACACAGGTTTAATTAGATACATCTAGAGTGACGCTCACTTAGACAGAGAATGAATGACCTCACCCTCTCTCAAGGCTGTTGGCCACATGTAAAGAAGTCTGCACTCAGCTTAGTCAACCCAGTTTCCTCCTCATATGATCCTTCTAGAACATCCAGTATTTTCTGAGCCATATCCCTCTGTTCAATAGCCAAAAAACGCGCTTCTCACTTAGGGTCCCTCTCTAAAGGGCTCATCACAAAGTCTACCTGCTGAACAGCGGAGAGGCCAGCCTCGACTTTGACTACCCTCCCATGGGGGCCCCAGCCTGTGTCTCGCTCATCACTGTGTAAAAGGGGGTCCTGACTATGTCAAAATTTTAGGGTGTAGTGAATCAAATACTAGTCAGGGTCATTTTACTTGATAATTTTTATGTTCACTGAACCCATGTTTCTTTTTAGGTTCTGGATCCACTGGGAGCGACAGAGACGAGTGAACAAACACAAATAAGTGATTTTCAATTCACACTGGTTTAACTGAAAGCCTACCTTAGTACAATTTGTGGTATAAAATTAAGAATGTAGTTTTGGTCAGAATTCACCTCAGTAAATTACAGTTGTCTGCAGCTGTTACAGTGAAATAGTGAGTGACAGGCACATGCTGCTGTGGGGTCTAAGGGTTTAAATATGAATCAAATGCAGTGTGCAATCTGTTTCTGTGCATTTAAAAGGGCCAGTTTAAGTTGCCGACTCCAAAGGAGTAACCAGAAATAAAACAGATTTTTTTTATTTCCTCCGTAAGTGCTCGAGGTCATTGTGACCTTTGCCAGAAACTCCTGAGGTTTTCCTTGTCTGGGAAATGAGTTGAGTCAAAGTAGAGGCATGCCAGAAGGGGAGAAAAGTAGAAGCAGTCACTGGCTGTATCACAATGCATCTCTGCACTGATGCCTACATACGTCTGGAACCTGCTCTGCTTTTTAAATGCCAAGCCTGAAGGTGCTTGAATAAAACATTGATCAGACTACTCAGACTCATCTTCTTCTCGGCTTCTCTACCTGGAGGCCACCTTGCTCCTGTGACCTCCAACTATATTAAGAAAGAGATATACCCCCCACCCCTTAACATTACCATTAACATCCATCCTTGACTGCCAGTTCACCTATACACTGGATGAGATGTCATCTAATCCTACATACTAGCCATCATTACAGACAATAGGCTTATTAGTATAAACAAATCCTACTAAGAAGTAATACCGGATAGTACCTGAAATTGTTACTGAATGTTAACTTTCTTAGGTTTTTTATCTATTTAAAATCCGCTAGCTTTTTCCTTCTCATCATACAATGATACAAGTCTGGGAGGGTGAAGTCACTGCACTGTACTGCAACTTCCATACTTGCACAGTATCACTGATGTCATCTTACAAGATTTTGCTATTGGTTGGGAAGAGTACACAAATCAAATAGAAATCTTATGGAAGGCGAATGAACTTCATAAAGTTCTCATTACATTATTAAACTACACTCAAATGGAAAACAGACCCTTAGCAAACATCCATGTCAGTACCACTGATCTGACTAATGACAAGGATGGAGAGAGAGGAGCCGGCAGTCGCTTGAAAAATGTTTGTAGGATGACCTGAAGGCAGCAGGAACATCTCCACTCCTACATTATTCCCAAAAAACAAGCCCAGAGATTTGTTCAAGAGCATTTAGCTGGTACGGTATAATGGCATTTTGCTACATGTGCCAGCCATGTGTGGGAGCTGTATGGTAGTAATGGTTTGCAAAACCTCATTAGCACTTTACAGTGTGAGATGACTGTTTCAGCAGCATGAGCTTTCTGATAAACACGAGCAGATCCCAGCCTCTGGACCCTGCTTCTCAAGTAACATGGCATAACTGGCTGCAGCTGTGTCGAGCAAACCAGACTGCAGAATTAGACCGAGAATGATTTTTAAGCAACAAATGCTAGTGTCTCTTCTAACAATTATGAAAGGCAATAATAAAGACGAAATCACCTTGAACACTGTGTAGTGCACAATCACTGATATATAGTATCTAAAAGCTATACAGAGAAGACACAGGTTTGGGAATACTGCGCACTGCCCATTTAGTGTTTGTCCTGTTGGTTGTCTGTTTTCTTTATCTCTACGTTTACTTAGGGGGGGGCGGGTTAGTTGCAGCCTTAACCCATACTTAAGAAAACATATTGTTTACAAGAAAAACAAAAGTACCACTTCAAATAATTAATGTTTCCTGTTTTCATTTACAGTGGAACGTGTGTCCAAAGGCAAAGCATTACAAAGAATTTGCAATGAAATACAAACAGTTAGTAATGCAATGGGTAAGGAATACTAGACAAGTAGTATTAGCAAATGACTTTGTTGATAACTATACTAGAATATTTTTTATAAAAGTATTAACATTTGAAAATACTGACTAAAGTACAAATCCAGGCAAATATATTTGAGGACATGTAACTGGGCAGATGTAACTGGTTGCTACCCACCTTTGACCATCTGTCAACATACCAAGAACACCACATTTGGAAATTGGCAACAATAATTCTACCATACAACATAAATAACACACTTCATCTTTTAATACTGAGTACTGTTAAGACATTTATTAGCATAGCTGACACCATACATACTTAGATATCTCTCTGTTATTGTATTATGGGCAGAAAAGCAATCATCCATCCGTTCAATATCTGAGCTACTTATCCCAACCAGGGTTAAGGGGTGATGGAACCTATCCCAGCAGTCATGGGATGAAAAGCTGAGAAACACTCTAGAAGGGTTACCAGTCCATCACAGAGCAGACACACTCACACACACAGTCACACCTGGTTCACTTTATAATGCATTTTTTATTTGTAATCATGCATCCAATACATGCCGACATCCTAATATGTAACAGGATTTTAGCTCCAGTCCCAAAAACCCCATGCACTGCACATTTTTGTGTTACCCCTGCCCGATTTAAGGATTAATCATTAACTGGTGAGTTGAATCTGATGTGTTAGAGCATTGAATTAGATCCAGTTCATGGTCCTGAGAACAGCTGCTTTAGCAGGAACTGGTTCAGAATTGGCATAGATTGAATTGGATTTTTTAGGTAGACTAGAATAGTTTGGGGCGAAGCCAGTAACAAAATGTTCAGGCCAAGAATAAAAGCAGCGCTACAAGAATGCACTTTACTACCACTGAGTGCAATTATTATTGTTGATTTATATTTTCATATTACTTATGAATAAGGAAATTTCAGTGTGTTCAGTTTCATTAATGAGTACACAGGGAAGAAATGGCACAGCTCCATTCTCCTTTATTGACAAGAGTTCAAAATCAATAGTTTTTTAATATCCAAAAAAAGGAAGCATGCTTTCATTCTACTTGAGTGGCACAAAAGCTAAGAAAACAAATCAGATGGAGCAGAAGATCTGTCAGAAGTAAATTTGGAGGCAAAAATCAATGGGCTGAAGTTTCACACTTTCAACTTTCTATTTCTAGCAACACTAAATAAGCCTGTCACATTTGACTGGGCCAGCTGAAAAGAAAACGTCAAGAAAAAGAGCCAAAAGTGCCAGCATGCAGACGGTGCTGTTCCATGAAGATTGCGATGTTCATTATTAATCACTTTATTTACTTATTTACTTCTGTTTTATTCTCTTTATTGACTATGGGTGCCTGTAATTATGTGTTTATTTGTAAGAACTCTCAGCTTTAATGTCTCTTTTTGTGGGGGCAGCAATATGGAATCTTCATACTCCACATGGAAAACTTCTCGACTTAGTTCCCCTACCTTCCTGATCCCCTGAGGCGCAGAAGAAATGAAAACTGTAAATGTCAAAGCAGTAATTACTCTTAATTGAGCCTTTCTGGTGGAATCCTGATGTGGTTCATGGGGAGAGAATAGGGGGTGGGCTGCTTACAGTGCTTAATGAAATAATGGTAATTAACATTCATTTCTTAATAAATTGTGATTATTGGTGTTCTGTGCTGGAATTATAAATGGCAGCATTGATGCTAACCAGCAGCCTCTGTTCTGGGGCAAGCTATTCCATGCATTTTAATCAGCATGGCCTGCATGATCCACTCTTTTCTGGAGGGCCCACAATACTGCTAGCAATGCTGTTCATTTCACAACTCATATACAGCCCAAATGTAAGGTTCACTTTACCTCCCTGTCTTTTTGATTGACAAGCTGGGTGGTGTAGTGAAGTGGAATTTGACAAGCCTAGGACTCTGAGTTTTGTCATCTTTCTGCAGCCCGCAAGCAACAGAGATGACTAAGATAGACAGAGGGAAAATAACTTTTGTTCACCAGTATCGTTCATCCTACCTTCCTTTCCTGCCTCCAACTTCTAGCTTCCCTTACCTTTCCTGACTCCAGCTGTCATATGATGTAGTTGGAAAGCATTCAACAACTTTATTTATGCTTCTTAATTTAGCTGTCATATAATGTGGGGGAGTATATGAAATGAGACTAGGAAGTTAATCACTAACTGGTCTGCATTTGCTATCTGAGTGAAACACTGGGTCAAGACTGCTTTTCTTCAAATATGAAAATCTACTGATTTTCCAGGAATTCTGCATAAGTAAAGAACTTAATTGTGTGGTTTCACAGTAGTGGCAATAGGAACCAGACATCCAAAGTGGCTACTACCTACCTCTAAAAGCTACATCACAGCTACATTATTACACAAAAATGGAACAAATGCATTGCAAAATGCCAAAGTAGTTTTGACCTAGATTGGTACAGAGTACAATCCTGTTCAGGATAACATGACATAGAGGTAAAATAGTACCCAATTATGTGTTTTGCTACCATTTTCCATACTATTTTACCATTATCCTTATGACATTTAAAAACTTGGAAGACTTGTTTAAGCTTCTTGCTCCTTTTGGATGTCAAATCTAATATCTGCGTTTGCACTGTAGGACGGGGTTCCTCCATTATTGTAAATAAATGTTTTCCTTTCACTTTAAACCTCAGTTATTTCATTTTCATGATATGAAATTATGATTATGAAAATTCATGTGACCCCCTTTACCGATTCTGCATTTTAATACATTTCTTTATTCTAGTCTGGGTTGAGATATGATGTGAAAAGGATAACAGAGTGTAGGGAAAGAAATTCTTCCACTGGCAGGAGCATGTAGAAAGCATCAGTGTTCTGTAAGCATCTTCTGTGGGAAGCTGCTGTCATTGGTATGACAGCATGCGCCTGTCTAACTGTTCTGTAATGAGAATAGTTATGGGCATGGCTGTGCTCTACTCTCTGTGTACGCTGTCACAAATGAGCTGTTAATGAATATGCATTGTACATGGCAGTATAGAGGGAGCTCACGTAGGTGTTGCCATTCTGGGCAGGTATGCTACTGAGATGAAAGGAAAATATGTTTTTATGAAAAGCATATGAAATCATATACTGATGATTAAAACAAGTAAGTGGATAAAAAGAAAGGAAAATCGATAAACGTATGCAGCATTTCAAATTTGATTGATTTGATGACACAAACAAAATACATGTATCTGCACAGCAAATTAAAAAATATGAGGTTATGCTTTCCCTGCTAGCCCAAGATCAGACAACACACATGGCGGTGTGTGGGAAAGACCCTGTGTTTTGAAGTGCTAATGGGTTAGATCATTACTCAGCCTGCACTGCAGTCTTGACAGATGACTGGGTTTACTGATGTAGCCGTGTATTTGCAACAGTATGCTCGCTGCGTTTCAGCTGCATTAATGAGCTCTGTTTGTCTGTCTCAGTCTCAGTGCCTCTCACTTATAAGCACACATATCATTAGCTGAATGAAGAAACTTCACATGATCACATAATGTGGCCCTCAACAACCCCTCAGACCCAACTCCCCATCAAGCACCCACAAAGTCTGTTGAACCCTTCGGTCAGCCATTTTTTAAGCAGAGTAGTATGAGAGTTCTCTCACGATAACAGTAATGATTTTGCATAATCGCACATTAAGGACCTGCAGAGGGAGAGGAGGAACAAGAAAGAGAGGAGGGTAGTGGGCACAGACAAAATTACCATCAATAGTGAATTCCGAATTTGCTGCGTCTCCCTGGCTGAATTAGAAGGCAAAAAACTGCCTCAACCCCTTGCTGATTCGATGCGTCTTTCTTCATTGTGGCTAGAGTGCCCCCTGCTGTTTAAAAAGAAAATTAGTTAGACTTTATTCAAGAGACGGTGCTCCCCAGCAAGCTGTCCTTCACACTGATGGACGAAAAGGAAAGTGCAAAAAAGAAATCAAGGGTCACAGAGCATCTTTGGCTTTTTCTACTCCCATTTGTCCTTTATTCAACCCTCTGGCATATTCAATGGGTTCCACTCTGCTGAATCACCAGGAACATGTTGTCTTCTGGATTCATTATGGTCCATCCCTGACTTCACCTGTCCTCCCTGCCCCCATGAAGCTTGCCATGTGGAACAGAGGTGGGACAGAGATTTATGTGAGCTGTTTGCATACCCCTCCCTCAACCATTCTCAATTTCCGCATCCCCTTGCTCAAAGAGATGGTAAATTCATGAACGCATTCTAAAGCTCTAGTAGAGCAGAACTGTCCTCTCCGTGCAGAGCATCTCATTTGCACATCGAAACAGGTTGGAATAGTGAATGCTTCAGCAAATAACTCCAGTAAATACATAGCCGATAGGTGAGTCAGGGGTTCGGGCCGGGCTGGCAGCTCGGTACAAGGCCAGTCAGCAGGAGGGCCGGTCAGCGCTCTAGCACTCTTCATAAAACCCAACTTGATGGATCCCTCCTCCTGAGCAGTGATCTATCACGGGCAGCTGCTGGACTCATAATAAAGTTGTTTGTGCTGCTTGGTGTGGTGTGCATATAAATGCACTCACAAGCTCCACATTGCACTACATCTTCATTTCGGCTCATCTGCATTGGCAGCAGTATATTACAGGCAAATCATTGTGATGACCTGCACATTTTTGCGCCTA
The DNA here is from genome assembly GCA_037974405.1 of Brachyalestes nurse. NCBI lineage: Eukaryota > Metazoa > Chordata > Actinopteri > Characiformes > Alestidae > Brachyalestes > Brachyalestes nurse. The sequence goes on along the minus strand of JBBPCY010000142.1, from coordinate 16,164,447 downwards.
GGCACGTTCATGCCTGGGCGCTGTGCATATATAGATGGGGTGGCACATAAGGTTGAGATGGAAATCTTAGCTAGTGGTGTATTGAGGGGTATTTCTCGTCTCTTGCGAGTCCACTATCCCTGGATGAATGGGATTATTGAGCAGAGTGTTAAATCATGACCACAGATGCATGGCTAAGTGCTATGTGTGAACACAGGTCAGCAGTGCAAGAGGGCCAGCCTGTATGATGTATTTAATGGGAGCAGCGGGACGAGCCTTTATTGGATGATTCATCAAGGGACTGGCATGGTAGCTGGGCTAATATTGACCCTCTTAACACCCTGCAAGGATGGTCAGTCAACCACAGCCCTCCATTAGAGCAAGCCTGCTGCTGCAACAACACCGCAAACAGAGACCACATTCATAGCCAGCGGCCTAGTCCACTTCTCCCACAAGCACTCACGTCCTTAGTGCATTTTACGCCTTTTTTTATTACAAATATATATTTTGATAGTAAATAATATGCCTGTAAAGCATACACCTGTTTAGTATCTCATGCAGTTTATGGGGGTGTTCTCTCTTAAACCCTTTACGAGCATTTCAGAGGTGGAGAGGTAACTGAGGGGAGTGGGGATGCATACTGGACAGGAGGGGGTGGTCTCAGAAGAGGGAGGATGAATAGAGAGGGCTCAGAGCACAATGCACCAGGCAGTGGACAAGCAAACACTGATCAGACATTTCAGTTCCTTTTCATCCAGCGCTGCATGAGCTTTTATACACAGGGAAATAACACACTGATGGCACAGCTGTGTCCTTTTTGTAAAACCACAGCGAGCAAAATGAAAACAGACTGAAACAGAAATAATTAAATGTCTCTGTCGATTCCAACAACGTAGAAAAAGTTTTGTCTGTGGCAACAGCTTACTGGTATTCTAAAATCCAATGCCTCCATGAAATTCCCATCCCGCTTTTAGAAATCCACAGGACGCACCATCATAGTCGTCATGGTCGCAATCAAGCTCGGCCCTTTCCAGTAATACCATTTGATGCCATTGTAACGCATTACATTGGAGATTCCAGCATAGTAGATCCCATTTAAATTGGATGGTCCACAGGCTTCAAACCACCATCCTACAACAACAAAAGGTCAGTAATTAGACTCTGTTCAGAAACGCCACTGAGCCAGTTGGTCGCTGACCCACTGACTCCCCAAAAATCTCACATGGATGTGAGACAAATATTTCAAGGGCATTTTAATTCAGGTCACCATGATTACTGTACATCAAAACAAATGTCTTTTTTCGGAACTCTCTCTGTCTCCTCGGTTACCATGGAAACAGAAGATTGTGTCGCAATACAGTAATTTATGATAATGTGATGATTTTTGGCGATGAAGAGATCCAGGGAAATTCTTTTGCATAATCTAAGTAATGAGTGGCGTATTACAGGCTGAGGAAATTGAAATGGCAGACAGAGATACAGGGTCAGAACTTTACCCCCAGAGGCCATCTGGGCACACGTGCAGCTGCACTGGTCGTTGTCCTGGTCCTTCGTGCTGAACATGGTGCCAGAGTGGGTCAGGCTGCTGATGCGCCCAGCTGTACCACTGAAACCTTGCATGTGCACACTAAAAACAGTACAAGAATCTTGTTATAGAGTTTTGAATTATAGACAGTTACAAAGTCACAAACATTTCAGCAAGATTCAAGGTCACCTTAAAAAATATGATGCAATTAAGCTTGGAAAAAACACTGGTTTCACTGCCTGAATTAAAAATCTGTCTGATTATAATTTATAACAGGAAATGAGACTGGGTTACCGTACACACACACAAAACCTTTCTCTTAGCTAAACTCTGCATTAGTTCAAATGGAAATCATTTTGCACATTAAAGTCACATGACATGATATTGCAGAGGCTGTGATCAAAATCACCATGCCAGGATTCATGGTGTCACCATGTTCAGGGTCACCACGTTTAATTAGCTTCTATTTTGTGCAAAACTGCAATTAAAACCCACCTTGTGTCATGCGACCATTGCTGGCAATTGTGACAGATGCTGTATCGTTTAATGTTGTGACGGTTTATGTTTCATGCTAAATTAAACTTAGAACATCAAACATTGCAGGATCTGTTATGACAATTACTGGTGATGGCCACATGAAACCCTTGACAGCTTGTGGCAGCATATGACATGTGCCATGACATGTTTATATCTTTACATGTTATGTCAGTGCAGTAGTGCAGAATTCTAGTGAAGTTAAAGCAAAACAAAAAAGTTCTCCATAGCATCACTTCAAAGAACCATTTCCACAGTTTTGTTTTTAAGAACGTTGGTGTCACAAGGAGATCTTTCACTTCGCCTCAACTCATTTAATGCATTCTGCTCAGCTGCGCCAGGTGACCTCCATTATGCATAATCTATTGTCTGCAATGATTCAAGAGGTATGATTGTGCGTATTGAGCATGAAAAGTGCCCTAGAAAGGACTAGGGACTGCAGGAGAGCGTATTGGCTGGGAAACATCCTTGCACAACAGGTCATTTGGCTGGCCATTCCCATGTGAACACAACACACCAGAGACAGCGCCAGCATTCTCAGCATGCAAATAAAACTCACACATACGGCAAGAGGTGAAATGGGAACCAAGCATGTTGGGATTTGGCAAGGGACTCCGGAGCTCCTTTCCAGGTTGTTTAGGTGGTGAGCCACACACGCTGTTTTCCAACAAGCCCAGATTTAATACACTCATAGCACTCAGTGAGCCTCATTCGATTCAACACACACCTAAATCAGATTTCAGTTCATCTACTTTGAGTTCAATTTCATTTTTCGGTTGTGGCGCACTAGTGGTATAATCATGCCCTCAAGAAATGCCTGGTGCTTTACCTGCAACAGTTAGAGAGGGATGAGATTTGTTTGACTTGGCAGTTTTCTGGCAGGGCCAGGTGCTTGAAAGCGTTTGTTTTGGTTTTCTTCAGGAGGTAAGTCTGCTCTTGGGATCGGTAGGCCAGCAGCTGTGCTGGGGAGCTGAATGGAAGGCAAACAATGGCAGTTTGCCCTGCGGTGAGCTCATCATTTTGACTGATGTACTTAAAGATGGTAGAAGCTTCTTTTGACATGAAGGCAAAGAGAAATGTATAAAAAGAGGAACACTTAATTCACAGTATAATTAACGTTATCACACAATAAAGTAAGATGAAGTAAGAAGCAAACTGGAGAGATGGAATTGCGAGCGAAATTTTGTTGTTGGCCTGGGGAGGAGTGGAAACTATATTTTTGCTAGCCTGGGGAGGAGTATCAACTGAATTTACCCCATATGGCCTGACCATTACCCCAACAGGGACTTTAATGACATTGCATTCAAATACATAGACTTCCACTCTTCTTGGAAGACTTTCCACAAGATTTTGGAGTTTCTGTGGGAATTTGTGCCCATTCATTCTGTAGAGCATTTATGAGGTCAGGCACTGATATTGGATGGGAAGGCCTGGCTCACAATCTCCTTTCAAGCTCATCGCAAAGGTGTTGGATGGGGTTGAGGTCAGGGCTCTGTGCGGGTTCTTTCACACCAAATTCATCCAACCATGTCTTTATAGACCTTGCTTTATCCATATAGTGTATTTGTCAGCCTGGGGAAGGGCATCACTCAAGCACTGCCCTGGGCAACTGCCCACTTTGCCTATACAGGCGTGCCATGGTAAAGTCTACTTTGTTATATTCTGTTGTTTCTGTACACGAACTGCATATAAAATACTTTACATCGCAAATTGATTTTCATTTTTGAAGCATCCTACTGCTGAAACTGTTTCAACAGTAGAGCTTTATCTGTCCAGTCCATACTGCATGATTTGCATGATTTTCTCTGTAGTGCTGTAATCTCTGCTGAGAATTTAGCTATCAGTGCTGTAGATTACAATGGAATTACACACCATACACTTTAAGCATTGATTACCATTGTTGAAAGCTACTGTAATCATATTAACATTTGAAAATTTGAAACCACAAAGCAATAAAGAGGGCATTATTTAAATGCGTCTATACACTATTTTAATCTCTCAATACCCATGTCTAAATTTGACAACTCTGTTAGTCCATGTTATCTGTACAATTCTGATTTGTTTTAAATTAATAATGTTAACTCAATTGTCACCCATATGGCCATATCACTTATTTTAGCATATTAATTCGGGTCCTTTGGTCTGATATTTTAACGAAACAATAGAGAACGCTAATTTGATTAGTAAGAAAATGACATATAATCAAAAGTATTTTAACTGTCTGATGTTAATACAAAAATCATACAAAGACCACTTTTTCCATAACATGATCAGTTAACCTGCTGGACAAGAAAGGGTTATTCTTGACCCAAAATTTCCATGTTCTCAGAATATCACAGCTGAAAGTACTATTGTCCAAGCCAGAAAAAAGTTCCATACCTGTATTTCTTCTCCTCTCCATCGATGTAGAAGTGGTCATACTGAGAATAGGCCTGGTTTCCCTCTGTATCTTTGAGCTGGACCTGCAGAGTGTAGTCTTGGGATGAGGTGAGCAGGTGGATGACATCATTTCCTAACCAGTATTCTCCCGAGGGGTCCCCGAATCCCTGCATAAGAGATGAATATTCAAGACTTTTGTCTGCCATCTGAAGACATCTGCTTCTAATTCACCTCCGCACTTAAGCCCAGGAAAATGTACCCCCGTAAAGTGGTTTAACATACATCGTTTCTGTCTGACTGCGCTGGTAAATGAACAACATTTGTCCAGTGTTATTTAAATATTGTGGCTAGGCACCCAAACACCTCAGTGCAGATATTATCAACCATCTAGGGGGCCTCCCTAATCCCACGCTCCGGCCGGGGCCAAATATTTATCATCCACTTGTAAAAACATTTTCTTGGAAAATAAATATAGAGCAAAAAGGAAGAAAACTGTTTTGCACTTTGCAGCCTGTTGTGAGAAGGGTATTCCCAGAGTAGCCATAGTAATTTATCTACCGAAGTGGGTGAGAGAAATTACCTCTGCTGCCTCATTTAAAAGCCTAATAAGGGCCCATATCTAAGGCAGGGCTTAAGGACAGAACATCATTATATTACAGATACGAGTCATAGCTTTTAAAACAATTTTTAAACTCTAAACTCTAAGCTAGGTATCATTAAATCAGGGCTTTATATCCAGGGTGTTGCATTTAGCTTTGTCCAGCACTGAATCACTAACACCAAACACGCTCCATAAAAGTATAATGGAGTGAACTCTCTCCTCAGTGCCTGTTTGCTTCATTGAGTACACTGGAGGTTATTTCTAGAGGCTAACTCACATAAGAAGGTAAGAAAGTTAGTTCCAATTTGCTGCTGAGATCAGTGCGGGGGAGTTGCCCAACCAGTAAGGAGTCAATGCAGGTGTAAAAACAGCAAGTGACACTAGAGCACACTCAAAACAACTCCCTTCCAATAGAGGTCAGCAAGGGTCAGTTGGCCGTCAGTATTCAGCACGAGATTTGTCACATTCAAATTAAGGAGCTAACCTCACCCCCAGTCTATCAAGGAAATGTGTTTTCAGTACAACCAAGATAGAGTAATTTCCATAATCAAGTTAAGGCTGGTCAGGCATGCAGATTAATCAGGGCTGGCCAGTTATGTGTGACCAGTTGAATAGGGACACTGAAGAAACTCACTATTTTGTATTCTTTCCAGCTTCGGTGGAAGTCCACGGAGCCATTGAAGCGATGCTGAAGAACAGTCCAGCCTCCTCCTCTGGTCTTCATATCACAGAACACCTAGTGGGGCAATTTCCAAAAAGATTTTTTACAAGCTTCTTCAGCGAGATAGCAGTGATGGTAAGAGGTCCTTTAAAAGTTTGGACTCCTCTTTTGAAGATAACAGTATGAGGTCTGTTTTGTCTCCTGTAGGTCAGAGTGTCCTGAGGTTAGGGTGATATTTGGGAGGAGAATGAGCTACAGTTAAAAGTAAAAAAAAAAGGTCTTCTGTGATTAACTAACAACAACAACAATATGACTACTACTACTATTATTGGTGTTATTATTATTATTATTATTATTATTATTATTATTATTATGTAAAAACATTATTAATCTCATTTACATGCTATGCCATTACATGTTAGAACAAGACTGAGGTCCAGGTTAAAGTTGAAAAAAGTAGTTATCTATCTCTACATTTATTTATACTGAAACGTTATTACACTATTACATTATTACAACTACTTCTGTCACAACAACAATGATAATAATAATATAGAGGTTGTATTTATCTGCACACCTAGGACCCTGAGTAGTTTACATGCCATTCTATACTGATTCCATTGCCATCATGCTGAAAAAAAAAAACGCGTTGATAAAACAGAGCTCTGCTTCTGTGCCAACTTCAGGGGAACCTCTGGTCTTTTGTGGGTTAGGGTGTCCTGAGACTCTACAGTTAGGGTGATATTTGGGAGTAGAACTGTTAGAACAAGACTGAGTCACAGTTTAAAGTTAAGAATAATAGTCTACTGGTTGTTATCAGCAATTTAGACTGCCGCTTTACATTATGACATGCTACTCCTCCTTCTATGACCCCTGTAGCTCATAATAATCATAAGAAAAAGAAGCAGAAGAAGAAGAAGAAGAATGGCACTGGACTCCTCTGCACATCTGGGACATGTCATTCTGCACTAAATCCCCTGGAATCATGCTAAACTGAAAATAACTCTGTTGATGAAACAGAGTACTACTGCTGTGGCAACTGCTTAAAATCTTCAGAAAGGGAAAGCAACACTGTCAGCTCTTTATTGGAATCATTTTAAACAGAAGAACAGGAAGAAACCGACTGATGTTCTTGTCTGTATGAGGACAGACATGGAGATTATTATGGCTCCCACTATTGTATTTGTAGTTTTCCTTGAATTTTGGTTTTGATTATCTCAAAGTATTGTCTCACATATTGGGAAACAAAGAATTTTTTTTCAGGGACTTCAAAACGCAGAGGAAAATAAAATGTTGTAGAGGATTTATACAGGCATGCAGAAGCCTTGTCATGGAAAACTGCAACCATTCATACGCATTTGTGAGGCAAAAGCCATTAATCTTATATTGCAATAGTAAAGTTGCACATTAAAAACTGAAAAGTGGACAAATCATGTTTTGAAAGAATTAGCCACAGTTTATGGGACTCTTCAAACTTAAAACATATTAGCATATAAAATTCAGTTTCTCTCTCCTCTATTTGTTCGTTTATTTTATAGTGTTGCCGAACTTTGCTGTCCATGTTGCCTACGATGAAAACCACACTACATGATGCTGAAGGATGGAAACGTGTTAAAATCCTATGTGCTGGAGCAATAATGAAAGTGTAAGAATTTGTTCTATCATGTAACTATGACCACAGTCAAGGATAACATGAGAGTAATCTCCTCATGAATACAACATCCACTTCAGCATCGAAGCCTGGGATAGTTCGTTATTTTTCATCAAGTGTTCTTGAATGTAAAACATCCAGTGTAAATAACAGGTTATAGAAATTGCTGTTTAAACAAGGCTAAAGACCCTTTTTTCAGTACATTACCATTACCACGGTCAGAGCATTAAACCATGACCCTGGCCTCTGAGCACACATTTTGAAATCTGAAAATGCCAACCATGTTTTAATGTTTTAAAATATACTGCCTTTAATGTTCAACTCATATGGTGGAATTTTCCATTCCACCGATGCTTAACTGATTGATTCTCAAGGTTCCATATTCAAATTACCTTTGGAATCACAGGATGAATTCATTCCACCTCGGCTATGGCTTAACCTCTCTTTTGCATAATCCCTTGAGAGTAACTCTCCACCTCCACAGGTTTCATGGCAGACATAACCCAGAGCCAAATCATTCAGCAGTAGCCTACCTTTACCTCTCGGGAAAACTGTACTTGTTAGCATAAATCCACCCAGAAACGGAGCACAACAGTTATAGAGTTTTTCATCACAGAGTGAGTATTATTAGGACAAGCAGAAAACAAGGCCAGTGTTTTACCAAGTCATTACCAAGGCCATACGTGAATGTAGTTAGTCCTCAGTTACTGATGTTTTGCTTCATTGAACATGTTTGCAGGTATATTTTATGTTTCATTGTTGATTGTTGAAAATCTATTTACATATATTTGGAATGTCAGATCAGCTTGCGTTTTATTCTGCTTTCATTCATTATTTTTTTTTGCATTTTTCACAAACGTAGCCCATTTGTAGCGACAAGAAAGAAAGTACGAAATAAGTCAAACAATGTAAACTTCACAGAACGAGCCACCCAGTTTGCTGCTACATGGAAAGAAGAAGGTGGTGAGGCTGCGTCTATTAGTTTTCTCATTGCAAAGCTGCATTAGACCTAAAGTTGGCATGAAACTATAAAACATACGCCAAACACCTGGCTCTTATGCCCACAGGAAACATAGAAGAACGGCAGAGGGTGCATTAGAGAAAAGGCAATGAATAACAAAAACAATTTATTCCATGTTTTTTGTTTTTAGTTTTTTTTTTCCTAAAGGTCTGTACCACAAAAATCTGCCAGAAATTAGATTTGATTGTGAGAGCTGATAGTCATTCAAAACACAAGCAGAAAAGTCGGGGACCCTCGGTTCAGAAGGCTTTTTTACATTGCGAATCAGGCTCGCCTACATTAGAGCCTGCGGGGAACGCTTCTCCAGCTTCTTATTTTAGCATTCTCATCCCCAGCATGACATTTTCATTCCACCCTTTGCAGAACAGTGTTCTAAACTGCATTATATTAAAACAGTTTGTCCTGCCAGGTTTTAATGTGATCGTCGAAAACAATAAAATAATCTAAATGTCAACACTGCCAGTGTAACGCCTGGCTCCTTGGATAATCAAGATTCATGCCACCAAATGCTTTACAGACAGCGTGAATAATTCAAACGCACTTTCTTGGTATTTCAGTGCTTGGAGATTTCATTTGAAACCTGTATTAGGGTTATTTATTTTCAACGATAGAACTATAAGCCTTTTACAATACAGAGCAATTGCTAATCATTACCTTAATTGTCCGTGTGTTATTGGCGAGATGAATGCTGTATATTCCACTCTCAGTAATCCCAGACTTGTAGATGTCAGAACAATCTCGGAAGATTTCCATCTTCTCTTTAGAGGGACTGGTAATATCTGGGAGGGAAAGAAAAGATGCATTAGGTTCTGCAATAAAATATAGGGGATTTGCTAACATGACAGGTGGAGCAATGTTACAACTTCCTATAATCCCATGTTGAGTGAAGCAACAGCCCATAATCCTTAAACAAAGCCTTCTGGCCCTGAGTCACTCAGTCAGGTTTACCATAAACACACGCATGCTTTCCAGACAGCCTCATGCATGCTGAGGAGAGATTGGCACTGACCGTTGCAGTGAGTGACCATGGCCAGCAGCCGCTGTACTATGTCTGAGAGAGTAGCATGCTGGCGTTGGAGCAGAGTGCTGTTGCGGATGGAGCTGGCCAGCTGTCCCTCGAGCAGGATGACCAGGCGACTCTGTCTGTCCAGCACCTCCTGCAGCTGCAGCTTCTCCTGCTGGATGACCTGCAGCTCCTGGCTCTGTCTGGCCTCCATGGCTGCAAATCGCTGCTCCAAGTAGCTGTGGTGCAGAAAGGGAGTAACACCAAATGTAACAATTTTATTCACAGGCAAAAAACCTACAGGCCTCTCTACACTCTCGCCACACTGACAAAATATTCACATTTAAAGGGATACATCAACTTTTTTCCACCTAATCTCTATCTATGCCGTGTACAATAATTTCAATGCATTGCCACATAGTGAGAATCACTTCAAATGCCTATATAGTTTCAAAAAGTAGTCTGTCCAAAAATTAGTGTGCACTCAAACCATATTACTTCTTCGTAACTGGGTGGGGCTAAGCTACTTAAGGCTAAAAAGACAAATAAATTACATTAAAAACACTAAATTCAAAACAAACTGCTTTTGCAGCTTCACTTGTATGGACTGTATGCACTGGGAGGTGAGTGGCATATTTTGAAACCATTTACAGTGTTTACATACAACATTATGCCTTTAAAAATGGATTTTTCATGAAAAGGGCCCAGTAAATAAAATACATTTGCAATGAAAGGCAGTGGCCACATACTGTCACAACATTTGTGGGGGAAAATATGGAACACTCCTATTAATTCAGAGGTATTTGAAGTTGTAAATCTGCATAGGTCATTGTTCCAGAGATGGTACTACCAAGGCAACTTTTTTTTTAATAAAGGGAAATTAATTTAAGTATTTTTAGGAAATGTTGACATATTCCTTTAATATTACTTGCAGATCCATAACGGCTATGATTATTTGCTTGTTCACCACTCACAGCCATGAAAAAAAACCTCAGACAGAATTACTGCACGGAGTGGCTGGTAGAGCTAAACTTCTCAGAAACACCTGGCCATTCCCAGGATTCACAGATGGTGCCAGTGGCTGGCCCTCTCCATCAAACCCAAAGGCAACACTTTGACAGTCTGTGTGGGTTTGCAACACATTGTGCTGCAAATTAAGACAATAAATCCTGCAGGCCTGATCTTTATGACTCTTACTAACGACTTTGTGGCAGTTATTTATTGAAACAATCCAGCCGCATGGATTGAACAAGCCACTTTTGGCACTTCGAAAGACATCATTCCCTAATTCCCTCTCCCTACTCACTGTGTTAATGCTACCAGCAGGCCTCATGGTTAGGGATGAACATAAGGTGATAATGCATCAGTCAGGCTTTGCTTTAAATGAAGAAGCTTTGAGGTTTTACAATCTCACTTTACTTTATATATACAGCTCTGGAAAAAAATAAGAGACCACTTGAATTAGATTTTTAAATCAGCATCTCTGTATGACAACCATTCCATGGCAGTGTCTTTTAAATTCCTACACAAGCACCTCATTCTGCTTTATGAGGGACTGATTAGTGATCACCTGAATCAAATCTTATTTAATGAGGAAAAGTATAAAACACCACTGCTGTTATCAACACTCTCCTCTTGCAATGAGACCAGTTGGATGGCAAAACACTTCTAGAAGTTCGCCAAAGGTAATTATTGCCATTTTGTTTGAGTGAACAAGAGATTTGCTTTCTTTGAATTATTCAAGTTCTGTGAACACTGGATCATTTCTCTTATTTTGATGTTTTGTCATGTTTCTTTTAAAACTTCAAAGCTTCAAAGAACAATGTTTATTTGGAAATCAAATTGTCAGCAGTTCTTAAAAACTAAGGCAAAGCTGTTCAGTTACTTGCACCTATAAAAGATAAAACCTGAGAAACTGAACATTTTTGCAGTGGTCTCTTATCTTTTTCTAGAGCTGTATATATGACCATCACTGTCAAAACAAACCTTGTGTCTTCAAAAAATACTTTAAATTTAAACTAATGTCCCATTTTATGCTACAAAGAAGACTCATCAAAAGGAAATACCTGCAAAGTCATCACAAAAGTAAACGTCTTAAGTATGCGAAACAACACCTAGGTAAGTCTGAGGCATTTTGAATGAAACTCCTTGGCCAAGGTGACCATGGGTATGCTTGGACAAATTAAACAAGCAATCTTTGATGAAAAGAACATCTTGTAACTGGGGGTGGATCTGTTGTCCTTTGGGTTTGTGTGGGCAGCCAGTAGCACAGGAAACGTTGCTTGGGTAGATGGAAGAGAGGATTTCACTGAAGGTCAGCAAATTAAAGAAGCAAATATGACACAGGCAGTCAAGAAACTGAAGTTGAAAAGAGGCTGGTGTCTACAGTAGGACATAAAACATAGCTCAAAACCCTACGCAAACTACTTTAACAAACATAAGATCAAGTTTTGAATTGGCCCACACAGTCCTAGATTTGAAAATACCATAAAAAAATGAAATCTTCTTGTAGGTCTTCAGCATGCTGTGCATCCAGAAATACCCATTAATACTGCTGAGCTAGAAGTGCTCTGCAAGGAAAAGTGGTACAAAATACTTTTTAAAAGCCAGTTTGTCAATAAGAAACATTTACAGACATTATTTATTTTAAATAGTTGCCACTGTGGTTGTCATTTCTTATTTTCACTTCAAATTATATCCATAATTATGTAGGGGAGCCCATTTTTTCAGCTGTATATATAGGACAGGAGGCATGAGAGTGAAAAGGGTTGGATTCATGAACTTCGTTCTTTCTTCTCTTTCGTCATTTACTAGTTCCTTCTGCATATGATGAAGACATTGTTTATTTGCACATCATGATGAGGTTGGGATCTATGGCAGAGGAAAAACACATGCAGATGTGGTGTGGTGTGTGGTCTGTTTTGCTAGGCACATTTTCTTCAGGAGTTGGAATGATAAACATCTAGAAAAGATAGTAAAAACAAGCACTCCTCTCACACCAGTAGTGCCTTAATCATCTGACCCCTTGAAGGGGTCCTCCTCTGATTCCCCTGACATGACAGCATGATAAGCCCACCCAATCCATCTTTAGCTCATCTCCAAGGCAAGGTTTACTAAAAAGAATGGAAATTCAGGACATACCATGGTTTAAGTGATTGGGCACCCCTGTCCTACTGAAGTCACACGTTTATAATTCATGGAGAAATAAAGGTTTAGAACAATGTTTGTACATAGTTTCAGAGACCACCGAAAACTACAACATAGTGTCCATGATGAAAAATCATTAACTGCTTTATAACACTGCTGTCATGATGGATGACCAAATAATTGAAGAGAGAGCTCCTCTGCCATTATTGTAAATGTCTTGAAGCTTGATGTATGTTGGTCATGAGAAGAAATGCAAAGTAGCAATTTAAAACTTCAATCTAGTGCCTGCATGCAACAAATCGATTTTTTAATGAATGTAATCTCCTCTAATGTTTGAAGTGGGCATTACCTGTTTTTGTCACTGAGACGAGAGACCTCCTGGGTCTGCTGTAGGAGCTGCTTCTCCAGGCGGTTGGTGGAGAGAGAGTATTCCAACAGCTGGATCTCCAGACGACTCGTTTGGTTCAATACCTTTAAACAGGGGAAGATTATGAAGAGTTGGAACATTTCTTAAGAATATTCACCAAGGAAAATGAAGCCCTCGTGAATACTGTGTTAATCAAAGGACACTGAGTTTCTGAATTCCTTCTCCTCACCCTCCTTTAAAAGCATCTATACAAACATTAACATAAACATTAAATTGCAAGAAGGTAAATGAGACAAGCAGGAGGTCTCCTTCTGCTCCGAAAGATAGCTGAAAGATTTAGAAGTGATCTAAAGAAGAAAATAATGAGATCTTGCAGTTTTCTTATGTAAATATTATTCTGTAGGACTGCATAGTGATCTGTGAGACATTAGATCAAAGTGAGCAATCTAAGGGTTGTTTTTCAGAAGAAGGGGAAATCTGCTCTCACATTGAATCAAAGTCTCACATTGATTTCAGGTAAAATTTAAGGCGTAAAAGGTGACAAAGAACATTTTAGAATATTTAGAATATTTCTTTCCTCTGGGATGGTTTCTATTGTTTTCTGTTCAGAAATTACCATTATCCAATGTTAGCAGCGATTTGCTGTTTTTCCATTTTAATCCAGTTTACATTTATTGGGGTTCTATAATATAATTATCATGCCATAAGACATAAACATAGTATTCTAATATAGCCTACTTTTGCATTTACAGTTTCTTATCAGGGGTTCATGTTTTAGTTTTCATCTCACCATGAGTATCTGCCCAGCCCTATTTTTACAGCCACACTAATACAATAAGCATATGCCTTTGACAGAATCATCCAAATATTTTTTCAGGTTGCACCATATGCTCAAGGGACTGCTGACACAGGGATAACAAAAACACAAAAGAGGTAGAAAACACAACAGTGTGAAATAATCCAATTTGGAGAGGATGAACAGTACACCTGCTTTAGTTGGGATGTTTTCATAGTCTTCTGTCAGTTATCCAACACCATTCAGCATGTTCACTCAGTCCCACCAATTGCAGTAGACGGTGAACCATAAATTTTAATGCGGAAAGCTCAACTTGCAGCTAACGGTGGATGGAGTTAAAGTGATATCAATTTTGTCCATTTACCTGCCTCATATAAACCTTCGCAGATTGAAAACTAATTTCAGCCATGCTGGCACCTAACATTCAGTTAAAGGCAGTTGCTTACAGACGAATGCATGAAGAGATTCAGATGATGTGACCGGCTTGTGGGATCTGCTGTCTGGACTCATGCTGAGGCTGGGCAGTTGTTACATGAATCACAAAGAAAACATCCTTTAATGTGCGTCTGCCATGTCTTATGTGTCAGCAGATGCTGTCAGTCTCGCTTCATCTGGCGCACCTGAGTCTCCACATCTGTCAGCTTGCGCGTGTGTTCTGCTGACTGGCTGAGGAGATTAGTTCCTATCTCCAGCATGGTGGCCGTCTGTGTGTGAATGACATTCCTCTGCATCTCCACCATCTCCGAGCGCACATTCTTCTGGATGTAACTCTCCAGCTGCAAATATGACAGGGGACACATGAGTGAGCTCAGACCACCATCTCAGTCCAAATACACATCTGCCTCTACCCACAGCAGAATAATCCATTACAGCAGGACGAGCCAAAGACTTTTCTGCAAGTGCACTGATACGAAAATCAGAGTGCTTCTTTACTTACTTTAAAATAACACTGGAGGTGATTTACCTGCTCAGACGCACCTGATTCAGCTCATCCTTAAACTGTAAGATTTAGTGGGACTGCTTGAGTTTTGTACTGGAAATTGTACTGTATACTGGCCCTCCATACATTTACTGTAAGCTTAGACAGGATTCTCATTTTTCCGTCTCAGTAATAGGCTTATCAGTAAAAAAATGTTATGCAATGGATTTTAGATTCCAAAGTTTCTCCAAAAGTGCAAACGAAAATGTACCCATGAAGTCTCAAAAGAACCCAGATAAACATCTAATGAACTGCAGGCCTAAGGAAATGACTCCATCGTTAGAAAGAGACAGGCCAAAACTGGTATCCATTAGAGACTTGAAGGCAAAAACTGTTGCTAACTAAAAATAATGTAACTGCTCATCTCACATTTGCCAAAAAAAACGCATTGATAATTTATAACCTTTTGGACTTTTTGGAAAATTTGTGGGGTTCTGTTACATCTGTCATGAAGTTAACACAGCCTTATTCAATAAGGAAATCATACCGACAGTTAAAGGTGATAGTGGTTGCATGATGGTGTGGTGCCTTGCTGTTTCAGGGCCCGGGTGATTTGCTATATGAATTCTGCTCTATACCAGAAAGACTAGCAGGAAAATGTGCTTTCATCAGTCTGAGCTGAAGTTCAAGCACAGTTTGGTTATGCAGCAAGGGAGCAATCCAAAGCACAGAAGCAAGACCACCAGAATGGCTTTAAAAAAAAACAAAATTAAGGCTTTGGAGTGGATTAGTCAAAGTCCTTACTTGAACTCTATTGAGATGGCTGAGGGAGAAAGTTAGGCAGGTCGTTCATGCTCAAAAGCTCTCCAGTGTGGCTGAATTAAAGCAATTCTGTAAAGAAGATTGGGCCAGAATTCTTCAGTGATGTGCAGGCTGACTTTCAGTCACATAAAGTATTTGGTTGCAGATGTTGCTTACTAAAGGTCGCAGTTATTATTTGGTTATGGAGCAATTACTTTTCACTTTTCTTGTTTATAAGGTGTTTTGCATTTCCTTGTGTTGTTTGTGTTTTTTTATTTCACTTTCTAAAACAAATTAGTGTTTCAAAGATTCCTACCCAAAGGAAATCAGTCACTTTTCACTTCATTGTACATCACATTCCACATGAATAAAATTCATCCCATCAACATGATCACTGCCATAGGAAACAAAATCAAAAGATAAAACTGTGTTGATGTAATCAGTTTTATTCACATGGAAGTGATGCACACATGTAAATCAAGTAACGTCTCTGTTTTCAGTGTATGATCCTTGAGAATATGTTAAGGAAGAGTTGGACATTTAAAGACTGTGGAAAGCACAATCAGTTTTGGAACAGAAACCACGTGGAGGGAATTAAGCAATAGAACATGACCACTACTGAACTATCCATCTTCTCGTCAGAACTTGGCTTCCCTTTTTTGACAAACGGTCTAATCCGGCGCATAGTCATATGAGGACTAAAGGGAGCACTAGCATTTCATCATCTGTCTCCATGGTGTCCCTCTGTAACCAAACATCATCTGCACATTAAGACAACACGACATTGTGGTTTTTTGAAGAACATGCTGCGAAAAGCTGTGATTTCCAAAGTGCTGAAAAGTCCACATGTGAGTCCTAAACACTCGTCTGGTTTTATGCATTATGGGTTGTCACATGTGGGAAACGAATGTGAATATTATGCAAGCTGTAAAGTAGAGATGCCATCCATCTGCGAGTAATAAGCAAACTTCATATTGATGTGGCCTTTTTAAAGCAAAATGGCATGTGGAGGACAAATTCGGCCTGATTTCCAGTGTACCATGTAACACTAATCATGTCCTGGTGCTTCAGTGCACTATTCATCCACTGCAGCATTGTTTTAGAGATTTTTAGTAAAACTTAAAAAAATCAACAAGCAAAAATGGTACACTGAAGAGAACACATTAATATTTATGCTTTGTTTGCATTTAAATGAACAAGTATTCTTAGTCATATCCAGAGATGTCATTTTTACCAAGTCCAAGTCAAGTCTCAAGTCTTTGTGCTCGAGTCCAAGTCAAGTCTCAAGTCTTTGAGTG
>JBBPCY010000142.1:16124528-16147665 GCA_037974405.1 Brachyalestes nurse | reverse complement strand
GCCTTAAATGATCTTAAATCTAAATGTTAAATATGAAAAATATATCTCGCACTCTAAATGTGAAACTTCACAGTTAGCTAGGGCTCAGTGACACCTTTCCAACGACCCCTCAAAAACCGTTATTAGCTGAAAACCGTTCACCTCGTACAAAAGTAATGGGACACCGGGGCGAGGTGAAAGTTTTTTGGGGGTATAACGAGGGGTCGTTGGAAAGAGTGCGAGATATAAATAAATAATTCCATGAAATGAACATTGTTAACGAGTTATGACTCACGAGTCACAACACCCAAGTCCGAGACAAGTCTCAAGTAAGTCTAAAGTCAAGTCACAAGTCTTTGTTTGTGCGAATTAAGTGCGTCTCAAGTCCGAGTCTCAGACTCGAGTCCCCATCTCTGGTCATATCCCAACACCACTTTCTAAAAGGATAATTGAGTATATTCAGAATCTTTTAATTGGGTTAAATGGACAGACACAAGGATTAGGTTGTATTTAAGTGTCCATTTGCTTTCATGCAATTTCGTATTCCCTGGAACAGCCCTACTGAGTCAAACAAGCCATGTCAAAGCCAACCGGGTGTCCAGTGAAGCACTGATGGACGAGAAAAAAACAGGAAAACAACCGTGTCCAGCGTGGATAAAATGAACCAGCATTGCTGTCCATTGTGTCTCTCTCTCTTTCTCTCTCTCTCTGCTTGTGCATCTTGGCAGTTAAACTGAGAGAGATAGAGACTGACATGCAAACTGAGGAGTTCTGTCAGGGAAGATTACAATGGATTAAAAGCAGCATTAAACAGAGACATCAGACAGCTAAATCTTTTATCACAATTACTAGCTGTCTTTCATTTTGGAAACACCATCCAGAACATCTCCATTACAGAAGAAATACATTACTGCCTAGCTTAGTGGTCAGCTGTGGGCAGAGCAGAGATAAAGCCTTTCTGGAAGAGTATATATTTATCTTTTGTATTGCTGGCACTCTAACAAACCAGTGTGACCATCATGTTTTAACTCTTATTCATATTCTTTCTCATTTACCTGAAAAAACATCTTAACGGGTGATTTGGAATTGTGAAGAGCTAGTTTGGTTACAGGCCCCTGGGCTCTACTTTGTGTAGGCCCTCAAAACGATTCATACATTATTCATACATAATGTCCAAAAGTGTATAATGCCTGCCAGTTTCTTCTCAGATCAAATACATTAATAAATTAATTAGCCCCTTGATAGCACTTTATTTGGATAGTACACTATAGATGTTTTGTAGATGCTTATCTTGCATGTAATTTACATATAATGGCTTATCTATTATCTTCACCCTGTACTTGTTTGTTTAGTCATGCTGTCACACGAGTTTGTGTCTGTAGAGGCTACATCAAGGCTGAGGTGCCTTGAGGCTCCAGGTAAGCCTTTGCATTACATTTATGGCATTTAGCAGACGATTCCTTTCCCTAACTACAGGGGGCAGTCTTCCTGGAGCAACTTGGGGTCAAGGGTACCCATGACCTCTTGGTCCAGAGGCAAGTATCCGCTAGGCCACCACCACATGGATGGAGTGATGCAGCCATGTCTGGAACCAGAATAATTTTGGTTGCTTAATGTCTTGTATTCTTACAAATCAAATGGACTCAAAAACTAGAGCGAAGCTTGATGTTGCCTGACTGAGAAATGGGAAAGTAAGTGGAAAGATGCACATTTAGAACTAAATATGGATGTGGAATTGGGTATTAACAAACAAAATATTCCTTAAGAAACTTCTTTCAAAAGTTGAATTTAGTAAACTAAGGCCACCTACATATAGTCTACAGATGTTCAAACTATCTAATTGTTACTATTCATTCTTGCTAATGTTAAGGTCAGGGCTTGGGTGTGGACCAGAGTGTGAGTTAAGATTAGGTTTTAGATTGAGTTTAAGGTCAGGGTTAGGATTAGGGAAATTAGATGAATCTCATAGATATTTGATTTAATATGAGTTATTGATGAAGTATCAACAAAGTTACTATTCAAACAAAGTGTTGTGCAAAATGTCACAACTTTTGGAATGGCACTAAAAACCTTGAAATACTGCATATTTTCCTTTTTAGAAATCCCAGAGAGATGTGTAAGTGACATATACAAAGTGATGAAAGCCTAATGATGCTTGTGAGACAACACTCTCTAGAGTGAGAACACAGACCCTAGCTCTCCCTAAGAGAAAAGCTGTCAATAACTGTTCATGCACTTACATTAAGATAAACATTTAACCTTCCTTTGGAAGTCTATGTGTGCTTTCCTTGAGGGCCTATCTGCAGTTTCTGAGGCATGGCAGGTGGTTTTATTTTGCCTTTTCCTTTTGTTCACATTGTGTCAATTAAAAGGCCTTCTATAAAAACGTAAAGCAGACCCACACATACACAGACCGAACGGATGTGTGCATAGTTTGACCCCCTCGTCATGTTCTGGCATCGCTAAGTTTGTCTGCCCATATGTACACAGCACTTACCCTCCTGCCCCCCTCTGTATGTTTATAGAGAAATCTTAAGGGAGGCAGGATAACAGAGCCAAAGTTTCCACCGGCCAACACTCTTTGTGTCAGACAGACAGCAGGACTATCCCCAGCTGGGATGCCTCAAAGACTGAGAGTTACCCCAGGACATGTCACACAACATGCTGACATGAACTATGTCATTATGGTGAACAAGCAGAGAGGGATTTGTATGAGAAATAAGAGCAAAAAAATAGAGAGGAAAAAAAACCTGAATTGGACAAAAGACAAATGACTTTTGAAACAATGCATTTAAAACAATGCAATTCAGTCAAAAGTGACCTTCTCATTGAAAACACAATGAAAAAAGTACAAGCATAAACAAATTCAAGATACATGTTTAGGCTGAATAGGGAGCTGGGTGGAGAGCCATTGAATAGAAAAGGCTTTGATGAGATTTCAAATGACCTTCATAGCAAAAAAAAAAAACAAAAAAAACACCCCTGTAACTCCCAGACTAATCTCAACGATCCACACTATCATTAGCAGGGTTTAACTGTTGGTATGTTTACAGAGAACAATCAAAACACCCCCGTTAAATAGCCAGGCTGAAATGTGTATTTCAAAGATAAGTTTGGACCATGTAGGTCAGAGCAAGGGTTATTGCTGCTGTATTCATGACAGAGAGGGAGGGGGCTGCTCTGATAGAGAGAAATGCATTTGGCTCCAAATCATTGTCTTCTCATTCGAGCCATGCATGGGAATCAGGATTTCCCAGTGGTCTTAAAATATCATTTCAGACACTGACAACGCTGCCAGCACGCCCAGGAAGAGTCATACATTCAGAAAAGCTTCAGCAAACATTTTGCACAGCGTTATCAGAGATTCTCAGAACCACATGACAATAAGTGAAGACCATGATCCCAAAATTATTTTGGAATGTATGTGCTAAAAAACTGAAATGTAGCTTACAAATTCAAAATTTGCAAAAGGGTTTTGCCCCCCAAAATGTTTTCTTTTAGAATCAGAATTAGTAGTGTATTACTACTTAACTATATTTCGCTTCTAGAATCAGAATCAGGAGTGTACTAATATTGAACTTAACACAACTTTTAGAATCAGAATCAGGAGTATGGTATTACTGAACAATATTCAGCTTCTAGAATCAGAATTTGGAGAGTGTTACTATTGAAGTTATTTTCACTTCTAGAATAGGAGTTTCTAGAGCGTTACTATTGAAATAAATGTAACTTCTAGAATCAGAATTTGGAGTGCATTGCTAACAATTTAGAGCTCCCAATATTACAATGTGGAGCGAATGACTATAAAATTAAATTTAGATTTTAGTATCAATTGCTAATAAACTACATTTAGCTTCTAGAATCAGACTTTCTGGAAAGTATTGCTAACCAATGAAATTCACCTTCAACAGAATTTGAAGTACTCAAATTGATAACATAAAGCTAGCGAGACAGAAACAGTGGGTGTGTGAGTCAGTAGTACCTTTTGCAGCCACTGCGTGTTGTTCTCAGTGGCGCTCTCCAGTCTCTCCAGCTTCCTCTCCTGCCAGGTGGGCTCAACTGTCTCTGGGGGCAGAGGTGAATCCCTCTGCAGGGAGTTGGTCACCTGGAAGTCCCGGGTCTGGCACTGCTCCACCTCTGGGAGGATGAAAGTGTAGCTGCAGGGTCCATGCTGCACCTGGTGCTTCTTCCTCTCTGAGTCAATTGCTGCCACCAGCGCTACTGCCAGAGACCCCAGAGCCAGCAGCCAGCCCATGTCAGGAAAGGTGGACAGAGGTTATGGACGGAATATCTGCAACAAAAAAAATTTGAGCACTCCACTGGAAACAGGTCAAATGAGAAGTAAGGTCCTCAAAGAACTTTTCCTAGGATAATTTCTCTTTTCCAGCAAAGTTCTCTTGTTCTCCAAGTTCAACTTTTTCCCTGTTCCATGCCTTCCTCCTCTTTCCTATATTCCTTGGCTGCTGTGTTGCTCCAGGGAGAGCTCTTTTATGACATTGCGCTCGCAGTGCCGCCTGCCAAAAAAGCTACCGTGGTTTTAAGCACAGCAGAGCCAGGACAGATGGGACAGGGCGATTGCTTCCTATTCTTTACCCACTCTGTGCTCCGGACGGCTCAATTCAGGAAACATGCTGAAAACAGCCTCTGTGTTTATTTACTCTCAGAATTGTTTTCAGTTTCACCTCCCTCTTTTGTTGAAGCTGCTCTTGGGTGACTTGCCTGAAGAGTCGAGTGCTGAACCTGAGGGCTTTTTGGACACAGTGCCAGAGCTCTTTAAGTAGTCGTCTACCTTAACAACCCCTCTTTGGACACATAATCACTCAACTTCCCTCCATCACTTGCTCTTTCTTTCGCCTCTCTTCCCCTCCCTTACTCAGGAATTGGCAGTAGAGCCCACACAAAAAAAATGAGCCCAGCACCCACTTCAATACCCAGAGCAAAGAACATTCTCTTCTCATTACACCCCTTCCTCCTATTTCTTTCACTGTCTCACTCACTCACTCACTCATTCTCTCTTCCACTCCCCCCAATCCCTTTGCCATGACTTGCTCACAGAAGAGCTTCTCTATGTTTGGGGCTGTCTACTTTTCAGTTAAAGCAGTTAAACATCTGGATGTAAGGAATATTTCATATCACCTGCTGCGAAGAGTAAATTCCATTAAAGTCATAATTCCCCTCCTGTTCCCTAGCTCCTAAGTCCAAACTTCATCTCCGACACCACACGGCCTGATAAATAAGTCATACTGTTTAACTAAAGCACGACAGCTTGGTAGACCAAACAGTCTGGTGATTCACTCTGAAGACGTCCATTTGAGATGTATGCAATAAAACTGCTGCACTTTGAATCATGAAATTTATACTGGCTGCATGAGAAAATCAAACCTATGAAATCTTTTTATCTTTTCACCACATGGTGTTACTGGAATAATTTCCACCATATTTCACATGTGACTACAGTGTGGTATAAGTAAATTACGATGTGATATGTGTTCTGGATGCTTCATTCATTTTCATATGTGTAGGTTTCACTCTAGAGTATCTAAATGCTTTTTTTATTGTGGCATTGTGTGACACCATGAAAGCAGTAATTGGGTAGCCTCTCTTATCTTGGCATGGCTGTCTTTGTTGAGAGCTAAAAATGTTTTCACAGCAGAAGATTTTCACCTCCCTTTTCATTCCTCATTGCTCACTAGCAGCTCAACACAGATTCACAACATGTCACACACAAATGGCCTGCGGTGTCTTAGTTAATCTGTTATCAGAGGGGAAAACTGAATGTATTTTATTTGTGTTTCCATATAAGACAGAACAAAGTCTTGCACCATGTTTAAACGGAACAAAATACCCACTCTGAGCGTGTATTTCAGTTAAATGTCTCCAGATGATTGAGCTATAGAGAGTAGTATGTGGTATAAGCAATTATCTGAGCTTTGAATGTTTTACCTTCCTTCATTTGGGGTTTCCAAAGAAAGCATAGAACTCTTACGAAGTAATATGCGTCTCAAAATTACTTCTACTTTACATGTTAATCTGCCATATATTTCAGAAATTATCAAAACGTCAGTAGGCCGTCTAAGCATGGGGCACATATAGGATATATATTACCCAGTATATACATTAGGTTACCAACACAAACAGACTCTCATTCTCTAGCAGACCTCCTCCCTTCACAACCAGAACATCTCCCTCGCATGCCCTTCTCCGATCCTACGTTTCTTTACATTGCCCTTGTCCTATGTACCACCGCCAGGGTCATAAAAGCTGATTTGTCTTGTTACATCCTTTACCTCAGCAGTTAAATGAAAACAGTATGCTAGGGGTGTTTAATGATCCACTGCATGGTGGGTGAGAATACAGCAGCTAATGTGTTTCAAGTGTTTTGCAACTTTTGGAATGATTTTATCATAACATCCATCTTTGAAAATGATCATAGCACGCTTGCTGTTTGGCACACACAAAAGGGGAGGGGGTGTTATGACTAAAAAGATTGATAGTGCTAAAAGCTTATGAATCCTGCAGAATGTGTGTGGTAAGACTTGACATGGCTTGTTTCACTCTATTAGCTGACAGCAACAGAGGTAACAGAGATAAGTCTTTTTTTCATAATGAAATCAACTAGTACAGTACAATTTTGCTTCAAATGACCTTTTGTTGTGCAAAAATCAAACTGTGTTTTTTGGAAGACTAAGTAGATTAAATGAAAGAAATGGGAACAAATGTTTTCTGTGACAGGCTGCAAAGTACCTAAAGATACAAGGACTTCCAATCACTCCTTCAGCACCACCAGTATACTGATCACCGCCTGATCATCTGGAATCATTTGCACCTATTTCTTCACTGGTTCAGGCCAGAGGTCACAATACGTTTCAGTTTCAGTCTTTTCTATAGCCTGTATCTCTCTCTCTCTCTCTCTCTCTCTCTCTCTCTCTCTATAAGTCAACTTTTGCTTCCGTACATGAGGTCTGCTGCAGAGCTGCAAAGAATAAACCAGAACACCATAAGCAGTCAGAATATTTTATGAGTATACAGTGTGTCATAACTTGTGAAACACAGCTATAAAGTACAGCATAATGTAGCCTGTGGAGCACTGGATTCATTCACCTAAGTCCTCATGGCTTTGGTTGTATATCATTTGAAAATCCTGCAACTGTGAGAAGGATCTACCAAAAGTTTCCATTCAATTATCAATGATAGAAAAAAAACCACACATAAATACTGTATGCGAGGCATGAGCAAAACGTGTTTGAGGCTTAGCTGTTCTCATTTGAATGTTTTAGGCTCTCGTGTGCTTGTACTGATATCTCCATCCTATGAAGTGTGTTCCAGGCAAGCAGATTGCTGAATTAAGCCAAACCACAGTTGAACAGGAAAACACTGCAATATTTAACAGATGTCCTCTCTCCTTCAGACTGAAATGTCAAATCCCTGGCCCCTATTCCCTTTCAGCATGAAGACTACCAGTGAGAACATTTTCAGTCATTTTCAGAGTTCACATGTCTCTTAAAGGCTGTTTCCCACACTGCACCATCATCAGGTGTTTTAGGAAATGTACTGGATCTGGTACTGGTCTGAATCCATACTCAAAAGCATTAATTCAATGAAATAATGATAAAAGTAGAAGTAAATGTAACCTAATAATCAGCTAAACTTAGGAGTAGATAAATACAATGAAAAAACTCAGCAGCTTTGAAGCTGCTTAATACATGCAGTGTCCAGGATAATGACTGGAAGTGTGACTAATTCTTTCTTTAGTTTTCACTAAAGTTGAAAAGTGGGAGATGTGAGGAAGAGCAAAGCATTCCAGACAGTACAATTCAATAAAGTAGCCATAAAAGGCCATTTATAATATATTACAAACATAGCAAACTATACTAATTTTCATGGGTGATATCACGAAAGCTGCAGTTTTGCTGTCAATTTTATCTTACTTTTGGAGAAGAGTGAATTGTTTTCACAGCAGAGAGTTCTCACTCCTCTCTGTTTAACCCTCATTACTCACTAACAGCTCAACACAGAGCTGGCAACATGACAACAATATTTAACACACAAAGAGCCAACAGTGTCCTTATTAATTTGTTAACAGTTACATGGAAAAAAGGGCATGCCAAAACACAAAAAATAAATATTGTAAAAAAGTAGATAATTGTCTTGACAACTTTGCTTTTTAAAGTATAAGTACATACTTAAATATGTAATACGATATATTATATATTTATAGTGAAATATTTGCTTATTTTTAAGAATATACTTAATTATAAGTATATGCTATATGAAAATATCCAGATGTATACAGATGTAGGTTATTTAAACTTTTCTTTCCTTGCATTCTTTCCTCATACTTAGGAAAATACTAGGTAATTACTTAAATTGAGCATTACCCTTCAAAATTGGTGTATTCTTCAGGTTAATCTTGGACATATGAGCTGTGAAATTTGCCGCCTATGCAACTGTGGTATAAAGAGTCCAAGGCCTCATGCTTTTAAACTGCTTCTGTTCATTTAGTCAGGCAAGCCATACTGTGACTGATACCATGGACACCTTTATTTAGTTTAGTCTGCTTTAGAAAGGTTTATATTTTTCTTGATCCCCAAAGACCCTAAATCTGTCCAGCTGGTCCTTTCACTAAATGACACAAGCCAGCCTGTCTAACAGGCCAAGCAGGGACTTGGCTACTCTCTTGGCCCTGTCAAAGCTGCTCAGTCATGCAGAAGAGCAGCGACACCTTTGTTGTTTCAACATGGAGAAAAATGAGCATTCAGTTGCCTGATATTGCCTTTTTCTGTAGCCCTATCACTCCACTCTGGAACTAAAAACCAGCATACTGTCAGAATTTGGAAAGAAAGGGAAGACAAAGAAATTCCAGAAATCAATTTCTTCTCCTACTAAATCCTGATTTAGACACCGGTTGCTGGCTCATGCCATCTCTGGGTTAAATCCATTAGCTAGCTAGTTTATCAGTGCACCGCTATGATCCAAATGATGTCCGATAATAAGATAAATTGAATGTGTGCCAGACTTGGTCATTTCTGCAGCTGTTAATGCTCTAAATATGATGCGAGTCAGGCGTCCCTGAGTGCGCCAGAGCAGCCTGTATTACTGATGTTTACTATACTGCCATCAGTGCTGCTCTGCTGAACTCTTCTTCACTGAAGAAATGAACTCGAATGACCTAGTGGGTAATACATGCCAAGAAAACCGGTCTGTTGAACATGCTTATAAAATCATCACAAAGTGGATTTCCATAAGGTTTCACAGTGAAAGAGCCATGAAGAAGCCTGACTGATCACAGGTTTTGCTCTGCATAGTCCAAAGTGCAAAAAATGTCATGGTGTTTCCCAAAACGTTTTCTGAGAAGTTGCCATATAGGCCATATGCAGTACTAACAGGACTGGATATAGACACCTGGCCAGCAGTCTAGATTTTGGAAGGATATTTATTGATTGATAGATCCCAATATGACTGCCAGCTTAGGTATTTACATGTATTATTAAATATGATTAATTTGTTTTTACTCTGTAGTATTTAATTGTATTGGTCCCATAAAAATATTGCATTTTGAAACCCTATTCTTGTCATAAACGGGGCGTTACATTCAGCAAATACAAGGAGCATGTCTTGATTTTAAGAACAGAAATACAGAGATAATCTAAGACAATAAGATGAAGAACAGACGTATGGTATAGAGAGAGGCCATTTCCGTAAAGTGAAGTGAGGTGATGTTAAACCCCCCTGCGCCTCACTGAATCCCTATGCTGACATAAAATCGTGATTATATCTCTCTGGGTGTTCAGATCAGCCAGTCGCTGTAAATAGACAGTTTAATAGTGCTCATAAAAACAAGGCATTAAGAAAAAGAGCTCCAGATTTTCCAGACACTTGATGCTCCTCTCTCTCTCTTTCTCTCTTTCTGTCTCTCTCTCTGTCTCTTTCTTTCACCCCCCAAGCCTCCAATCCCCAGTAACTATTACAGCCAGTAACTATTCAAATTGTTCCCGATTTACAAATAACTGGTTTAGTCTGTTTTAAACCCTTAATGAGCCTCATTAGTCACAGAGAACTGCTCACAGTAAATTTAAACCCAGAACCATTTCAAAAGTATTTGTAAGCAATTAAAGTAATAAGTAAAATATATTTCTGATGCTAAGGCATGTATTGACTAAGTGATCTTTCAGCTGTTTGGCGATATTAATGTTAGCCATTCATCATTGTCATTAATGGTGCTGAATTACGCTGAGTACAGATTGGAGCTGTCTCTAGTAATGTCACTAAGCCCTCTGTAAGTAATTAGGCCAACCACATAGGCACAGCTATAGGGAAGGTAGGCATCTAAATATTAGCCCGCTTTGTGTCAAATTAGGTCTCTTTGCTTGTTAACACGTATGTTTCTCCTGTTGAAGTACTGCAGTGGTCCTGAACATGTGTCGTGTGTCATGTATCAGCTTTAATGTTGCTTAAGGGGGGGGTTGTCATGCCACCAGCCCTGTGTAGCTATGTAATACAAAGCACTTTATGGTTAAGGGATTATTGGAGCCAGCTGTAACTCTAACTTTGCTGTTAAAGAAAGGGAACTTTATCAGGAATAGATGGGTTATGCATGGCTCAAGTTTGATTGTCTCACATTGATATACCAGAATCAGAATCAGAAAACTTTATTGATCCCGGTATATACAATAACAATATAAAATATTAGGTCTTAATCAATCCAAGATATACAATAAAAAACACAGAAATATATGGTCAATAATAAAAGCTTGGGAACATGTGGTCAGATTATTTTTTTGATGAGTGAAAATAAGGCTGCACCCTCATTTCTACATGTTTCTATACACTTTATTGCAAAATTACTGATTATTTACTATATTTAACACACTGGAATACAAATAAAGGGGCGTGCACAAACGTTATTATATATTAAATAGAAGTTACATAAAATTAATCAGTGCTACTTTCTGTATGTTATATAAAATGTTAAACTCAGCAATGTAAATAGAAATTGCGCACTAAAACTTGCAGAAGAGTGGCACATTTAAGTTTGTTCTCCATGGAGGATGTATGTGTCAACACAATTCGACCAGGTGTATATAAACCTCTGCACTGCATTCATGCTCCTGCAAGAAGTTAGCTTCCTTATGTGCCTGTGCATAATGGTGTCTCCTGTGTTACACTTTGACCTCTAATCAGTAGCCCTCTTCCTGTCCAGGAGCAAAACGGCTGGTTGTGGTTTGTAACACCTGCCTTGTAGCAGAGTAAAGAGAGGGGCCAGGCTAGTGGGGGAGCTCCCAGTGAGACCCACACATCCGGCTCGAGATGTGCTGACATGTTGTTTGATTGGAGCTCGTTAGGAGGTTCCTGTCAGGTCTCTTAAGATCCTCAGAATACTCGGTATCAGAGTTTTTAACACCAACTGACTTTTGTTGTTCTTTGCTCAACTGAGAGTTACATTAAGTGGATAGTAGACATAAGCTTATACTCATTCATGGTGAAGGTGTCTCAAAGGACGTTTATGAAATGTAATCTTTACTACCCTTCCCTCTCCCAGTGGTGTAAAATATGGTGGTAAAACCTGATTAAGGAGGTCTGAATGTTTGACTTTCCTGATATTTTCTTAAAAAATAAAGGTTCCAAAGAGGGTCCTTTGGAGCGATGCCATGAGAAACATTTTTCATACCCTAAAACACTTTTCTGTGAATGGTTCTTTAATGAGCTAATCTGTAAAAGTGAATGTGTGTATGAAAAAAAACATTTTAGCTTAAAGAACGTGAAGAACCTGCATCATGTGAAGTTTCTAAACCAGAAAAAAGATTTCCCTTGGAGCCTTTGATTTTCATTGCTTTGGCTAAACATCAAGTGAAACTAGATAATATTTAAAAATGTTATTATTTACACAGGAAGTGAATGGTGTGTGTCACACAAAATTGGAGCACACAACAACATTTCAGCACTGTAACAATAAATTGAAATATTCTGAGATACACTGTGTTGTCTTTGAATTGTCATGTTAATGTGCAGGAAGGAACAAACCAGCCGTTCTTCAGTGAGCCTTTACCGACTGATTTTGCCAGGCAGAGAGCAAAGAGGAGAAAATGAGCACAAAACCTTCCCAACAGACTGATGATGATAAAAGAGGTGCTGATTGCCCTAATTGCTTTAAGTGGGTGTTATCCCATCCCAAGAAATGTGCCCTGCGGTTTAAGAGTTTCGATCAGAGTCCAAGAAACAAAAGAAATCACATTTAACTGGTGCAGAATAGCAGCCAATAATGCTTATGCTTCTTTATGCGTGGATCACCAGCAGTAAAGTCAGTCTCATAAATCACACAAACTCTACCCAATTTATCTCTGGATTTTAACCAGAACTGATGCATTACTCTAAGAAAAGAGACTGGCAGTTATTGTCAAATAAAAAACTTATTCAGTGCTATTGCACTCCGAATTCTTTTGAAATCCTGTTGTCATCAGCCGCTTTATTTGTATATAACTGTACAAGGCTCTTTGTCCAACGCATCAGTGCAATGTTCTGAACCTGAATGTCAAATTCCTTTCAATTAATCTCTTTTAAGAAGAATTCTACCATAAAAACGCATTCAGAAACATTAACTAAACTTTTGTAAAGAGGGTACCAACATGGTATAAATGAAATATTCTGAAAGAACACTTCATTGTGAGCCTGAGCATACAAACTTAAGGCCATGTGCTTACTGTGAATATGTTGTACACTGAACCCTTGCATGTAGTTTGTTCTGCTCAGGTTGTGTCAGGAACTTTGAATGATCACAGGCCAGAAAACGGTGTGTTAATGAATGCATGCGGTTTTAACACAGTCTGTTTTACCATTCACACTGAAAAGTACTGTTTGTCTTGGATATTTGTCGTTGTTGTAATTGGGATGGATAATCAGCACATGCAGGCAGTAGCAGTCACTAATATCACACAGAGGAAGAATGTATGGAAAAAAACATTAAGATTTTGGAAGGCTTGAACACTCTGGTACCTCATGCAGCTTCTACTGCACCTGTGATTGGCCCCTACCACACCTGCATCTCTGGTTATGTCTTTGAATTCAACTGCAACCAAATGGCAGCAGTAGAGAAAGGGTGTCCATCCAGGCCTACACCACTCCAAAGTACTTGTCCGTACTTTAGGACATTGGCTAGTCCTAAAAGGTAATAAACGTGGAATACTTGACCATAAGAAATGATGAATAATGCTGGATTCGACCCCAGAAAGAACATGCACAGATGCGTCCAGCTTTAAACTAGGGAGTTCTTCAGATGCATGAGAGACAGCTACAGCTTCCTGTCTCCTGTTCTCAAGTTTTGAGTAGTGCTGAGACAAGATACACACAAACTAAAGCAAAGTGCTTTGGGATTGTAAACTTTTTTAAAATATCTCCTCCTTGACACTGATATTAGAGTTCTAGAAAAAGCCACAAGGGCCACATGGACACTCCATCTGGAAGCAGTTAAAGAACACACAAAGAAAAACCTCAAGATACAGATGGTGATGTGATATGTAAAGTAATCACTGAACATATGTATCTATGTTCAGCACTGGAGAACATTAAGCCCAGTGCTGTGAGAACAGAAGGATGCCTCTCACAATCCTTCGAGCTACTTAGCCACCTTCTATTCACTCGACATGCTAAGGTCCTGATGGATACTTGTCCTTATTCATAATATCAATCAAAATTATTAGGGACATGTTCTTTGAACATTTCAGAGTGATGTTTGCAATGCCTTTATTAAAAGAAAACAGCTGTTTCCTAATGCTTTTAGAGACTCAGCTTCATTTTTAATCAAAATGTTACACTTTACCTAGAGAGCCCCCTGTAGATTATCTACAGATGCTCAAATTGCTAGAAAACTGGTGAAAATGCTGTTAGAGGCTGAGGACTGGGATTAGACTTTGGGCTGAAGTTAAGGTCAAGGCTCAATGTAGGTTTAGGATTAAAGTTAATGCAACGCATTACATTCAACCTAACAATTAACTGCATGCATTTGATATTTAGTTAAAGGCAAAGTAAGCATCGATGAAGTTTTGCCATCACAACATGGGAAGAAAAGGTGAGGAATTATTTCCACAATAATAGTTACTTTTGTCAGTTGCTTCTTGTTTTAAAATTCTGAAGAAAATATCTAGCTGAATAGGCTCATTTGTTAAAAATGTTTTGAAAAGTTAGTTCCCCAAACTTTTATGGACATTTTTTGACGTATTAATGCAAACACATGGTTAACAAACGTTAGAAAAGTGAAATATGTGCTTACTTCAGTAGTTATTAGTACATTCACTGTGTGTATCACTTCTCCAGGTATCCAAACAAACCGCAGCACTCTTTCTCACACTAAATTTTAAATCTAGACTCTTCTGGGCATTGCCCTGACAATGCTATTGAGTTATGCTGTTACGCTATTGGCTACATGAGGATTATAAAGTTTTTTGGTTTGCCGGTATGCTTAGTGTCTACCTCTGAGGCAGTGCCATACACATGCAGTAAATATCAGTGCTATTGTGTGATTTATTGTGCAAAAGTTTACTATATTTTATTCTTGTATGACATATTTCTGTCAGTAATGTCATATAATAAAGTTTCCATTCACAAAGGGCAAGCTTGGTTACGTTTTGTTTCCTGCATTATTTGAATCCCAGAATTAATATGTATTAGTTCTATCACTTACGATGTAGGAACTGATGAAAATTGTACGACTTAATGAAATGAATGACTGTATTCATCTTTGATGATGGTAAATTAGTTGAGAGAAATTATAACTCATAACTGGCTCACATTGTTTTTGACATTAGTAAGCATCAGTTCAAGCTCTAAGGTCTTGGAGGATTACATTATACGTTTGACATGACAGGCTTCAACTCTCATGCTGAGTGTGAAAACCTGTTGGATATAAAGCTGATGTGTGAAGCCTGAAGAGACGAGGGTTATCACACTGTCAAAGTGATGTTACATGATAACATATTAGAAATTATTATTCATAAGTGTCATAAAAAATGTGTTCTCTTGAATACCAGAGCATGAACTTTTTTGGTCAAAACCCAGTGGGACCCACAGGTTGGTGCAAGATTCAGTCAAATTCAGTCAGGCAAATTTCACATTCGGGTTCTTGCAGACCACAACCCACTTTTAATGAATTGTCACCTGCTTTACTCCTTGTTTATTTCTTCCTCCTCTCTTTCACAACCTTTGACCAGTGTTTAATCTTTAATAGAAGAGCCACACACTTGTGCGAATTGATTCAGGAAAGTACAGTTTGTGTGTACATGTAACATTATGCACACACACACACACACACACACACACACACACACACACACACACACACACACACATATATATATATATATGTATTAAGCAAAGAACTATCCTGTTTCAAATTAATTAATTCTATCAATGCAGAAATCATTGCATTTACATACATCATTCTACCTCATCCTGTAGCAGTTTAGCCATGCCCATTTCCAATAACATTGGAAGGAATATTTCATACTGCGCTTTTTGAATGAGGCACATTACAGGGGAACCAATCGCAACAAAGGTCATATACACATATGACCACATATGAGTCAGTAACAAAAACAGCTTGGGCGAAAGAGAGAAGGAAAGTTCTCAGGATGTATTTAAGTTTTGACCAAAATGTCAGGCCTGATTGAAGTTCCACTCTACAGAATTCCATGTTTATCTCCTGAATGACTGAAATGCTTGTTTATTCTGTGATCTAATTTCTTTCCTCATAATTCATAACCTTATTTTCATCACTGTAAACTGGCATTGACCCGGGAGGATGGTTTTCCTTTTGGAGCCCTGGTTCTCTAGCGTTTTACCTCATGCTCTTTTTCTGTCACTATCACCCTCAGCTACTTAGGGGACAACCTTGGACCTTCTGGAAAGCTGCTTTTGTGACAACTGAAGCAGAGACTTTGAGTGTATCCTCTATACAAGGTGTGTTTGAGTCTTTCGTGTTACTCTCTCACAGAAATTCTCTTCAACAAACATTGTGTGAGTACATAAGTGAAAATGTACTGTGGAATAATTGAGTGCTTTGAGAAAAGGAGATTTCCTAAAGCTCTGCATTTGCTGCCAAGAAAATTGCACCATATGTTGCAAAAAGAAACATTGTTTTTCCCCTTACATCAACAGGACCATGTGCCAGTCTTAAGGCGTGTTTTCCACCTTACCCTGATATGAAAAAAAAACAATTGTCGTTAAAAATATACGTTTTATAATAGATAACGTCAGTCTCGGCATGGATCATTATGTGACCTACAACTGCCCTGCAGTAATGCGTGATGGGAATAGAGCTTGTGGCTAAGCAAGCACATGTGCGATCATATTAGGATCAGATTTTGCCAAATCAGTGAAATATTTCCCCTCATGACTTTTGGGACAGGTCTAAGCCAGATTCTACAGCTTTCTGCCTCTTTGCTAGGCAACCCTCTAAAACACTCAACCCGGGATCATTGATGTTTCCTGGTGTTTTCACTGCAATGACTTGCTGACTTTTCCCACAAAACTGAAGTGTGACCGAACACCATTCAGCAAGATAGTATACGGGCCAGTAATAAGAATAAATCACCCTGTGCATGCTAATAAGCAGGGTCTTTAGGTCATAATTCTGTCAGTGGATGCTGATACTCCCATGTTGAAGCGTTACATACATGGACAATTCCAGAAGCTGCTCCCTGCAGAAATTAAAACTAGCCGGTCAATATCACTCAGCAGTAATTACTGCTCTGGTTGATGTCAGAATTAACAATATATGGAGAAAAAAATGCTTACTTTCCAGTTCTCTCTGACATACCAATTTTAAGCATTTAAAGTGTGCATCATCGTGTTCATGTATGATTTATAAGCAAAGACAGTAGCAAAGGTGTAATATTAGATTCATTTTCATTCTAATTCATCGTGTTCTTTTTCCCTGGGCAGTCATTTTTTTGGATTCTGTGATATACACTAAAGCTCATATCTTATACCTCAAAGATTTTACAGCTGAAGACCTTGAGTGGGAGAAGTAGTTACCTGAAGCAGTTATTGTGTGGAAGGTAAAGGGTAGCAAAAAGGTACTTTTGATTGTTACTGTGAACCTTCACACATCATGAAATTCTGAGGCTTCAGCAGCACACTCCTACAGACAGCATAAAGTGCGTGGAGAGGGGTCCAAAATGTATGTGTGTGGGTTGAGAGAGTTTTAGAATATTCTATGTAGTATCCCAGTACATCAGATAACAAATGATCAAATTAGTAATGAATTAGTTGAGAATACAATGTTTAAATGGGATAAATAACTGAAATATGTGTAAAGTGGCCATTAGTCTCGCATGAACACACCACAGCACACAGTGCGAACAGTGTGAAATTTGTCTGGATTTAACTCATTCACCCGAGTGAAACACTGGGCAGCCAGTGCCCTGGGAGCAGAGTGTGGGGACGGTTGCTCAAAGGAACCTCAGTGGTACCACTGGCAGTCCTGGGTCAGATGCATCAATAGCCTCATGAATATTAAATGATAGTAAATAACATTATAAATATACAATATAGTTTTATACAGTGTAGTTTGACACAGTATAGTATGATACAATGTAGTGCAGTACATCCAGTATGATAGTACAACATGCACACAACATGCAAAACCAGCTTGATGCCATGTAATTGACTGCAAGTCAGTGTTTACCAGAAAGAGTACTGAAGGCCTGTGGGAAGAAGCTGTTCTCAATGCTGAAGGGTTTTGCTATGATACTTTAGAGGTTTTCCAAAGTGGAGACTGTGGGTTAGAGGCATCCATGATGATGGACTGGCCCACTGCTTTAAAATGATGTGCAGAGTTTGAATCGGGAGGAATGCAAGGGGATGTCATCCCTATGGGAAAAAATATGATGTGCCCTGATAAAACCATGACATCATTGGTTTGCAAAATTCCCTGATATGTCTCATTTCCATTCCATCCAAATTTGAGATTGAGATGTCAGGTTGTATCAGAAGTTCTCCAAGGGAGACAAGTCACAGAGGAGGTGCTTATGAAGAAATAATAAAATGACTAAAGAAATAATAAAAGCTTATATTTTATTAGTTGTGAAATTGTCCTGCAAGTGTAAGTGTAGACCTCATACAGTTCATAACAACCCCTTAATACACACACAAACACAGTTCACCCATCCCTAAGACCTGCCCCACCTCCAGTTGCCCCCCTTTTACAACTGAGCTCTGTAAAAGGGGGAAATGAGCATAAAAATAGTCTATAAAAAGTCAAATGCAATCTATCCTTACTGAACATAATTCAAAACACACTGTTCATTACAGATCATCTGCTTTGGATATGGAGAAAAAGAACTGAAACAAGGCATCGAATTTAAATTAAAAATTAGTCAGTTTACTCTGGGCAGAAACAATATCTTCATGTTTCTATACTTGCGTTCCAACCTCAACAGAATGTCTTTGCTCCAACTGCAATGTAAATCAAACTTGATTTTTACATCTGATCAGGTGTAGTTTTATCTCCTTGCATATCCCCACTGGTAATGTTAATGCCTCTTGCATGGGAACACCACTGCTTAAGGAGGGGCAAAACTTATAGCTATAATAAAAAACGATATATTTATACATACGATGTGCAGCACCAACTTGCTTGTTCCACATTGTAACATCAGAAACCACGGCCCCTGAATATTGAAAAAAAAAAACACATTTTATTCGACAGGCACTGAATCGCATGTTGTACAAACTGAAATGACCTATGAATGTGAAACTGAATTGAAATCAGAATTCAAATTAAAATGTTCTCTCCATTTAACTGGGTGAACTTGCGACAGCCATTCCAATGCCTACATGCCTGCATGGAATGAAAAATAACATTATTAACTGTCACAAAGACTTCAAATTAAACATTTGCTCCAAGTTATGCAGGCTAGAACCAGTTTTTAAAAAGGAGCCTTCATTAATGTCCCATGAGGTAATTTAGGAGTATCAAAATCAAATGAATGAGTACTTTCACTCACACATCCTTCTATAATGTGATAGCATGTTGTTAATAGTTTCTTTCTTCCTCAAATGATTCCCAGGTTTAAAAAAGCGTATCCATCATCCCTGGCCTGGGCTGCACACAAAAAATAGCACTGAGAAAAAACACAGCTGATAATGAGCTGCCATCGCTGGGATTTCTCTCCCCACGCTAGATAAGCTGACTCAGCGCAGCATGCTACAGTCCAGATTTTTTTTTTCAGTTCTGCGAATGTTTTATTGAAAGAAATATACACCGGCCCTAAGGTCATTAAGTAAGTAAATGCAACTGTTTATTTATAATTCAGCATTTAAGAAATGCTATTTTGAGCCCTAAACTGTCCAGAACTAGACACCAAGCTCATTAATCATAATTACTGGAGGGAGCAGTCCCAGAACCAGGGAAAATACAAAAACGTGTGGGTGAAACTGGAAGTAGGCTAAATCAGACTGAATAAGAGAACCATGTGTGACTATTTTTCTAGATTTTGGCTGCAGAATTCACTGGTTTGTTGAAGGCTACCAGCTTTGTGGAATCAGAATCACTTCTCTCACAACATACATGCAGGCACAAGTCAAGTTTAGTAGGTTTATGGTCGTTTCAGCCATGTATACAGTACACAGTGAAAAAACAACAGGGCTATGGTGCAACAAAGAGGGCAAAAACAGAAGCACCACAAGACCACATGAAAGCAGACGGGGCAGGAATGCACAGTGCACAGAGAGAGAGAGAGAGTAACCCCAAGCAACCAAACAATATTGCAGGACAAGACAACATACAGAGCAGCTGACAAAAGCAGCTACAGTATGAGTTTTATGGATTTGTGCATCATCCATTCACTTATTTTTAGAAATAATTTTTTTTCCACACATAGTCCATATTAATACTATTTAAACACATCCTTGTATACCCATTTTGTGTGCCATTTTTGTACTTTTTAATATCATTTGAAAACACCAGCTGCCTTTTATAATGTATAAAAATTGCATGAGGAACTGACCAATAGAAATGCTCCCAAATTACCATTCCATTATAAGTAATGTTTTCCATTATATTAGGATATTTTTACCTTCCTGTAGAATTACCTGTTTAGATCAGAGGTTGTATTCTAACAGCAACAATATAGTGCATAAACTAAGTTGAAAATCAGGAAAGGTAGCACATTTAAATATATACACATATCCAGTGAAAAACAAAGAATTTTGACATCAACACAACATTCGTCTTCACAGTAACAAGAACTATCTGTTTAATTCCAAATGATAATGAGAGCGTGGAAAACAACATGTAAAAATTCATTATTGTTTTTGCTACATAAATGTAATTTGAAAAATATGAAATACAATAAAATGTAGAATATGGCCTCTTTCATTTTTAATTTCCTTTATAATTCCACCAACACAGTGAGGCCAGTCTAT
Source organism: Brachyalestes nurse (assembly GCA_037974405.1). NCBI lineage: Eukaryota > Metazoa > Chordata > Actinopteri > Characiformes > Alestidae > Brachyalestes > Brachyalestes nurse. Next base: position 16,127,268 of record JBBPCY010000142.1, on the reverse strand, counting down.
AATGAGTAACAGGATATGGATGTAAGATAAGATAAGATTATATAAGATAAGATAACATGTGTTGTCTCACTCATGTTTTCCACACAAGAATACCTGCTCCACCATCCAGTTCTTGGGTGTTAAGTCCTCTTGGCATACACAGCCATCTTGTGGAGAGAGATGGGAATGATGGTGTTTTTGAAATATGAGCTTTATTTATGGAAGTAGCCCATATTTAATTTAGCCTAAATATCAATAAAAATAATTATTAAAAAACATTAATTATAATAATACTACTAATATTCGCCCATATAATAATAATAATTACTATTCTTATTATTAGTAGTAGTAGTAGTAGTAGTAGTAGTCTTCGACGAAGATGAATTTATTATTTATTTATTTATATATTATTATTATTATTATTATTATTATTATTATTATTATTATTATTATTATTATATATTTACAATGCACGGTAAATACCAGACTGATTTAAAACAACCCGAGCACACATGCAACACTGAGAAATAGACTGCAGAACTTAAAAAAACAACAACTCCCAAGAATCAACGCGAAAAAAAAAAAAACCTCTCATACAGGAAGTCATTGAGGAAGTAGCTTTGACACCACCACAGGGTTTCGAGTGAGGGTTGTTTTCCAGCCAAATTAATAAAATATAAACTGTAACTTACCTGTACGGTGCTGTAACACAATACACCATGTCTCGGCAGTCCAATAGATCCACCGACAGCAAGAAGATGGTGAGTGCGAGTGAGATGTAGCATTCAGAGCTAATGTTGTGGGTTGTGGCTAATGGGCTCCACAGACAGATGCAGCATTTACTTTTATAATGTACAGGGTTTCCTCTTTATTTCTTCTTCTACAGAGCCAAACTCGAATGTAATCTGTGTGTAACCGGTTTTGTTAGTTTTATAGCAGTTTATCCTTCTTTCGTTAAAATCTTTCTTAGCTTGTCAGTTTATGAAGGATTCAATAAGAATGAATGGATTGTAAACACTCAGTGAGTAGATATGGGTGAACCTTATTGTTTATACATTTTTCTTTCATTTGGTTTTGGATATTTTCAGTGTATTCCATCGTGTGAAAGCTTAAATGTATATTTTAAATGTGCGACCAAATACTCACGCATACACAAACAGTGGTTCACCAAGGCATATGTTGTGTAAGTGTCCAAAGTGTCCATTTGTCATACGTGACCAGAGCACAGCACACAGTATACACAGTGTGAATTTCATCCTCTGCATTTAACCCATTCACCAAGTGAAGCAGAGGGAAAACAGTGCCCGTGGAACAGTGTATGGGGACGGTACCTTGCTCGAGGGTACCTCAGTGGTGCCACTAGCCGTTCTGGGATTTGAACCCACAACCTTCTGATCGAAGGGGCAGATCCTTAACAACAAGGGGGCAACATGTTTGTTGATTTAAGTATTAAAAAATGATATTCATGCTTGTACGTTAGGTCATGGGATGTTATGCCTGTGCTTGTTTATTATTGGCCAGCGTAGTACTTCTGCAGCTACAAGAATGATTAAAGGGGTAAATCATCAATACAGAGTCTGTGTACAATGCTTCAGTGATTTAAAGCACAAAATAAGTAGTAATGGAAGATGAATGACGATGTGAGAGACTGTGTTTTTTGTCTAATAAGCCAAGAGTTTTAACATTTGAACCATTCTGGATCACATGTACTGAGTGAATGCAACACAGAAAAGAAAAAAATGTTTTAGGTTGCACTTTTCTGCTGAGCACAATACATGATTATATTGGGCCACAAGGAGGTGCCCAAGATTTTAAACTGGGACCAGTCACATGAGATGCTCAGGTAAAGGTATGAGTTACTGAGAAATGAGTGTCGGACCTGGAGTGGCATGGCATAGTGATGTTTTTTATCATGCTCCAAATTAATTGATTCATCCAATATTATTTTCCTTAAAGATTGAATGTATAAGAGAGCAGAGAAAACACTGAATTCAACACTACCCTGAGTTAGGAGTTAATTGTATATATTATTTGCCTTGGTTAAATGAGTTGTTACAACAGTGCTACACTATTTAACACCTACAAGAATAATCAAGTAGATGTACAACACAAACACAATAACTGCATAACAGTCCAGTGATTTTTTTTTTATTTAGCAGTTTTATAGCGACATTATTACAAGGTGAGTAATGATATGTCAGGATTAGTGCTGTCAAGCGATTAAAATTTTTGATCTAACTAATTACATGGTGTGGCGATTAATTAATCGAATTAATCACATTTAATCGCACATACATAAAGACATTACAAGAAGCAGTTTTTTACCATTTATTACGATGACCCAAAGTTTATGTGGGGTATAAGTTCGCTTATGTAATTTGCATATTATGACATCATAATGACAATTATACACCAACAGGCTCATCAAAGCGTTTGATCCAGTTCTGATACACTTTATTTCCAGCCCTGTTCAGACCCAGATCATCCTGCTGCCTCTCCTACGTCTCCCAGCTCTCTCACACACACCACGGCCACTTGTAGCACTGAGACTCCACTCCTCTGGAGGTCTGGATGGAGAGAGCTAATGCTACGGCTACTTCCAGCCCAATATTCCCCCTCTCCTGCTGCTCTCCTGCTCCTCTAGCTCTACCAACACCTCTCCTACAGACACTACCACCACGTTAACCACTGCCACCCACTTTCCCGATGGGCAAAGTGTGGAAATAAACATGTGTTTGTGCTTCGTGATCACTCTCGCCTT
>JBBPCY010000142.1:16102765-16124428 GCA_037974405.1 Brachyalestes nurse | reverse complement strand
ACATGATATTTGTAACTACAGTCTATTTTATTCATGATGACGTCTTGTCGCAATTCTGCGACTTTGGCGCTTAAAGGATTAATTGCATTAAAAATATTAACGTGTTATTTTTTTCTGTGATTCATTAATCTAATTAACGCGTTTAATTCCCAGCCCTAGTCAGAATTAATTTCCTCTTATCAGTAAACTTTTCTTGAGTAAATAAAAGCAGTCCTTTAGTTGGTAGAAAGTGCTCAGAGAGATAGAAATTCTTACTTTGTTCTCTGATTTTCTGAAATGATCTTTCAACAGAATTCTGAACTGTTTACTTTGACATATGGGGCCCTGGTCACTCAGCTGTGTAAGGATTATGAGAATGATGAGGAAGTGAACAAACAGCTTGATAAAATGTGAGTCTCTTGTCTCATTCTCTCTATCTCTCTTCTTTACCTTTGTCTCTATCTCTTGCCATGTTTTGCTTATATCATATTAAGATTTCAGCTTCACTCAAAGGGTGCATGCATTTCCAGGGAAAAAAGTAGTTCTCATCTTTGTGTGGCTGTTGTTGAATGGCACAACATCCTAAACTAATACAATGTTTTCCTTTTAACTGTAATGAAAATGCGGTATTATCTCCCTGTTGGTTGCAGGCAGTGGATGTGGAGTGTTAGGAGGTTATGTGTAAAACAATTCACCAGTCTGCCACTTTTGAGACATCCACCTGCCCATTGCATAAAGTAAATGAATTTCCCACTTGTGGGACTAATAAAGGCTTATCTTATCTTATCTTATCTTAAAATCCTGTCTATTCTCAATCCCACACTACACTGATAAAATCCACTGCCTGTTTGGAAAGGATCCAAAGTTAATGGTGATAATGATATATCTCTTGCCAGTCCCTGTTTTTTATTTATTTGTTTTTTCGTTTAGAAAGTTTTTTGAGTTTTCTTTTGGAGGAGCTTGAAAAATAATTTTTGAAGTATGAAAACATTTTTTCCTGACAGTGGGCCTATCTTATTCCTGACAGTGGGCTTTGCCAGGGGTCAGAGATAGTTATTCAATTCAGTAATAAACTAAGATCAGATTCCTGTTTTGCACAACAAATAATATCCTTGTTATATTAGCCCTGAAATAAATGTTTTTTAAAAATTGGAGAAGTTAATATGTGTCATAAATGCACAATTAATGAAGAGGTGGTTATTTTTGTTCTAAAAATTCACAGTTTTCTTTGTTTTTGAAGGGGTTACAATATTGGAGTGCGTCTCATCGAGGACTTCTTGGCTCGCTCCAGTGTAGGCAGGTGTCACGATTTCCGAGAAACGGCTGATGTCATTGCAAAGGTACCGGAACATTTCTGAGCCAATTTGAACTTGAGTGCAGAACGTGGAGAGTCGGATACAAATAACCTTGTAAATGTGCAGGAAAGCAAGTGACTGCAATTTGACCTTCAGTCTCCAGTAGCCTGCATATTTTCTAAGCTTTCATCACTTGTGCTGTTGTTTTGTTTTTCTGAATCATGCAGGTGGAGAAATACCCTAGCTGTACCACTATAAATTAAACTGGCCAGTTGTTTGCAGTGTCTGAGAGACTCAAGCTGCCTTTTCCCCTGTGTTTGTTGTCTTTGGTCCATGATGACCAGATGTACCGTTACTTAGACCAGTTGCGAAACATCGCACTGCAGAAAGCGTTAGTTCAGACCGAAAGAATGACAGTATTTGCTCTTTCCCCCACCCAGTTCTCTCTTTGCTTTCCAATACGGGCCACATTGTCAGATGTTAATCTACCGTGTGTCTGTTTGCTCAGAGCACTGGGCTCCTGATCAGAATACTGAGTCTTTGAGCCCTTTAGCACTTCCCTTGCTTCCATGAGAAGAGTTCAAAAAGCCACACTGAGGTCAAAATTTCCGAACTCTCTGTTCTCTACGATTTAAAATCTCACCCAAGTTATTCAAGATGCTTTGGTTGCCTTTAGGCATGTACAGCCCTTAAAAAGAATGTTCTGGACGTGCAAAGCTGTTTAAATATCAGACTTGGATTACATCACTAGTTGTGTGTATTTAAAAAAAACTACTTTTCACTGACAGGTAGCTTTCAAGATGTACCTTGGCATCACGCCTAGTGTGACTAACTGGAGCCCTGCTGGAGATGAGTTCTCCCTCATACTGGAGAGTAACCCACTAGTGGACTTTGTGGAGCTTCCAGACAACCACAGCACTCTTATCTACTCCAATTTGCTCTGTGGAGTGCTGAGAGGAGCTCTGGAGATGGTAAAGAGATCTTGTTTTTGGAGTATTTCTATGATTAATAATTGTTAGTGTAGCTTCATCCATGTTTTCTGGCCCGTTCCCATAGGTTCAAATGGCAGTGGATGTGCGATTTGCACAAGACACACTAAGAGGAGACAACGTGACAGAGATTCGCATGAAGTTCATCAAGAGGATTGAGGAAAACTTGCCTGCAGGGGATGAATGAGGCCGTTGATGCAAGAAAAGCTCCGGCCTCTTGGACCTAACAGACGTTTAACAAGATCTTTTTGTGGGAACTACAGCTCTACAGTTTAGATCTGTAGATCTAAAAATAAGAAAACAATACAAAGAGAAAAACACCTGATCCCTGTTCTGGCTCCTCAGGCATCGCAGTGCAGTACATCCTGTTATCTTTTTGACTTTTTTTGGTTATAGCTAAGGTGATTGAAACCACCTGAGACTTTTTTCTCTCTCACTTCTCGTTTTTTCTGTACTCATTTAATGTAGAGCCATATTCAGATTTTCAAGAAACACTTTCTCTCACTTACAAAATCTGTGCTGCAGATGTAAAGCATGGTTGCTTTTATACTAAAGTAGCCTCCTAATTTGCGATTACTTACACCGAAGTTTTGATCACATTTTTGCTCGCCTTTGGGAGGTGAGTGGGCTACACGTGATGTGTTATGCTAGAGAAATGTAATTTCTTTATTTCTGTAAAGGAAACAAAGAAAGTGTGTGCAGGATTGTAACTGAGCATAGATGTGTCCCGTCCTTACAAGGACCCCATCCTTACAATCTTTATCTCTTCTCTTGGATCCACATTGGAGTTTTCAGACTTCTGGAATTTGCGTCTCATAGTTTGGTGTAACTTGGGAAAAAAACTTTCATTTGGTTTGTGTTGATTTTTTTTATCTTTTTGCTCAGTCTGTCATGTCATGAATAACACATGTGAGCATATTTATTTACAAATAATAAAATCAAATGTAATAAATTCCTGAATAGGAATGCTGTCCTAGCCCTCTGCATATTCTTTCACACTCCCACACTTTGGCCTATAGCATGCAATATGTTCTTGAATGTATATACTATGAATCATTTTGATTCATTACACAGCGCAGAACTCTGTGCTCACTTATTTCTTATCGACTTGTCAAAAGCAAGTTTTGTCATCCATCGAAAAGCAACATGTTAAAAATGGGGCCCATGTCTAAGCCTGAACAGAGCTGTAGTCTTGCAGGGTCTGGTAGAAGACAGGCTTTATGGGAAGTGCAATGTTGTTCTCTCAGCCTGGGAGGGGTTTTAGAGCTGTGTAGAGAATGGGACCTGTGTGCATAGTGCAACTGCCATGCCGATGGCAGGCCCCTCCACACGTATGTAATGAAGTGTTGTGGCACCACCCCTGTGCCTCTCCTGAGGTTATCAAGAAGAGGCCTTTACACTGCTGGGGACTGTTATACCTGCGGTGCAGCTCTATAGTGCAGCTGAAGTCCAACAACAATAACAAGAGCCTAATTTGTCTCAGATGTTTACTCAAGCAACATGGAAGCAATCAAGTGCTGTAAGTTCACTGGTGCGTGTGCAGGACAGGGGTGTTTTAACAGGGTGACTTGGGGGGTGTGTAGACTGGTTTAGGGCATAGGGCAGGGAGCATTGGCCATTTACTGAAAGGCACTCATTTCTCTAGCAGATTTTTGGGCCTAACACCTGTTAATGGCCTTACGTCATTCAGGAGTCGTAGGCAGAGTCTCATTTTCCAGCATTCCTCACCTCGTCAATCTCAAGTGGAAAGAAAAGGACTGTTAATGTAACGAGGTCCTAGGTTTTGGAGCTAGGATTCAGTCTTGGAAACCTTAGTCGTATGGTGTTTTTGCTTCTTCCCATGTGGCTTTTCAGCCCACTTTGTCCTCCTATAGTAACCTTGTAAAAGCTATTTTAGCAGTAGCCACTAGAGGTAGCTATGAGTATTGCAGTCTGTCGTCCTACAGGCTCTGCTTCTACTTTGCTTTGCAAATTTCATCATGCACAGGGTGCCTATGAATTTTGGAGGGATGTTCTTTTCTGGATAAACCTACTTGTTCTTAATTCATTGACATTTACCAGAGAAATTAAGCAGAGCCCAATCAGAATGAAATAAACTCCCCTCATTTTCCTCCAATGAGTGATCCTTCCAGATTATGCCGCAATAAATGTATTCTGTTTAAGGTATATTCTGGAAAGAGAGTGGGGAGGAAATGGTTTTGCACAGACGTTAGTGTAAATCATTTGGCAGAATTAGCCCTCTGTATCATGGGGATATACAGCTGGGATTGTGTACTGTGTGAAAACCTGTATCATTCTTCCATATGCTCTCAGGAATTCCTCTTTCCATGTCTTTCACTCTCTCTCGCTGTCTCTTTCTCCATCCTTTTTTCTTTTTTTCTTCTCTTTCTTCCTTTCTTTTGCTCATTCTTTCTGCTTTTCTTCTGTTTTGACCTTTTGCCCTTTCTTTCTTCTGCTTACTTTTCCATCTCTCTCTGCCTTTTCTGCTTTAACCAAAAACAACTTAGTCATCAGCAACCATCAGCAACACTTTTTAATGAATACTTAACTTTAAGATATAGGGCCTACAGCAATATCACCATAAGGAGAGGGATGGAGTCCATGTGATAAGTTGACTGGGTTCTGTTTGCTTTTTAGCCCCTTTGTTCACTCCTACGCATACTCTCTGTGAGTGATTATTATGCTAGGCTAATATATCACATATTTCAAAGAAGAAAAAAAAGTCGGAATTTGTAGGTTTACCCAGCTTCGTTTACTTTCTCCTCCACCGTGAGGTATTGGCTTCACTGGCTATTTTTGTCTCTTTTCCCTCTCTCTCACGGTAGGTTCGCAGCACACAAACACATTCAGCACACAAGTAAATCAATATTTCGTTCCTGACCTCCAATTTGTCCAGATTCTGCCACCAGCCCACATCATTTTTCTCTGTTCTTTTAAGGAGTTTTTATTAAGACAGTTCTTGCAAGCAAGTAGCAAATGTTACAGACTTGAGATGATGCACACCAATCTAGTTTAAGCTCCCAAAATGCTACCATGTGGCTTTTATAGAAAACAAATGGGGAATGGCACGCTGAAACAATAAAGTTCTGTGGATGGCCTGGTGCTGGCCTACGGTTACTGAATCCCCCTCATCCATCCTCCCTTCTCCCTTTCCCCACTCACTTTCTCCCTCTGGATCCATACTTTCAAGCCTTGCCAGGATGGAGGGATTGGCAGAGTGAGAGATGGAGGGTGGAGAAAAGAGAGAAAGCAGAGGAAGGAGGCAAGCATTTCAGAAACATACCTTGTGGGAATATTGACCCTGACCTACACTGCAGAGTTTTACTTTTGTACTGAAGGGTCTCAAATGAAGGAGCAGCCCATGAATCCATTGCTTATGTTTAATCTTCAATAAAGATCTTAAGAATGTCAGTCAGAAGATGACCTGTAATGTCAAGAGAGCATCAAAACAAACTGTAATAGCAATGCAGTAAAAGTTTTATTAGAGAATCTTTGACAGTTTTTCTGCTTTTTTCACACTAGGGGTCTAACGATACAGTCAACTCAGTTTGATAGATCATTCAGGGCTCACGGTTCGCTACACTCAAGTCAATTTTCTCACAAAATTTAGGATGAAATTTAGATGAAGAAAAAGGATGACTGTATTCAGCTGTGGAGGACTTTACTAATGAAACTGGAGCTGGAAGTCATTGGGGGTGATGTATGATGTGAATGTGCTGGACTGGGTTGTTGATTGCATTGTTTATAGTGTTAAATCAGTGCCAGTCACTTCAAATACTATTGTTAACAGAAGGCTTATTCTCCATGATGCATTATCACATGTCATGTATATTGCACAGTATCACAATATTTAGGTGCATTGTTACACCCCTACTTAGTGCATTAATAAATTCAGTGTGTGATATGTCTTAGGTAAGGGTGCTCTAAATTGTTGTCTGCTTATATACAAAGGAAAGACCTTTAATTGTTTAGTAATAATGATGTGGAGGTTGTTTACTTTCATAAAAAAAAGTTAATCTTAAATGGAAAAGTTCTTTAAAGAGCCATCCATTCAATTTTACTAGGGAAACTTTTTGTGTTTCTGTGGTATGTATACAGTTCTGAGCACCCTTATAAGAAACACATATATTTCACAGAGGAATAACTAAATGTCGTTTTTTCTAAACCTCTTTGGGAAAGACCTCAGTTAATCGGGTTGAAAGTGCACATTCAGTGAGGATGATGCTTGTGCATTAGTGCGAGAAGAAAAACAGGAGAACACCAGTTGTAGACCAAGAATTTCAATGCAGGACACGACCAGACCATCCACAACTACGCAGTGAGGGATATTAGAGTAGAGCTGCAGTGCATAAACCCCTCATTACAAAGATGAATACGCATTTGAGAGTTCTGTGGCACAAAAACCATAGGCAGGGAGATGTGGAAAAAAGTGGTATGGTTAGATGAATCAACCATATTCCCCACAAGTGGGGGAGTGTATTTATCATCAAAACACCAATTAAAGGAATTTCTTTTAGAAGAACTATGTTCCGTCCCTCCAGTTCAGTTCCAGAGACTTGAAGAATCCATGCCAAGCTGCATTAAAGCTGTTTTGGCAGCTTGTGGTGGTAATATCTTACGAAGGCACTCTGTGTTGGTTTTCCATTTAAAAGTGTTTGGCTGTATATGCATTTAATGACATGTTTAAAAGGTGACTTAGCTCTCTTTTCACAGGTTCAGGCCACTATTCTGAGTCTTGTTCAGAGTGGCAGGATACAGAAGGGTTAGCGTTTATGAGGATTATGGCCTGGGGTCAGAAGTTGTGCATGTGATGGTTAGCCCCAGTCCTTAGGGCTTTCGCTTTTGGTCTCTGTCGAGAGGGGAAACAGACAGACTGACCAGGATGTGAGGGGTCAGCCATGGTTTTCCACACCTCTTCCGCCTTCTAGACCATTCCAAGCTGAATGGCACAATGTCCTGTAGTTCTCCGTCTCTCAGTAGTGCAACAAAGCAGAGTTAAACCAGACAGAAACAGAGGAAGAAGGATGTAATGACTGATTATATTATGGCTTCACAAAACTGGACCAGCAGAGACTGTGTACATTTCTTACATGCCCTGTTGGGTCATCTTGATAACTGTAGTTATATTCAGTTTTTTTTTTTAATGGCCGGTTCTTCTTATTACAACTTGAAACACCCCATAACACATTCAGAAACACTGTTCTTTTTTGTTCACACACAAAATATGACTGATTATGTTTTTGAATATCTTCATGCCTTTTTAATCGATAGTTATTAAAGAACCTATTAAATACATTTTTAAAAAAAAAAACAAAAACATCACTGCATGTTGCAACCATTTTATTACCTGAGCTTGTATTAACAAACTATGACAAAAGCAGATCTTGTATCTGCTTTGTGTTCAAGTTACCTTGTCTCTGGTTCTTTTATATTGGACTGTTTGAATAGTACTTTATTGTTTTGAATCTGGTCTCGCTACTCCTCTCCATTGTTTTTTGAACCTCCTGTTGATGTAGATGTAGTCTGTGTACCACATGCAGCTCTCCAATGTGTCATCCTGTTAAAACATGAGGGAAGAAAAATGTCACCATTCATTTAACATGATTTAGCCTGCAAAACACATTGTACCCAAGGCTCTATCATTCTGTGGTCATGCTAACAAATGTGCAGATGTAAGCATATATTTATATCAGTTTCCTGGGCACTACAGAATATTATAATTCTTACTGAAAAGTAAGTATGCAGGAGTCCTGAACTGCCCTGGTCTAAAATCAAACCAGGCCTGCACTATTAAGTTTGCATGCATAGCTCAGGCAGACTGTGTCCCATATGCACATAATCATAAAGGCCTGTTATGCTCTTGCAATCAATAAAGATAACAATTTTCTCTATACTGCACTACAGGAAGGTACAAAGGTAGTGGAAGTGGTAGATAATGCATGCCATACTGGGTGTTCACTTTCACTTAGGTGGGTCTATATAAGGATTAAAAGGATTAAAAGGGGTCTCCTATCGACAACAAATGGACAGATTAACTAGATGACTGTGCTGTCCAAATGAATCCCGGGTGCCCTGATGTTTGCCAGTAAAATTATAAATGCTCCAAAAGCAATTACCTGCTTATTGAGTGTTAAGCTCAAGCCATTTTCTCTTAAAGAGAGAATTGTCTCTGTGACATGTTTTCTCAAAGTCTATGCAATTTTTAATATGACCACATTTGGAAAACCAAACACACCATGACACGGTACTCCATCACTTAAAAATGGCTGGCTGGTGATGTCATTACATGCATGCTTATTTTGACCACTCCTGCATGTCAAAGGCTCACAGTTATATATGGGGTGGGCAACTATATTTGAGCCTGAGGTTCATGTCTAATAAACCAGGTCTAGACACACCCATTACCCCTTTCAAACTCTGTTCTGCAGTGTTCTTCAGCTTCCATTCTTTCAAAGCGGTATAAATACATTCCATCTCAGGGCTGAGATCAGATGGAGCTCTTGGAGATACGTCTTAGTGTGGATCCCAGCAAAGTTCAGCTAGATCTTATTTACGCCAAAAGAAAGAAAAATCTGTCTCCCCATGTAGTTTACTTGTGATTTTGCGTGTGCTGGGCTGTTCTGCAAAAGAATGTCCTGGAAAAGAGGATGGAGCTGTGGAGACCAGAGTGGTTTCTGTCATGAAGAGCTGGAATGCTGAAACAGGCCCAGATGAATAAGTCACCATGGAAACAGAGTAACATGGCTAGAGTAACTTGTGTACACATTGTACTGTGTAGGCCTTGCCCACTGAAAAGAGGCACGGTTCTAAACGAGGGACTCTGGGCATAGGCATGGCTGGAATATTGTTGTTGTGTGATCACTGTATTCACAGTGCATGGATGGACACTTTCTGTAGGCAGCAATAGTTGTTTAGATTTATTAGTCCATACATCATATTACCATTGTAGACAGGAAAATGTCTGAACACAACACAAGAACTTACGGGCTCCATTTACACATCCAAGCAGTAACAGAGCTATGGTCTTAGGAGCTATTCAGCTAATGGTGACCAGATCGAACTGAAACAGGCTGAAACGACATTTAATCATTATGCTGCCTGCTGCTGGAACCAGCACCCCATGGAGATCAGATCTGCCCCAACTGTGGCTGGTTTTAAAAAGCCTTGTGTTCTCCTGCCTTCCATTAACAAGTAAGACTTGCACAAAATGAATGTGCGTTTATCTGTGTTCTTTTTTATTTAATTTATGTACCTGAAATTGGACTTTGTCTGTAAATGGTAGCTCAGTTGTTGCTGTCTCCACCTGGGAGAGGGTCTCCTATGTAATCTCCAATGTAACTGTAAAATAACTGTGGTTTTAAATATTAAAAATATCAATACACAATCAGTAAGTGTTGGTATTTGTCTCTCAATGTATCATTCTGTCACATTTGCTCATGATCCTAGCCCTTGTACTGATACGCTTCGCTCATGATAAATAAGTGTGGAAACACGTTTTTTTAAAGCCCTATAAGCTACCTGACTGCTTCCTGCACTGAAAAACTGCTGCAAAAATGGCAAGGTCCCATGTATGAACAGTAAAAGCAAATCTTAGCAAATTTCTGTACATGAAACCCATAGCTTACTTAAACACATACTCATTGTTTTCACTCATGCTTTTCACATTATTCACTGCCATCGCCTCAACTGTCAAACCTTTTCTTCTCCAGTCATAATGTTCTCTTTTCTTTTGGTCAGTGGAGACTGAAGCTAAAATCTTTGGTTGACTCAAAGACAAAAAATGATTGAAGGAAATGAAAGCTGAGTTAAAGTGAACTCTTTCTTATGTTTGCTCTTCCATTTCTTGCCAGTTGGCATGAGTGCTGTGCATAAAAGCTTGGTTTCCTGCTCTAAAATCTATAACTTATTCTCTTTACTTGCTATATCTTTCCCTCTTATATATATTTAATTTATAAATAAAGTCACAACTGTAGGTTCCCCTCAGGGGAAGGTCCTGGGGCATATGCTTCCCTGCTAGTTCTGCCTCTGCATCTAAGGGTTCCCAGAGGCAGCCCCAGGGGCCTCATGCTCTGCACACTCATGTGTCTTCTCCACTGTAGCACACTTAACCAGTACATGAGGAGGATGTTAATTAGCTCGTGAGCTGAACCAGGTGTGCTAGATCATTAATGCAGGCAGTGTATAATGGGGGTTCCCAGTACCAGAAAAGTATATGGACTAGATGCAAAAACACCCCTTGAAATCATTTTTTTGTGTTATTTACATATACACATCTATTCAGCCTTTATCTATTCAACACATCTACAGCACTTTAACCCAATCACACTGAGGTTATAAGAAACGTTTTAGCTGTTGTTTTAAATGAGGAACAAAACAGGGCAGTGCTTCAGAAGAGATCACTACGATTTTAAGAAACAGAATGCTTAATTTTATGGCATGAAGAGAACTCGAAACTGTTCTGAGCCCAAACATATGTCTTAAGTGAACCCTAGAATGTGTTTAATATGTGGCCTTTAGGAATGTCTCTCAGTGACCCACCCAATTCCAGGTTAAACAAACTCATAATTCAGGCTTGCAATACAATAAAGGTTCCTACACTTGAGGTTTGCTGTGAACAACATCAACTCAAGAGGAGACCTGAAGTCCCAAAAACAATTCTTAACATATACTGGAACCATATGAGTGTATTCTTGCTGTGTAATTGTGAGGAGACATATTTGTCTAAGTGATGACAGCTAGAAGACGAGACACACTGACCCTGAGTACAGAGAGCCGGCGACAGTCCAAAAATACGACATGTTGCCCACATCAGCAGCCCAGCAGAGCCCCTCTGCTAGATCTCCACAGTGGGTGTTATGTCTGGGTCGTATTTGGTTCATGCAGCTCAAGACTAACTTATTTCTAATTGAAAAAAGGTACCTGCTCTATTAGGTCCCACAGGGTTTCTTTCAGCACCTTCCTGAGACGAAGTGAAGGAAGCACTTGTATAGAGTACACTCCTTCTCCCTCACACACGTGCATGCACACATACTTGCATAGGCATGAACACATCCACACAGTTGCCACACAGCTCCCCAAATGCAAATACCAGAACAATGCTCGCGTTATATTACTGCTGGAGGACACACCACTTTTAAGCACTATACCAGCACACACTTTTACAGTGAAGGAAAGCAAGGATTCAGACACTTCATTAAATCTATTTTCTGAGAATGTCCACTTCGATTTTACGCATGTAATCTGACTGTTGTTACAAAGAGAAACAATGCAGATGTATTCATAAAAAGATATGTTTATGAATGCATTCAAAGATGGATAGGAAAAAATCTCAAGACCTAAGGAAGGCAGGATGATATGAAAGCAGCAGGAACAGTGAACCCTCATCTCAGAACAGAGATGCACATTTAAAATTAATTAGAACTGATCAGACGAAATGAGAAAAATGGCTGTAATAAGGTTTCTAAAAAAGGGGCTCCCATGGTCTAGCCAGTCTCCTGACATGCATCTCAGTGAGAATGTATGGAGTGTTCTGAAAATGCAAGTCCAGCAGAGGGGCCCTTTTAAGCTTAGGGAACTGAACGGGCCAAACTTGAACCGCAGTGCTGTTAAAAGCTAATTACTTCTAGGCATCTGAAAGCTGTAACTGCCGACAACAGCTTTCCAAAATCCTCATTCATTTGTGATGTCTGAAAACTTTTACATTTTAATTTTCATTTTTAAACCTATATTTCTTTATGGTTATGAATAGTCCATATGTATAAGTAAAACGTCAAAAGGCATTATGTGGAAATTTGGAGTGGATATTTGAACTGGAAATATATGAAATAATCTGTATATTTTCTCCACTTACTGCACAAACATTTCTAAACATGTATACTGCAGAGGGCTTTTTGCACATGGAACAGAAGTTGTGTGTGGTAAAGCATGCTGGGAAACCTCCATACCTTTTAAATTTGTAAGGTGCCAGGCCCGCAGGCCACCATATCTCCATATGACTGGTGCAAATGGAGTGCTGAAAGCCTGTGTTGTTGTTTTAACATTTAATACACGACATTACCGTTTCAGAGCTGTTTTCTTGAGCTTCATTAGTTTCCTCACACCTCAGGCAGAAATAGTTATGTGTTCAGAACATGTGTGTTTACAGTAAGTGCAAGTATTTCTGCTCATGCAGTTTTTTTTTTCACTCCATTCTAAAGCCTTAATAATGCACCTCAGTGCTGCTAAACTCCAGCTACAATTTCTCAAATGTACATATTAGGGCTCAGAATATAAGTAAATATAAAATAGATCCACAATTCAGGTCACATTTGAGATTTGAGAATTAAGGTTGTCAGTTTAAAGGAACAGGGTAAATGGTAATCATTATTCTGGTGTAATTTATAACTGTATTCCAATCATTTCAAAAGCTGGGACAAGATGTATTGAAGGTATAAACTACAGTCTCATAGAGATACAAAAGTAGCTGGATGTTCAACAAAAGATGGTACTTAAGAGCTGTTAGCACCGTTCAGGCAGTTAACACAACTGAAAATACACCGACCAGTCACAACATTAAAACCACTGGTGAAATGAATAACACTGATGATTTCATCACAAAGACCTCTGTCAAGGGGTAGGATATATTTGACAGTGTTTCTGGTGGTAACATTTGTTCATGGCAAAGTATTATGCCTGTATCAAGTGAAGCTAAGGCTAGACTGTGTGGTCCTACCCTGAGCTACTGTAGCACGAATTGCTGAAAATAGAACGCTATGCTTTGCAGTTCTCCGTCTAATCAGGCATCTGTGGGATGTGCTGGTCAAAGTAGTCTGATCCATGGAGGCCCCACCTCAAAATTTAAAGGATTTAATGGATCTTCTGCTAATGTCTTTGTGCCAGAAACCACAGCATACCTTCAGAGGTCCTGTGGAGTCCATGCCTTGAGGGATCAGATCTGTTTTGAGGACCTTGACAATATCAGGCAGGTGGTAACAAAAGTCACTGTCTGACACATTCAACCCAACACTTTGGCATTTTGGTAAAAATGTAACTGTTTGGATACACCCAACAAAAATGTTTGGGGAACAAAGAGAAGCATTTCAATAAATGGGACCGATCTGTTATGCTTCTGGGGTTTTATGTGAGCCAGTGGCACAGGAAACATTGCATGAGTAGATACAAAATATAATCAAATTCTGGAGGCAGCATAACACAGTAAATGAGGAAATAGAAGCTGAAAAGAGACTGTCTTCCAAAACATACCTCAAAATCAACTGTGCATGCAAGATGACCCGAGAAAATTGCAAGTGTTCTGGAAGTGTTCTGCAAAGAGCAGCGGGTTTTCCACAAGCCAATTTCCACACAATATCTCTTTTTAAGGTTAATCAAATAAAAAAGAAACGTGTTAATATTAGCAGAAAGACTTTTAAATAGTTTGAGGCAGAGCTGTTTTTTTCTTATTTTCACTTCAGAAATCAATAAAATCTCATTTGGCCTGGGTGCACAAACTTTTGCATAGGCAGTGGCAGACACCTAACCAATTCTGTAAAGTAATGGTGGCCAACATTCATCCTGGAGATCTACATTCCTGCCGTGTTCAGTTCGAACTGCATCTTACTAGCTGCCCCTACTCAGTTTCTTATCGCTCCAATCAAGTCCAGGTGTTGGAACTAGACATATTAAGAAGGTAGAGCTCCAGGACCAGGGTTGGTGAGCGCTGTTGTAGGGTATGCTGCAATGTGAGAAGCCTACATGCAGCCTGTTAACTATCTACAATACAAATGCACTTAAAAATAGCTTTCCTTTGCTAAGATGAAATCAACTTAGAACAGCATATGGGAGCTCTTACAGCTCAGAAAATCTGTCTCGCCTCAAAACTCTGCCTCTACTGTAGTGGTTCCCAAATTGGTCTTGGAGTCCTGCACGTGTTTGCACTCCCACTTCAACTCAAGAACAGCTGGGTAATTAACTGATTAGTTGGGTCAGGTGTGTTAGGAGCAGGGAAACACTGCTCTATGGCATGTAATGGATATGGAGCACTCTTTGATGCATGTCTGCTCAGTAACAAAATGAAATGATGAAATAAAGATTATGATTTCTGAATGCTGCTTCACACAATGATTAATATACTCGGGGTTCTCAGCCCAGCTCAAGGTGAACAACTAAATTAAGTCCATGAGCCAGCAGAGAACTGCTGAAACTGCAGAGGAACTCCATGGACTGGACAAACATCTAGAGTTTTGCTAGCTTCAGATGAAAAAGTCTCCTGATCAATGGTCCTCTCACATCAATTCCACTTCAAACAGTTCAAGCAGCTTCAATGGGTTTACATTTTCTCCATTGCTGCTATGGTTTACATTGATTTCCATCCCAACCCCACACCTCCCTCACCCTCTTCCCTTGTTGTCAAAACAGGGGTTCACAAGCTCTTTAAAAACAGAACATCAGGCAAGCAGCTGGACCCAACATGTTCCTTGTGACATACTGAGGCTTTGTGTGGCCCAGTTAGTTCACAAACTTATGTTCACAGACATTATAAACCACTCTCTATGACTATGCAAAGTCCCTGCATCTTTTAATGTATCTACCATTGTCCCCATTCCCTAAAAGGACTAAATAAATAATATCAATGACAGCAGACCAGCAGTGCTGACAATGGTGATTATGAAAACTTTCAAATGTTTGGCCTACCTCAAATGTGTTACGAACCACCTCCTGGATCCTTTACAATTTGCCTACAGGGCAAATCACTCTGTCGAGGATATGGTCAATATGTGCTTCCACCATGTCCTGAAACATCTGGACTCCACCATACATATGCCAGGATCCTGTTCATGAACTTCAGCTCTGCTTTTAACAGAGCTGCTCCACATTAAGTTGTCCTAGCTTGTCATACCCCTCGCTCCCAACCCTGTCAATGGATCTCTGACTTCTTGACAAATAACAAGTGGTATGCATGGCTGGGCTCCCATTTCTCTGAAACCCTGTTTAGAGGCACAGGAACCTTTCAAGGCTGTTCTCCCTATACACTAAAGCTCCACAGTGATGGTAGGCTTCATCAGAAACAATAATATATTTTGCTATAGGTGAGCTGGCGTCTAGGTATTCACAATTATGAAAACACATGCATGCACTTCCCTGGAAATATGCAAGATCTGCTAGGAGCTTGACAGTGATAAAGCTAATGTTTTTGGCACTGAATTTAAGCAGTAAGAAATGAGGGCAAATTGCAGAATGTCAGCTTTACCACATATAAATCACATTTTACTTTTTCAAAGTATGTATATAGATTTATTTTTAATTAGTGGATAAACATATTTATGATTTTTGTCTACTTGCGTTGGCCAATGAGTGGTTTTGACTCCATAGTGACAGAGATGTACTAGGGGATTTAAGCACATCTAACCTGGATATGCAGGCCTATTTTGTCACTTTGCAAATATTTCCTATTGTCATATGATTAGCTGTATAAATTAATGCCATCTGCATTTACATTCAAAAGTTCTGCAGAAGACATGAGCAAACATCAAGATGCAGGCTTGAGCTGAATGGAACTATGGTGCTACCATGTGCCTATGCTGTGTTCAGTAGATGCTGAAGTAAGCACTGTGACCAAATAATTACATACATGTTTTTACATTTTATGCTGTGAGCTATTGTGAAATAATGAGCAGTGTTTGTGATCTTGTTCCAGATGTTTATAGTGATCATTTTTTTACTTATTACCACTCATATCACTGGTGAACATTATTGTGCTGGTCCATAGAAAATAAATGGAGACTTCATTTGGCACATTTGACATAATTTTCAAGTTATGAAGTCAATAATTCATTGTTTCTAGCATTCAGGACACTGCAATTACCAGTTGAAATGGAATGTGTGCGTCTGTGTGTGTGTGTGTGTGTGTGTGTGTGAGAGAGAGAGAGAGAGAATAGTTTCAGTATTCAAAGCTCGAGCAGTTTAGATGTGCCTTTTGAGCCTTGACTTTTAAGTCTCTTGTCGTGTGTGAAAAAAGGAACCTCCTCATAATGGGCTGTAAAACTTTGTGTGAATTGAAATGTTTCGGTGTGGCTTATAAATTCATACCTTTTCTCACTCGAGCGCGCGATTCTCTCGGCTGTCCAGGCTGTTTGGAGTTCGAGCTCTTTTGTGGGCTTCATTTTCTAGGCAAATGTATGCAGGGGGCTCTGTGTGAAAGACCCTGCGTGTCAGCCGGGCCTAATTGGGATTAAGGCACTTTAAACCATATGCAGGAAAAATAAGGGGGAGGAGGAGGGGGGGAGGAGGGGGAGGGCCCGCTGGGGTCTGTCAGGTTTCACAGCACCGACTTTTACCCTCTTTCGCCCCCTCTGAGTCGGTTGCGTGCGGATGTGTGTGTGTGTTGGGTCTAGAGGAATGTTCTCTTTTCAGGCTGAATAAAGCCAGTGCATAATAAATACAATATTCAGGTCAAGTGCAGGAATGGTTGGGGATTCATGCGTTACACACACACACACTCACGCACACGTACACCACATCAATCCAAGTGTTGAAAGAGAAATTAAAAGAAAAGCTAATTTTCTAATGCAACATTTTACTTTATTTTGTTTAATCTCTCTCGCTCTCCCTCTCTCTCTATTTATATACAACAGACACACACACACACACACACACACACACACACACACACTCACAAAGCGAGCAGAACGGTACATCTTGAATAATTATAAATATACATTGAATTGTAAGAATATAAGATAACGCGCAAATATAATGTATAATTGTATATTATGTGCACATATATTATATATTATATATATATATATTATTTTAAACCTCACACCAGATTGAAGAGCTTCTCTCTTTCTCTCGCCCTCTTCTCTCAGTCCGTTTTCCCTCTTTCCCTCTTTCCCTATTTCTGAGTGGCTCTAGCTGAGGCCTCCCGCAGCGCGCGCTTATTATTCACTCTCAGATTAAAGGGTCTATTAATAAGATCTTCATCAGATGTACTTAAAATAATATTTGCGAAATTGTAAAGGATAAGCAAAAAATGCATTTTAAGAATAGAAATATGACTTCTATTATAATATTTGTTGTATAATATTATAATATTATAATACTCATAACAACCACAGCAACAACAGAAACAACAACAACAACAACAAAATAATAATAACAACTACAACAATAACAATAACACCACCACCACCACAACCAATAAATATATAAAATAATTTAAAAAAAAATATTAATAAATAAATAATAATAATAATCGTTATCATTACAAGAAGTATGATGGTGATGAGCATTATTATTATTATTATTTATTATTTTTTTTTACTTTTATATTTATTGTAATAGGTTTTTCACCTTTTTGCATTTTGTTCTGAAATGTAAAAATCTATTCTTTATTTTGAGAATAATGCGCGACAACTGACAACTAATACATTATTATTATTATTATTATTATTATTATTATTATTATTATTATTATTTTGACCCAAAAAGACCCAGAAAGAAAAAAAAGTAAATAAAGTAAATGTAAACAAAAAGAAGAAACATGAAAACTCATACATGATTCTTCCTAATTTCTCCAGAGTGAGTTCTTCTGCTGGGGTTCTTAGATGTTTGAGGGTCATCAGAGACTCAGTGGACTTGGGATGTGAGCTGACTTCATCTCCAATCTGTACATATTAATGTTTTAAATACATTTCCATTAATTTGGCCATTAATAAATGAGTAAAATCTATTTATATTTTAAAGTAGAACAAGTGCGCTCCAGACAGGCTGTGGAGCTTTAAGCTCTTTCAGTGTTTGAACGTCATGGCCATCATTCATTGTTTTTTACTCGGTGTTCTGGTTTACTTTAACCAGGTAAATATAAATAATCCGTGTTTGCTGTCGGATGTGTTACTTGGAGCTGTTTTCCCGCGCCGCAGTGTTTCAGCACCTCGGACAGCGAAAACAGACTCCGGACACTTCTGGATCTTGCTAATGGAGAACCGGGAGGGGGGCGTTGTTTACTCAGATGCACGTGAATAAAATGTTATACATCAACCCAAGGCATGAAAGTGAGGTTACCAGAAAAGCAATTTTGCTTTCAATATTTTACTTAATTTTACCTTAATTTTACCTAATGAACCTTTTTATCTATCTATCTATCTATCTATCTATCTATCTATCTATCTATCTATCTATCTATCTATCTATCTATCTATCTATCTGTCTGTCTGTCTGTCTGTCTGTCTATCTATCTATCTATCCATCCATCCATCCATCCATCCATCCATCCACCCATCCATCCATCTATCTATCTATATTTAATACTAAATATACCAAATATATATATGTGTGATATGTACTACATATATATGATGTGTGTGTGTATGTGTATGGAATCCTGGCAGCACATCAAACTTACTGTAATAAACTACCAAAAATACAACCAAATTTCAAATATGTATTACCGGTAAAAAAAAAAGTGTCTCGTAGTTGATAAAGAACAATAAAATATATCCGAAGAATGCAAGCTTTCGTCTTTGTTTCCAAATATCACCCAAACAAGCCTCAAATCGTAACATTTCAAAGCCTTTATTTCCACCCATGTATTTTCTCTCCTCTTCCTCTTTTTCTCTCGTCTCCTCTCTCTCTCCCTTTTTATTGGAATGCCAATGCATATTTTACCCGAAGTGATGATCTGGAGAGGGATTAAACTCAATAATGACAATAACCAGCCTAATGATACAAACCAAGGGCATTTGAGGCCGTGCAGAGCCACTCTGGGGGCTCCTCATTAGGGCGATTGACATTTCTGGGTTTTTTCCCCATTATCTCTATATCTGTGGAGAAACAATGCGAGCTGTGCCATTAATTGTGCTTCTGAATCAGGTGGAATGAGCTTGTGGAAATGATGTCCACAGAAAAGAGAAGACTGTCTTTCTTTACAGCAGAAACCTCCCTGGTTCATCTACATAATTGTCAAAATCAGCAAAACTGGGGTTGTGAACATGTAAAACAGGCTCATCACTCAGCTTCATTTCCCTGAACTTGTTTGGACAGGGTGAGTTATATGGGTCAATTAGTCAAATAAAACTTCTTAGACCAAAACTGGACAAAATAGTGTCTAAGAAAGTGCATTAAACTTAATTTATTGCAAAATAAAATGTTTCAAGTGAATAGCCAGTGTCCAAAAAAGCAAACTAAAGAACTGAACTGAGTCATAATATTATTCATACATGCTGAAAAGATGAAAATGTTTGGATCGAGTAAATTCTATGCAGCTCTACTGTCAGGACTGGGCAATATTTAACTCAGATTAATTAAATAGCCCATTCTACTTCACACTTTTCAGAGTTACTGATTTTGGTGCACAGAATGTTAATATTTCCATGGCCCTGATCTGGATTATTGTTGAACTCTCTGATTACTATCGGTTGTAATCATATAATCTAGTCTGTAATCTATGGTAGCTCATTGGTGCCAGGCAAAATTAATTATGCATGTCATTTTTATGAAATTATATGAAATAAATTTAATTATTACAAAACAATTTGCTGTAAAAATTTCATTTCTCAGATAATTCAGAGATAATCATGACTTAATATCACATATCTTAGAAGCATACCAGAATAAGTCATTTTTTTGAATGACATATATTAAGTAAATATTGTAATGTAGTAATATTAGCTTGTTGAATGACATGCTAACGGGTTTATTTTTGTTTGGCAGAAATGTGTACTGCATTACAGTTTATCCATTACCTGATTAATGAAGTTAAGACTAAATTTAATCTGTCTGACCATGATGTTCAACTAAAAATTGTTATGGTTTTCCATAAAACCACATTTATTCACCAAATACACATTTGACACATTACTTTTGCCTTCATGTTTCATAACAGTACTGCATTCATATCATGTACCCATATAAATCTAGATTAGGGGTGGATGAAATGACAAAAACGACCACTTTTCTAGAAAATCACTTCTCCTCAAACATGTGATATGGTTTAATACTTTATTTAGGACTGAAAATACTATGAATACAATGAGTTTTACTGAACTCTTCACAAACTGTATCGCTTCCAGAACAAAATTTTAATTTTTGCAGATTTTTACTTTGTTTCATACAAGTTTTCCATTATGTCAAAATGTAACTACTTGGAAACACATCATTTTACATCAACTTCCATTTTTAAAGATTTTTGAAGTTAAGTTATAAAGTAGGATGATGTCCTGTAAGCTTACCAGTGATGATATTGACATATTATCACGATTTATCACAATAACGATAAAATATCACCATATCTTCTCACTCTATGTAGAAAACCATGAGAGACAATTGTTCCTTTTGCAGCTTTTTTTTAGTAAAGATTTCTTTGTGGATATTAAGTGCCAATGCACCCCCCCCCCACCCACCAGAGCCATTTGGCCAGATTTCTCTGCAGCTATTGCTGACCTTCTCATGTAAAAGACTTGTGCTGATCTATGACATTACAGATGACGTGTTAGGTAGGAGTTGGATCGTCTGAATTCTGATTGGCTGGGATCTTATCTGTATCACTTTGTTGTAGATATGACCAAATACAATTTTGAGAAGTTATTCCATGGTCCACCATGTAACAACCCCTGAACACCACACAGCTCTCAGCTGGACGTTTCAGAACCACCATGATAATGATAATTTGCCTGACAATGGACGATCTGGAGTGTGGATTTTATTTCAGAATGGAATGGATCCCTGCCCAGAAAAGTTCCCAGAGCTCCTGATATTTATCAACTTTGTCATGTAGTGAATGCTGGCGAGTGCTGTTTAGCAAGTTTGGACTGAAATAAAGTAGCAAAGGCACTCTGGATGTTGGTCGTCTTGGTGCTTTTGCTTTGTTGGCCCCTTCACTCAAGCACAGATCCAATGAAATGCAGAGAGACTGATCAGAAGCCTCTGGGCAATTTTGCTCTGCTGTCACACGCCATACACTCTTACACACTCTCTTTACCATCCAAACCACTCTGCTTTGACTGCTTGCTTACAGCAAACACTCAACACGTTCCAGTGAATCCGCGGCCCCTCTTTGTGTTCTTCACTTTCTGCAGGTTTTCTCTTCAAAAGCAGAGCTGCTGTCCAAACTCCTCAAACAGGCCTGTATGTGTTCGGGGTCTGGTTTTCATAGATTTGTAGCACTGTTATTCTTTCACTTAAATGTTATCGAGTACATTTTTTTCTCCTTTTCTTTTTGATTACTAAAGTTAAGACTAGGTGTAGATTTAATGCTAAGCTTTGACAGTTCTTAGTACATATAGATACTTAAATATAATATAAATATAATGCAATTTATACTTAGATAAATATACAGTACATATTGGATATAGTATTATATATAGATACTTACATATGTATAATAGATAACCCTGCACGCACACACACATATATACAGAGAGAGATAT
>JBBPCY010000142.1:16081690-16092856 GCA_037974405.1 Brachyalestes nurse | reverse complement strand
CAATCCAATTACAAGACAAAAACAGTTATCCAGAGCACCCCCACCCCACCGCACCCCTTTCCTGCCTCCGTCGCCACCATGTGTCCCCTTCACATTTCTGTCTGCCCCCTCATATATGCCTGTCTAGAACCGGCCGTGCTAGTAATATACATTAAGTAGGGATCATTTGTAAAAGTAATCCCTTCAGTCTTACACATTTCTGTGTCATTTATAAACATTTCTGTTGATAAGCTCGGTTAGGCCCTTATAGTTTCAGTCAACTTAAAATCTGCAAAACTTTGAGTTTTCTCTATTCAACTTAAGCTAAGTTATCTAAATAAAAGATCAATGGTTTATTGTGAGTTCAAATCTCAGTGTTATCACAATCTTCCAGCGTATAATTTTAGCAAGGAAAATAAATCAACCGAATAAAAAATTTGATTCATTGTAAAAAATAGTTTTGGAGAGACTAAGCAGGAATGAGTAAGTAGTCCTGCATTAGCATATAAATTACCACTATTAACTACGAACAAGTCCTGGTTAGTCACGCAGTAGGTACTAGTGTACTATTGGTTGGAGTAGTTAACTGTTCATCAGGAACTACTTAGTCTACATTATTTAGCCTACATTAGCCTATTCCAGACATATTTATGTTTAGGCTATAAACAGGACACTGGGATACATTTAAATACTGTATATACCACAAAATTGTACTAAACTAAGAAGTAACATAAAAGACATCCAGTTAGTTGCCTTAAAAGTTTAAGCTGACCTGACTTTTTAAGTGTAACCACTAAATTGTACAGTATATATATTCCATGGCATGATGCCCAAGGCTCTCCTTCAATTATGTAGCTTCCTATTATTGAATGTCAAGAAAAGGAGGAGTCGATTGGACTACAGATAGGACTGAGACACAGTCTCTCTCGCACTCTCTCATTCCCTTTCACTTTCTCCCTCCACACAGTAACCTGATGTGTGGCACCATTATATTTGCTTATCTTGGCTCTGTGAAGAGGAGTTTCTTCCTTGCACTCCCACAACACAAAGTGGGTGTGGATGGGGAAAAGGGGAACCATACCCTGGCCTCTGACTTCTATCAGGCCACCTCAGCGGCTAAGGTTACCTCTTTTCATTCTGTCCTGGATTTTTTTCACTCCTTTCTTCCACATGGCGCACAAAGACTCTCGCTTCCTCCTGTGAGGTGGCCTGCCGTGTCTGAATTTGTCCTTGAAAAAAAAAAACACACACATACTTGCCTTCCGCCAACAAAAAGATTTCTAAAATGCCCTCCAACAACCTATAGTGACCTTATCCACATACATGGTTCTTTCCCTTAAGCATACATACGCATATGCACATGCAACGTTTTTGCAAACATGTCATAGATAATTCATAGTGATAGCAGCCTTTTGTGTAAATATTTCCACTGTAATTCCAAACCATAATTCAATTGAAAATCCTTTTAATCATAGTATTTGCTGAGGTAGCCACATTTTTTTATACTGGGTGACTTGGCATTATTTTTTCATATACTGTTGTTTTAGAGTGCAGGCTGTTCATTACCTTGAACTAGTTCAAATGGATGTAATCAATCTGAAATACAATGCTTAATGAATGCTTAAGGTCGTACATGTACAGTCATGGTGGAAAGTTTGCAGAGCCTTTGTACTACTCTCCTTCCTATTTTGGTCAGGTCTGGACACACTAAAATGCTACATTTAAAATGCTCACTTGTGTGTTTAGGGTCATTTAACTTCCATTCATGGACAGATTCACTGACACTATTCTATAAAATTTCCTGATTCAGTCCAGAAGTCATAGCTAAATCAAATTATGACAAGCTGTCCTGGTTCAGTGCCAATAAAACGATCCCAAACTGAGGCCAAACTGCCACCGCCATGTTTAACAGTTAGGATGAGGTTCTAATGCTGGAATGCCGTATTTGGTTTTGACCAAACATACTGTTTCTTTTTGGCTATGAAGTTCTATTTTTGCCATTTCAGAATATTCCTGCAAAGTTTCCTAAAAACTACATGGATGAGCATAAATAGTCAGCATTGTTCTTCTTGCAGGGAAGTGGCTTTGTCCATACACACCATTCTTTTTCATTGTTTGCCTGACTCAATGACATTTGCAAGTGCATGAGAGACCTACAGATACCAATGATAGATGTTGTTCTGGGTTGGTTTGACTAGACTACTATGAGCCTTGCGCTTGGAGTGATTTTTGTTGTGGACGATAACTACTCCTAAGAAAAGAAAACTTGTGCTGAAGTTTCTCTATTTCTGCCACTGCCTGACAGTGGATTGGTAAAGTCAGAAATTATTTTATAACTTAACTGATCATGCTAGAGGATCCCACAGGCCTTTTATCCACAAGCCTCTAAATGCTGGACCACATTATAATTTAATAAAATGTGAGCATTTGTAATAGTTGTTCTTCATTCTTTATCTATTATTATGACTTTTGGTCAGATTTATGGTGCAATTCCGAGAGTGCACAAACAAAACCTTTTTTTTTTTTAAATGTGAATTTGAAATTAAACCACAAAAGTTATGATCGTTTATTCAAATACATCAAAATGAAAAATACTGGAAAACAGGGACGATCCAATTAATTTTAATGATTTAAATGGGAATGGACATGTCACCATGACCAGTAAGGCTCATATTCATGAGTAATGTTATGAGGCTGAGGTGGAAACCACCACCTCTGGGACATGTATGCTCAGACACCCTTCCCTTTTGCCACATGTTTAAGCCAGATGGAGCTATATAATGGTCTATGTAATTTAGACTACAGTTTTAATAAAACATATTTTGCTTTCTACATCATGCTGAAGGTAGGGATTGCTGGACATCAGCATGCTCATTGTATTCTGGTGAATTTGACTAGTGCCACACGGACACAAGACATATGAAACATAATGAAAGAAGTATTCTGAAAACTGTCAGTCAGGTACTAATGGAGTTCAGATACAAGCTTCCTAAACAATCTAAAACAAATTACCTTTAAAGTAAGAGGCTGTAATAGTTAAGAACATTGCGTCGATGTAAATATATCTTACGTGTATCAATGCCTTTCTCTTATCACCTTTAAAATCAAAGTTTTGCTGCTGACCATGGTTCTGAATTGATTGTGCATCGCCATATGTGGACATACGTAACTGGCCAATCAATATAACTATGTCTGTAACTGAGTCTACGTATTACCTTTGTGGCACTGCTTTGCACATGCAGTTCTCCTATGTGGGTGGAATGGGTTTAAAAGTGATATAACTTGTTGGCAATGCTAACAGGGCAAACTGCATGCCTTCAATTGTTTTGTTATTCTAACAGAACACTATTTGTGGAATACGACCCAGAAAAAATTACTTTGGTTTCTTATGCCACACTTGCTGTAGACTTTTGACAACTGATATTTCGGCCTTCTTTAATACAGTCTGCATTTCAGCCTATACATAAATCATTTGACTTAACAGTTAAGCCAT
This sequence comes from Brachyalestes nurse, assembly GCA_037974405.1. NCBI lineage: Eukaryota > Metazoa > Chordata > Actinopteri > Characiformes > Alestidae > Brachyalestes > Brachyalestes nurse. The sequence continues at coordinate 16,089,384 of JBBPCY010000142.1, read as the reverse complement.
TACTGTCACAGTGCCATGGCCATATTCATAAATAGATTCAGTAACTGGCAGACAGTTGCCAGCAAGTTATTATGATTTTCATCAGTAGTGGTTTCATGCCGCCTTATGAGAGCTCACAGTTCCAAAGTGATGAGAATTGCTGCAATTTTGTCTGTAGTCTTGGCAGTGTCGTGGCACCGTGGTTAGAACTTCAAGCACTAAACATAAACCCTGATGGCTAAGCCCTCAGTCCTGACAGTGACACACATGTATCACTATCCAGTGATGGGAACAGGTAAGAATAAGGTATTAGTTTTTAGTACATGGCCCCAAGAGCACAGGCAAAGGAAGGAATGCAGCTGTGACTACCATTAATGGTCAGAGCAAGAAGAGTCATTAATGTCTTTTCTGTTCATTCAAAATAAAATCTCAAACAGATGATATAGCCAAAACCTGGCAGCCCTATAAAAGTCTCTCCCCCACTGTAATTAAAATCAAGCCATGCAGTCACCAAACCACTAGTGAATGTTTTACCATACACTGGGGTCAGCTTGATACTAAACATGCCTTATTTTTATTTCTTTAATTCATTATGCTTTGTGTGGGAAGCGTCGAGGGGAAAAAACAGTGGAAAAGTTATATACATACGCCTTCCAGCGTTTATTAGTAAAGGTTTATGCAGGGAAGCAGACATTTCATGTAAATTTCAAAATGTATATATGGATATGCATAAAGCATTAGACCATGGTCTATGAGTATAGACATTTCAGAGGCCTCTTTGTCTGAAAAGCCACTCAGCTGCACCATAAAAGCAAAGTTTAGACTTTACTCATTTAAACTTAAGTAAATCAGGCTGTCAATACTGCTGGAATGTGGCTGTAGTCTTACTGCCTGTGCAGACCAGGAATGCAGACTTAACCACCTATTTTAAATTATAATTCATAATATAGTATGTAAGTATTGGCATTTTTTTAGCTTTTATATTATGATGTGTATCTGCCTATTTTTTTGCTCATAATGTAGACCAACAACTGTAAGTAATCCTAATGCAAAATTTATGGCTGCGATTGGTGGACTCCCATTGATGCTCTCATTTATAATGTCTGGCTGACTGTACTAGAGTTTCTTCCTCACCTGAATTCTTTTACTTGGTTCCTGTCGTGCCTGTCGCTAAAAAGGCCCCTGGAGAAAACAGCAGCTGTTATTTCATGACAGAGGCTAGAATTATGTGTCTGCTTCCCTCTCAAATGGATTCTATGAAATCCGATAAGACCGGAAATCAGACAGCGCTAAGGAGTTTCTTCTGTGCTATTCAGTCAAAGACTTTTGGAGGTCGTTGTGTTTGTCACATTGATCCAAGTGACAGATTTGAGTCGGCTGTTTTAAATTTGGTGGGATGTTATTGTGGTTGTATTTTGTATCATGGGTAACTCAATATTTATATTAACCCTTAGAATTTATATTAACCCTTAGAGTGTATTCATAAAATCTGATTTCATCAAATACAAATGCTCTAAAACAATTTAAACTGGTGTTTGCTCTCCTACATGCTGGCCATTTGCTTCACTTTTTTTTCTGCGCTCCCGACCGCACAGCTGCTCTCCGGACCCCCACTCCCTCTGCAGGTTTTTCCCCACCCACTTGTGAGCGGAAACTATCCTGAAAGTCCTCCCGGGTTCAAGGACCTTGAGTTTTCGTCTGTTTGTTTCTAAGACCTAAATAAAAAGAAATGTGGGTATTTTTGTTCTTTATGGCCATATGCGTGTGTTGTTTTGTTGTAATGATGAAAATTTGCCATTTGTTGTGCTACCGGCATGGATCCATGCTCATCATAATAAGATAAACTGATTATCTTATTATGATGAGAGTGAGCAAGTGTGAGAATTTGAGCGAGTTTGAGAAGGGCCAAATTGTGATGGCTAGACGACTGGGTTAGACTATTTACATAGTGTAAACATAAGATCTAGGCAATGGAGCAACGGGAGAAGCTGATCTGGTGATCTGGTCTGATCAGTCACATTTACACCATGTGGACAGTCATGTGCATGTGTGTCACTAACCTGGAGAAAAGACAGAACCAAGACGCAATCTGGGAAGATGGCAAGCCGACAAAGGCACAGTGATGCTCTGGGCACCACCTACCTAAACAAGTACATTCCTTCATGGTAATAATATTCCCTCTTGTCCTCTTCCAGTGGAACAATTTGCTCTGTCAAACTGCAAAGAGTGTTCAGTAATGGTTTGAGGAACATAAAGAGTTAAAGGTGTTAAATTGGCCTCCAGATTCCACAGATCTCAATCCAAACAAGCATCTGTTCTAGTTTCATCCTTGGGGTCCACACCTCATAACTTACTGGGTTTAAAGGATCTGCTGCTAACGTTTTGGTGCCAGATACCACAGCACAGCTTCAGGGGTCTTGTAATGTTTATGCCCCACCAGTTTTGGTGGCATGAGAGGGATCTACACAATATTATGCAGGTATATTCACTTGCCTGTGAATTTCCACTTTTCTGTGTCATATTTTGACTCAGTTTCAACCAATTTTACAAAAAATAAACATCAACACATCTTAACAGCTGAACAGTTTTAGAGGCTCACTTTCTTCCCCTCTTATATTCAACTCCCCCACAAGAGTCTGTATCTCTCCCCCAGTTGTCTGTCACTCTCCTTTTGTTTGCTCATGTGTCGCTATCTTTCTATTTCTTTCTACCGTCTTCTACCATCACCTGTTCTTGCCTCTAACTCGCCTGTTTGCCCTGTTGAGTTGCCGGTTAAAATAGTCCTGTCAGGTGTAAATTATAACGCTCTGTTTTGGCTATAGGTCCGGGTCCGTATGGGACAGCTTCTGGGTCCGGACCGGGACCGCGGTTCGCCTGTTAGTGACCGCTGGTGTAGGGAGTAATCCAGAGCACTAAGATTCATCAGGTTCAGGAATCATGTCATTATTATCTTTTTTCTACTAATGTAAGTAAGCTTTGTTTAATTCTTCAGTGAGTCTAGCATTTGGAAGTCTTTAATGTATCTGTCTGAAACTGATGAGTCACACAGACAGGCTTCAAGCTTAGTGCATGATGTAGGCATGTATATTTGGAAGAAATTGACTGGTCCGCACAGAGCCCTGACCTCAACCCCCTCCAACACCTTTGGGATGAACTGTGAGCCAGGCCTTCTCTTCAAGCATCAATGCCTGATGGGCACACATTCCCACAGAGACACTCCAAAATCTTGTGGAAAGCTTTCCAAGAGGTTATAGAAAGCTGTTATAGCTGCAAAGGGGGACTCCATATTAAGTCTATATATTTGAATCCAATATTATTAAAGTCCCTCTTGGTGTAATGGTCAAGTGTCCAAATACTTTTGTCCACATAGTGTATATTTTATCAGAATCATAAGCTACAGAATGGACAGCTAACATTTTCTTTGTATTTACAGCTAATAGACACATTAGTCTAACAATAATTTCTAAAAAACAAAACATATCTGAGCTGATAACTAGTTTCATAGTCTGCAAAGGCAAATATTCAGGCAAATATGGAGGGCTAAGTATATTTCTGATCAAAATTCATATAAACATTCTCTTTACATTTACATCTTAGATGATGACATATCTGATCAGCCTCAGGCCTCCTAAACATAAGAGTATCAAAAAACGTTATCCGCCACACTGAGCAGATATTGCATCATTAGCGCACTCTTACAATTACAGATGTAATTGCATGATTTTTTAATCATTTCTAAACCCCCCATTCACCAATGGCCAGGATCCCCATAGGACCAGCAGTCAACAGGTTTTATTTAGAGGGTGTATCATTCTCAGAACAGCAGTCACATTAACATGATGGGTATGTGTGTGTGTGTGTGTGTGTGTGTGTGTGTGTGTGTGTGTGTGTGTGTTTATGCTGCACAGAGTAGATCAGTGCTGCTGTAGCATCAACAAAAATATCCAGCTACCGATGTTCTGACTACTGATAATGGACGACAGGATTATTACACCAACAGGAACTTGTATTTAAATACTTAAACTTTAGTCCGACCTTGTCTTTATGGACCTGTCTTTGTGCACTGGGGTACAGTCATGCTGGAATAGAAAGTGTTCTGCCCCAAAACTGTTTCCACAAAGTTGGAAGCTTTGTCCAAAATGTCTTGATATACTGAAGCATTAAGATTACCCTTCACTGGAAGTAAGGGGCCTAGGCCAAACCATGAAAAACAGGTGTGTCCCAATACTTTTGTCCATGTAGTTCATGTGTCCAATGACATGAACACAAAGTGGATACAGTGTTCAGAATCTCCAGTGGTACTGCTTTGTGTGACACATAATATGCCACTGCCATGTCACTGTCACCGCTGTGCTGAGAATGATCAACCACCCGAATAATGCCAGCTCACTGGTGGTCTTGTGGGAGTCTTGGTCATTCATGAACGAGGTAAAAGGGGCTAACAAATGATGCAGAGAAACAGATGGACTATAGTCTGTACTTGAAAAGTACAAAGTGTAGTAAGCGGAGCTGATACAGTGGACATGCCTGTTGGTATACCTTCTAAAGTAGCTCATCAGAGGAATGCAAAGAACTAATTTGAATTAGTTTTCCATTATATAAACCTACTAGATATGCCATTGGTTGATTGATTAGAACTATTTATAACGTTTGCGGTAATTTCACACCTCGGCCTGAACGCAGATAAATCTGACGGGATGCTAAAGAATTGCAAAAAAAGTTTTTAAAAAGTCACATCAAAGCTCCTAAACAACAGCATATGAGCAAGGTCACTGGCAGCCCTCTGCTTGTTTGTGTATTTCCTATGTTAATAGCCATTAGCTAGCATGATTAGCTGTAATTATTTACTGTATAGGCTTACACTAATCAACTTCTGTCGAGCTATGTAGCACTATCTGGCAACAATTAGCCCCCCTGCCCACATTAACAGCAGGCAGGGTTCTCGAGGAGGAACACATCAATTACACACCACCACTTTGCATTTCATCTTCTTATTGGGGCCCCCGCTAATGCTGACCACTTCCTCTCCCTCCCGTTTATTTTGCTTTGGTGACTGTGGCTGACCGCTTGCTGCTCAGACACTCCTTAATTGCCTCACAGACAGATCGAGCTGCCAAGTCCAACCCCGCTTTCTGTCGGCCTTGACCTAACTGAGAGATATGATCTCAGACCGAGACGTGTTGACACATACATTATACATGCGGTTAAGCCCAAATCACTGACTGCAGGTACAGATGTTAAAGGGACGGCGCGGCCAGAATTGAAATTTACACACTTTTTCTTCTAGACCAAATACAGTCGATCTGTCAAGACATGTTTGGTATCTAAAGTTTGTTTCTTTAGGTTTGTACTTGGGCTACAAGGCTGATGTATATAAAAAATGATAAACAAAAGTACTTCACTTAGTTTAAAAATACTAAACAAAGCACCAAAAAAAACCCAACGTCAAACCTCAAGTTTGAACAATGTTACACAGTCAGGTCAGTGTTTGGGTGTCTCTTGGTCAATTTGTTAATTTGCAAATAAGTACATAGCTTCTTCAGAGAAGCCACAATTATGACTGTTTATGTGCAATTACTGTTTATGTGCTGAATTTAATATCTTTGCACACAGCTATGGATTACAGTATGTCATACAGTGTCAGAACCACATAAGCAGGTGAAATTATTCAAGAAGCTGGTGAGGTTTGAGACAAATGTGTGATGATTTAGGAGCAGTGCTTATATAGCTGCATATGCGTCATAGCTCTAGTGCAAAACTAAAGAAGCAAACTTTGGGCAGCAGACATGTTTCGGCTGATTGATTACTTTGGGGTAAGGGAGGCAAACTATTGCTGCAAGGCACAATCTGGGTAACATTTTATTTTGAAAGGACCCTACCAGTGACATGTAGATTCTCACCTTGTATTTAACAATACTCACCTATATATCTATTAAATACAATAGATCCGTCCAAATTACGTAATCAACGGCCTTTTAAATGCATAAGCAAATCTCCACCCTGGTGAACCGCTGACCCTCCAGCGTAACCTTTGAGAAAAATAGATTTACACCAATCAGGACAAGCTGACGGTTGACTTGGAATTAAGGACACAGTGGAAAGGCCTAATTAGAAGTGTAACCTTTTTCTGTCAGGCAGATTTGTTTTTGCAGTGCCCATGTTTAGCTAAGCTCTACAGGGAGCAGTCAAGAGAGAGGGCCATGGATTAAGGTCTAGTTCAGCTAGTGCAGTGTTCATTTGGAAACTTGTTCAAACAAAGCCCAATCAAAGGCCAGACTGACCCTACTGGTGTCATAATAACAGATTCTTTCTTCAGCAAGGCCTTTAGCAGCGTTGTAGTGTGGTAGAGAAACTGAAATAAGCATATGACAGTTATTTAAATAATAATAAACATATTAATCAAATATATTTTAAGTACAGTATCTGACTAGTTTATCACAAAACAGACATTCTGATTAGAGTGAGAGTCTTTTCGTACAAAAAATGTTCCTAAATGGTTTGTACTTTGGACAAATAATCTCTTACTAACAAATAAATTACATGGAGATTCTTTAAACTATTAAAACTACTGAAAAGTCCTTCAAGGAATCGAAAGTGGTCAGATGGCATCCTTTTAGAGCTAAGAAATTATTTAAATAATAGCATTTTTATTATTTAGCCAGACAATGTTCTTTGAGGCAAATGTTTAATGATTTCATCTTGCGGTTGTTCAGTATGACAACTGGTAAGGTACTGTCCCCACACACTGCTCCCCCGGCTCTGTGTTCCTGGCTGCCCGCTGGTTCGCTTGGTGAATGCGTTAAATGCAGAGGTTGAATTCCGTGCTGTTCACACTGTGTGCTGTGGTGTGTTCACTACCACCCAACGTCTATGGCTGGGCTCTCATTACCAGGTGCAACTCTAATTTCACCACAACTCTCCTTGTACCTGGAAGCTCCCTGCTGCAATTGTCTCTACCTGGGCCTGTAGCTGAGTTGCTGTAACTGGCCTCCACAACCTCCTCTGCGTGAAGGCATAGTGGTCACAGTGCCTCAGTCCAGAGTCTCACCCTTCACTGCCCTGGTGGTCACCTCCAGCTGCCAAACCAATAAAGGCTGGTTCCAGGTTCACCAATCAACCCAAAGGAGTGCAGATCTAAATACAAACACATGAGTCCCCTTCATGTCTGAAGCACCTTCCAGCAAAGCCAAATAATGTTCATACTCAAGATCCCATATGTGGTCGACCATGACATCCAGCACTGCAAAACCCACATACAGGAGGGACAGTTCATTCACCACTTTGAGGGTGGGCCATTGAAACGCCACCTCTTCACACAGTGGGTGAAGAGACCATATCCAAGATACACTGGAATGAATTTCTGGCAGCCAGAGCCTGCAGTAACAATCTATCCCTCACCAGAACCTCACGTAGCATGAATGTCATCTCCCCTGACCTCACCTATGGACACAGAGCTCACCATGTTGCTGTTATGAACAGATGCAGAGATGAGACCACTGCGGTAGCTCCGTTCTAACTAACCTCCCGACTCTCACATCGCAAATCCTCCAGCACTACCTTGCACAGCTCCTAGATCTGCTCGTGGACCTCCTGCTTAAAGGGGACCTATTATGCAAAATACATTAAAAAAAAAACAAGTTATAATAGGTCTATGGGCTATAAAAACATGTTCATGAAGTTCTTTGAACAAAATCACTCTCACATAAAGAGATATC
>JBBPCY010000142.1:16065847-16081590 GCA_037974405.1 Brachyalestes nurse | reverse complement strand
ACCGCTTTGAACGAACGTACTTGATTGGCTGAAAGGTATCACGTGGGATGGCTTAACTTGCATGCAGTTGGTCTGTGAGTTTCCTCGGCCGCTAAAGCGCTACCGTAAAGACTGTAAAAGCTGCGACGGTTAAAATACACGCGTCCTGTCAGGTTTTATAACGTTCTGTTTTGGCAATGGGTCCGGGTCCGTATGGGACAGCTTCTGGGTCCGGACCCGGACTGCAGACCGCCTGTTAGTGACCGCTGGTCTAGATCAATCATCATAGATTTAGATTTAGAAATTAATAAATAAAACATGGAGATGAGTAGGTGGAGTTCCTGAATTATTTAGCTCATGCATTATGCCACCCTTGGACACTGATGTCCATGTGTTGATGTCCAGGGTATAAAAATGTAGACAATTTTTTACTTTATTTTTACAGACCTACCTGTGGAGTTGATTATTGAATATTTTCAAATTATCTGAACATTAAGCAGCACATTTCTATTATGTTATGTCTCTTAGGCTTTTGGTAAATTGCACCTTTCTTGTAGATAAACATATGCTGGGAGTGACAGACTTGAACGCAGATGCTGTCTCTTGCATTTTCGAGGTTGTTTGACCTTGTGATTGTTTTAAAGTTAAACGGACCATTTGTAATGCTGTAAATTTATTCACGTCAGTAAAGCAAGCTTAGAGAGTCTGTTATGTTTTAGAGCGGTGGTATACCTTATGGGTAATGTGCCAGCAAGTCTTCTGCCCATTCTGTTCCCATCCTACATCTGGACAACAGCTGAACCTCCTCCTCTGGCAGGCTCTCTGTTGTTTAGCAACACTAGTGTGTGTATTTAGAGAACAAGGTGGGAGACAGTGTATCTATACATCCCACCAAGAGTTAATATTTCATCAGGTAGCCGCGCAAAGCCCAAGCGGCTGGGCTAGACTACAATGCAGACGGCTCCCTGTTATTTTTAGCTTAGTGGAGATTTGGGCCAGGAGACAGAGATGGTCATAGAGTGAAATACAGGAATCCCTGTGCTTCCATGGATGGCTCTGAGCGGAGCCAGCAAAAGATGGATGTGAACCAGCAGACACACCATAATGACTTCTCCAATGCACCACTTACCCCAAAAGAAAAAAAAACACACACACACACACACTCACACTATAGCCGATGTATAAAACAACAAGATCTTTTTTCTGCTTTGCTTTCAAGGTCTTCATATATTTCAGACCTGGAGAGCTAGGTGATGTTCTCAAAACTAAACAGATACTCCTAGATCTGCATGCCACACTGTTATAATAAAATAAATGAAGGGAAAGTTATCTAAAGTTACATCTGGTTGATTTGTTTTATGAAATTTTATAACCTTTATATAATAAAATGATCATTAGAGAGAGTGGTGAAAGAGTTTAAAAATGAACAGTGTTCGACTTGCATAAATAATGCTCTATATGTGGACTTGGTTGTACAGTAACCGAGCTTTAGAAACAAAACTGGACTCAGCAGTGGAGTGGACACTAGCCTGAATGTCCCCATGAACCTGAAACATATTCATATTTCTAATTTAGAAACATTTTCATATGCTGATTTAGAATATGAGGGAAGAGACACATGATTTATTGATCAGACCTAATATAGTGTAAAAAAGAAACTATGGCTGTGTTCCTCATTAGCATTTTTTTATATTGAGATTAACTAGTTTACCGGTTAGTTTATTAAACAGCATTCATGTGGAATACATGAATCAGTAAATGAATTAAGATGCTGCCAATATTCCTAGCCGTCGACATGCAATATTTTGAAACGTGCAAGGGGTGAGGAAAAAGTACAGCATGGCTACATATTTCATGCTTGGCCTATGATTGCAGTTACTAGAGTCATTTTTTAATTGTACAGAGCTGCAGTTTTTTTAGCGTTCCTCCAGAGACTACAGTTTGATAAGTTTTGTTTTCAGTGGCTCTGTGACCAGCACTACTGTGTCAGCACAAAGAGACTTGCAGTGCATATTGGTATACTTTCAGCAAATACTGTAATCTTCCTTTGATGATAAATGATTATGAATGTTACATTTGTAAACTGTGCAACATTGTGGTATCATTCTGCCACTCACCATCCTCTACTAGTGAGATTCATTCCGTTTCTCAGTATCTTCACAATAATTGCTGTAGGCCGCTATAAATGCTATTTAATACATATCAAGTTTTTCCATAACGGTGCACAGTTTCTAAAGAAATTATAGATCTATTATTTTCATGCAGGTTTATTTTTTTCAGATGTGGATTTTTTATAAAGACTAGTAAAAGTGGTTCCAACAGTAAGTGGTTAAAAGAACACATTTTGAACATATTTCTGAGCAAATACTGTCATGAGCAATCATGTGGCCACAGAAGCAGATGTTATACACGCAGGCTGAAATCTTCCTTGCTGAGTCTGTCATCATCAAGCTGAGACCACTGCTTTGATTCTCTTTATTGCCCCTATGCTTTATGTTGTGTGCATCCGCAACAGTTTATTTAGAGGGCAAAAGAGCAGCAATAAAGGATGAGTGACATACTAGAGCACAGTTAGTCAGCACCATATTTCAACTCAGTACTGTGTCCTTAAATCACAGAGCCAAGAGAATTCCATTAGGAAGTAGAAAAAAATCTTTCACAGGCAGCAGCATACAAACAAAAAGATATTAATATGACCAGAAGAGAGGTGTTGTTATAAATGACAAGAATAAATATAGATACTCTACAGTTTCAAACGTTCAAAAAGCTGCTTAAAGTTTTGGAAGGTTTTCAGTCTAAAAATATGGTTGCAAACAGATCTATGCAATGATATTAAAATGCTAGTTGTATTAGGAGGACCTAAAAAAAGTTCGAATTTAGGTAGATTTTTGGTGGATATTAATATTTGGTGTTACTGAATATAAAATAATAAGTGATGTTAATTTGGAATTTTAAAGTTTTGAAATGTAGACTATCTAGGAAAATATTCAAAGAGGAAAACAACCAGGATGTGGGTTAATTTTCAATTGATTATGGGGAGAGGTATTAACTGCAGTTAAGACCTCTACAGTTATGCAGTCACCTTTCTTTCTTTAATTTGTTCTGTGGTTTCTATGTTATTGTTTCATTTAATCCTATGTTTTGTTTCATTTTATTCTATGCATCATGTGGAGGAAGGAAACAAGGGAAGTTAAAAATAAAAAATAAAAATATGCTTTTTGCTGTTGTTGCAGTATATTGAAACATTGCTGCACCTCATGTTAAATAAAAATCCCTGAATGAACTACAAAAGCTATACCCTATGCCATATTCTCCTAATATGTCTGAAATGTCTGTTGATTCTGAGTTGCTGACTACACAATTCTTAGTCAAGACTTGCTGACTGCATTGTTAATATGTTATCTGAGGGGACATTTTCACAGCAATAACTTCACAATCTAACAGCCAGGACTGAGGCCCACATTAAGGATTCTGTGGTAGAGTATCTGATCTGCAATCTTTTTGGCAGAATGGGACATTTTTGCAAAGCTTTGCGTTTGGAATAGTTAACAGCGAGTCTATTTACTCAACATTTTTCACACCCTGTCCATTGGCTCTTTCTCAACCCACAAACATCTCAGTCTGCTTTAGCCTCCTGCTTTGGTGAACACCTTCTGCCACTGTACCAGTGCAGAATGATTTCCTTAGATTGTCTACTGGCTCTCGTGGGACAGGAAACAGGAAATGGAGGTCGATAGGGCAGTGTTACAGTACAGCTCTGACTATAATGCTCAGTGACACTTGGCAGGACTTTGAGAGCAGCCGTTAATGCGCCTCTTCCTCCTGGTGTTTGTCTTCTGACAGACAGGCGCTTGATTTAGCATGGAGAGTTGTCAGCTGAGATGTGCACTGATAAGAATTGGGCAAAGAGTGCTCATAAAGCAGCTTATTACAACAGCGAGGCCAAAATGTTTGCTCAATCTCCCAACACCATGAAATGTATACCAGTCTTCCCTCACATTCTCAGGCGCTCTTCATGTTCAGTCTGAGAAAAGATTTCTTTCATTTTTTTATTAAACACTGTTTTTGTTTCATTTTAGCTCTTTGGTCATGTTAACTGACCTTAAAGAAATGCATTTACTAAAAAAACATGAAGTACATAATACTAACAACAGCTTCACTCTTAATAATAAATGTGTCAAAAAAGGTTAGGCCATAGAAGAATTATTTTTGGTTCCCTAAAGAACCTCTCAGGGTCACGTGATGTCCTGGTTTTTCCCCCTGTCTGATCGCACGCTTCCCTCCACAAGTGGACTGTGATTTATACGTTTCACCCTAGTCCTGTCCCTCAGTTAGTGGATCAACCTGTTGTCAGTCTTCCCGCTCTCCTTCCCCATGTTTCTCCACTTCCCTGCCCTGTGTATATATACCCTTGTGTCACCATTATATGCTTCTGTCGAGAGCTTGCCTCAGCCCTTCAAAAACCTATTATTAATGTTATTGTGTTTTATAAACAAAGGTCTTATAAACAAAGTCCGTGTTTGCGTTTGAGTCCACCCTTGTCCTTTACAACCAATAAACATTACAGAATTGCTGACCCCACCAAGGACCCAGCAGACCAATGCAAATTATGGAAATGTATTGCAAATTTCCCACTTGTGGGACTAATAAAGGTTTATCTTGTGTTATCTTATGTTCAATACCTGGAAAGGGTTGGCGACTGAGCCAGCCACAGGAGAGAGCCCACTATACAGAAAGGCCTCACATTACTCAGCAGGCTATAGCTGCTCCACAAGGTTAAGATAAGATTAGATAAGATAAACCTTAATTAGTCCAAAAGGTGGGAAATTTGCATTGTTACGGCAGAAAGAAGAAAGTTAAGAGCAGCAAAACAATAGATTAAAAGCTATACAACAAAATAAGCTGAAATAAAAAGTGCATTTTAAAACTGCATTTTAAAACTAATACAAAATATAAATATAGACATTTGTATGTGGTGGCCACTGTATTAGCCACCTAGAGGGTTTGGTTGAGGCCACTCTGAGGGGGATGGAGTCCATCTTTATCACTGAAACATCACATGGGGCCAGTAACAATGGCCATGAAGTGACAGAGGGGAATATGAGGTGTAGCAGGGATGAGGAGGAAGCGACCAGTCCTGTGACAGCTAACCCTAAGCGACAGCATAAAAGTGGGCTGTCCTGGTTGATTCAGGTTTCAGGTCCTCTGCCTTGGCCACAGGTGAAATCACTGTGCTGGCTCTCAGCCCCCCTTGCCACCCTTGCCCTATACCATGCCCGGACACATCAGGTCACCCCCTAGTGTCCTGGATGACACTCCTGAGCACAAGCACCCCCTAATGTTCCAGGGACAAAGGATGAGGATGATGCAGGGATGGTAGCAGATATCCTCACCCTCATTAAGACAGATAACAAGGGGGCACAGGAGGAAGAGCGCCTCATCTGAGTCCCCTGGTGCTCTGGAGGGTATTTCACAACCTGCTCCTCCTTCAGCTCCCCCTGGTGCTGTGAAGCGTGCATAATCTCTAGCTCCCCTGCAGCTCTGAAGAGCATGTCATTGCCAACGTCCTCTGCAGTTCTGGAGAGCTGCACATCTCCATCAGTGCCACCTGCTGTTCCAGAGAGCTGCTCATGTTACTGCAGGTGCCCCCTGCTCTTTGGAGGGTTCCAAGTAATCCAAGCAGGGTTCTTGGCATTTGATAGGGTTCTTTCTCACTAGGATCCCCGTCTACAGGCTTTCCGGTCCCTTGGTCCTAAGCAGCCCGCTCTCCTGTCTCCTAGATCTGAACAGCTGGCTTTCCCATCTCTTGGTTCTTTTTTTTTTTTTGGTATCTGGTTCTACCTAACCAGATACCCAGGTACCTGGTCCTGCCTTGCTGGCCACCCAGCCGCCTGATCTTGCACCATCAGCCTCAAAGTCCCTGGTCCACCAAAAGCCTCAGAGTTTCATGGTCCCCTGCCCTCTACAGTTCAGTCTCCTGATTCTTTGTCAGGCTGGAAGAGCCAGGCTGGAAGAGCTGTCCAGGACATGGCAGCCTCCTGGAGCCCAGGATGTGGCTCTGGCCCAGTCTGTATGTATTCATAGACCCTGAACATCCCTTAACCTGTACACACCTGCTCCCATGGATTAAGGCAAAACAATTTGATGGGATTTTTTTTTACCAAAAGCTCTGTGTCACGGGCCCATACCACCTGCTGACGGGATTCGAAGCCGGGGCAGCTCTTGCTGTCGTTCCGGGGGTGGGGGGTTGGAGGGTGCTAATGGGATTCCGTGCCAGCCCAAAATTACCTGGCCGGCCCAAAATTACCATCGGCCCACAGGGCAAATGCCCGGTATGCCTGGTGGCCAGTCCAGGGCTGGGTTCGGTCCCTGTACGGGCCAGCTCGAGGGCAATTCTGCCTTTATAAAGCAGTTTCCTCTGGGATCAATACATTTTTCTGATCTGTACCTTCCTTTAACAGAAGCACGTCCATGTTTCTTCATGATCTTGTGTTTGTTTTGGGACATTAATTAAAAGCGTTTGAGACTGATACGGCACTAAATGTTAGGGAATTATTTTCTCCTTACTATGAAGTTTGGCATCTTAAACAAGCGTCGGGAAACAGCTTGTAGCCTGTAGCTACTCTGTAGCCATCAATATTTAAGCGAACTGCCAAAACCATAATGTTTATTTTTATTTTTAGGAAGAATAATTAGATCGTAATTAAACCAAGGAAAAAGCCTTACCGGAACTTTGTCTGCTGAAGCTTGTCCAGTTCCTCCCTGTATTGTCCAATGTTCGGCCCTTGTTTCACTATCCAGTCTAGCACTCTATTTCATGTCATGTTGGGTACCCCTTCCCTCATCAGCCCAGTTTTCAGTCGTCCACGCTGTCACAACCTTTCAGTTTTGCTCACTTCCATGTCTAACCCCAAGTCTGTGTTTAGGCACAACCACACCCAGCACCGAACTTTGAAAGATGCACTTTGATGACACTGTGTGTTTAGTGGCTGCCTAGCTTCTGTTCTTGGTCTATACCTACCTGGTGGTGAAACCTCAAGCACTTATTTACCTGTTTGTTCATGATCCATGAACAAATCTGTTTGTTCATGACCCATGCCTCTGTGTTGTTCTGTTCTGCTTATCAGTTCAGTTCTTACCTGTATCTGTACTTGCCAGCATCTTTGCCTCTGTTTGATGTGGAATATCTGTTTTTGAATTGATTCTGAGTGTGTCTCTGCTCAAATCTGTTTTTCTTCCTGTGCTTTCCTGTCCCTATATATCCTTGTGCATCATTCCCCAGTGTCGGCCATCCATTACCCTTCTGCCCTTTATGTTTAGATCACCTATATTATTATTGTGTTTTCATGTTTTGTCAGATCTTATAAGATAAAGTCAATGTTTGCATTTGAGTCCACCCTCGTCCTCAACAACCAGAGAACATTATCCGTAGTGAAAAGTTGTCTTGGGAACTATTTTTGAAAAATAGGGATGTGAGAATGTGAAAAACGTTCTAAAGTTTAAAGAGCTTCAAGGTTCTAGAAAGCACTGTTAAATTGATTGAGAACCTATTTGAAGGTTCTTTGAAGTTTTAAAGGCTTCTACACATGCACAAAACTCTTCATTAAACATAGTTCTTAAAGGAAGCAAAAGGGTTCTTCCATGGCATCACCGAAAGATCCCTCTGAGTCACCTTTTTATGGGTTTTTGAAAGGAAGAGTTATTCCTCATGGTCTTAGTAAGGTTTTTCATTAAACCATGTCATTCAGTTATGAATGACCATGAGTTTCCAGGATGGTTAAAAGACAAGTTTTGAAAAGGCGCTGCCTCACTGTCACACACATCTATAGCATAAAGCCAATGAAACAGTTCCATGTTACACAATGTAGTACTGACACAGGAAGATAATCGTATGACATTTAAAAGGAGTCACAAACCACTGGGCAGGTGGATCACAGACATGGAACTGAAACTAGATTCTGAAGTTATGTCATGTTGTAGGTGACTCATGCCAGCAACAGTGAAATGTAGCCCATGAAGATGAGGATGAGATCAGGGAACTTGTAACACTGACCATTTCTACATGCCCCTTATGACATCAGAATACATATCATGCTCTTCTGGTATATTTAACATTTGCTGTTTACAATATCCATTGAATTACTACACCAACCTTTTTCTTCTGTATGAGGTAAATTTAATCAGTCACTGTCTCAATGCTGTCCTCAATGCTGTGTTTGTACCAGTTAGCTTTCAAACTGTTACTGTCTAGTTGCTACAGTGGTATGCTGGAGAGTTTGTGCATACCAGACACACACTTAACACAGTGTGTAAATCTTTAGAGACTTCTATAGGCCTACTTGGTGAAAGCTAATTTATAAAATTAATTGGGGCCATACCAACCATGCAGTCTATAAAACACTGCAAAATTTAATTCCCAGACACACTGTTTGTAGAGAACTGAGATATAAAGTACTTGTGTGTTTATATGAGAAATTCTTCAGTCTATCCTCATCATTAGTATGCTGTTTATTATCTCTCCACCCTTGGTTATTATCCGAGGCATTCCTCAACGTTTTTCTCACATGCTGATGTTGGTTAAAGTTTGAGGAGCTGGACAGGACAGAGAAAGACCAGTCTGCACATTTTGACTGGCTATCATTGTTGTTGTTGTTCTGAACTCAGGCTCTTTGTCTTTCTCACATTAGTCTTCTTCTCCATTATAAGACCATGGCTTGAAAAGAGTTGGATGAAGACGGATTTTCAGAGGAGGGGAGGAAGGACATGCAAAAATGCTGAAACCCTACAATTGATGGTGTTTGATTTCCACTGTAATTAGCATTCCTTTGGCTATTTGGATTTCCAATCTGGGCCTATCTAATATCCGTACTGCATTCCAAAAATGGCTGGCTGGCTTACAGCTTCTTTAAACTGTCCATGGATTGAATTCTGGGTCTTGGCATATTTATTGTACAGTTGCACACTTTCTTATAACACATGCTTTGTCTTTCCTGGACAGATACTCACTGGGTGTATCTGTTTTTCATACTGATACACACGTGCCGGTGTGCATAAATACACGGTTAAGCATATACATATTTAAAAATTCGCTTTTCACTTTTCTCAAAGCTTAAATGGTTTAATGGTTATAGAAACTGATCAAATGACCATGATCAAAATTTACAGCTTTTTGATGGCTATGGGAAAATAACGTGGGTCACTCCCTCTTGAGTGCTACCACTACTGGCTGAGTAGATTGTTAATCAAGTTTTCCTAAAAGCACTCTAGTCATGAAATTGTCTCCACCACTGAGAATGAATTACATGTTTAGAACAAAAGACTAAAGGCCATAAACCGACTAAACAAACACAAACAAATAAATGTTCTGTGTTTGCAGTTATCCTTAAAATGAAAAAAGATGGCTTTCCAAATGGCATCGCCCTCTAAGCCAGCAGTATATAATTCAGGTCTGGGAAGGCCCTTGTCCAGCACTGTTTGGTGATTAGCCTACTCAAACACAACTTTTAAACCTGTCAGACTGACAGTTTAATCAGGTGCTGTTGAGCACAAAAATCCCTTATTTGTGTTAAGTACAGGCCCTGCAGGATAGGAGTTGAACATCACTGGTCTAAGCATTGGCCTTGAGATTACAAGTTCTAGCCATGACCAGCAGTCCAAAACAGCCCAAACTGTCGGTCAGCATCCTCCTCCAAGCACACTGAGCTGTTTAATGACTTTGTGTTAGATGGATGGCACTTCATGTGTCTCAGAGTACATATTTGCCTTCAACATTCCAGCTTTGTAGCATTCTGACCCCTGTCTACCTCCAAATGCAGCACGTGAACATCAGAAATGCACCATGGAGCACTGGAGTAGGGTGGCCTGATTTAATGAATTATGTTTTATTTTACATAACGTAGATGTGTGTGAGTCGCTTACCTGGGAGGATGCAGTATGGGGAAGAAGCCAAGTACTGAAGCAGTGTGCCGCTCTGTGCAATATTCCTTGGGTTCTGGCATTCATTTGATTTTACTCTGACATGTGCCATTTATCTAAACATTGTCATAGACATAGTACACCTCTTCATGGCAATAGTATTCTCCAATAGCAGAAGCTTCTTACTGCAGGATAATGTGCAATACCACACAGCAAACATTTTCCAGGAAAGGTTTGAGGAACACAAGGTGTTGACTTGGCCTCCAAAGTCCCCAGACCTCAATCCGATTAAGCATCTTTGGGATGTGCTGGAGCAACGTGCCTGATCCATGAAGGTTAGTGTTCTTTATTTGCTATGGGTCACATGCCCCAGGGGTCTGAGATATTATTTCATTGTAGGCAGTATTGAATTAACTCCTAGAGAAGCCTCCTGGAGATCTCCTGCAAAGTTTAGTTCCAGTTTTCATTTAACATGCTGACCCCAACCTAACACTAATGCATCTAATGAAGTGACTTTAATGGAACAGGCGTGGCAGATTGTGTTGGAACTAGACTCTTCTTTAAGGTAGATGTCCAGAGTTGGTGACCACCTCATGTGTGCATTTAGTCAAGTAGAATTTATTGTTATTTTGACCATACACACACAGTACTCAGTGAAATGAGATAACATTAGATTCAGCTACATTAAAAAAACACTGTAAATGTTAACACTTCTGCTCTCCACAGCTTGGCAGTTCTTTGTTTTGTTTTTTGAGGTTGATTGACAGGGCAGAAAGTGGATTGAGAGGCATGTATGGTGAATAACCATGGATTTGGGTATCAGATGGTGATAACTGTTGACCCCAGACAAACATTTCTTCTTTTTGATCACAGAAGTGATAAAGGAGTAATCTAGTGGCATTTCACATGCAATTTTCTCTGTTGGATTAAATCTGTCATGGGAAAATTATAGCAAATTATGCTATCTAGGGAATTCACATTTTCCCATGGCCTTATATTTCATAAGAGCATTTTTCGATAAGCTTAAAATTCACAAATACTTGGAGTAATGCAAACCACAGGTTTTTTACTGTACTGTCTTACAAAAGGTGGAGGCTCTGGAAAGTTCAGACTTCATGATGATATCTACTCTCAGCTGTCTGGTTCCTGTAGCACTTCAAGTGAAGTATTTCCAGTGATATACACACCGCAGCACGTGTTTTTCTTAAGTCATCCTCCCAGCATGTGATGCAGAGGAAGTATAGCCGGCAATATTACAAGAAATGCTGTAAATTTTTGTCCTTGGGGCTTCTCTCGACTGACTGAGGAAAGTAATAAAACTCACTTTAGCTGGTCTGTGTTTGTGGGAGCACTTTGGATGACTTTTTTGGCCTATACAGCAGGACTGGCTTCCCCTAACCCTTTCTGGTTTTCCCAGTGCCTCTTGCAAAAAATGTGACTATATCCTTTAATCCCTTTCCTTCTATTCTGCTCTCTCCCCTCCAGAAAAGGTAGCGGGTGCTACAGCAGGACACATGTCTAGACTCCTGTACAGGCGTAAAAGTCAAATACTATAAATCACCGTGAGTTACACTATGTTAAACAGACTGGAGAGAGTTCCTTTGAGAGGCTTGGAATAGTTGTCATTGTTGAGAGCTGGGAACTGGGAGGCTCCAAGTGTTAAAAAATAATGTTCTTGAGAACCAGCCTTGCACACTTCCTTTTGCAAACAGTCTTTCCCAAGCTGTCTCTTTCGCCTTTTC
Organism: Brachyalestes nurse; assembly: GCA_037974405.1. Taxonomy (NCBI): domain Eukaryota; kingdom Metazoa; phylum Chordata; class Actinopteri; order Characiformes; family Alestidae; genus Brachyalestes; species Brachyalestes nurse. Next base: position 16,069,954 of record JBBPCY010000142.1, on the reverse strand, counting down.
ATGATACACTAGATGTCCAAAAGTTTGTAGACACCTGTTCATTATCAGATATTCACATTTACTGATGCTTTTATCCAAAGCAACTTCCATTCCTACAGCGGACAGTCTCCCTGGAGCAACTTGAGGTTAAGGGTTTTGCTCAGAAACCCAGCAGTGATATGCTGAAGGTAGGATTTGAACCCATGACCTCTTAGTCCAGCGGCACAGATCCTACCCACTAGGCCACCACCACCTCATATTGGATGAAGCAATCCAGAGAATTCAGCTCCACTTCTCCATAGATTAATGCTGGGGAATTTCTATAGTTGACATTTGACTTTGGACCTGATGACCTGGCTTATGTATGATCTCTCCAGAGTGTCCCATTCTATTAGCAATGTGTTTCCATGGAAATTATCCCAGGGGCAGCTAATGGCCTGGTGGTTAGGGAGTTAACCCAGGAGTTCAAATCCCAGGACTACTAATGTTACCACTGAGGTATCCCTGAGCAAGGTACCTTCCCCATGCACTTCTCCCCTGGTGCCATCATCAGAAGCCCTCTGCTTCACTCGGGTGAATGGGTTAAATGCAGAGGACAAATTTTACATTGTTCACACTGCATGCTGTCCTGTAGTGTGTTTGCGCATCACAAAAGTAGCTGAATTCACATTGAGATTTAACTCAGTTAACACATTGAGAGTTAACTCAGAGCTGTGCTTGGCAAAGGGAAGCAAAGCAAGTATTAAAGTAATGTATGGTAATAGTGACACAAGTCTGTTTCATAAAAAGGAAAAGTAAGATAAGATAAGATAAGATAAGAAAAGATAAGTAAACCTATTAGTCCCACAAGTGGGAAATTTGCTTTGTGACAGCAGAAAGTGGACAGTACACTGTCCGGAGCAGCAAAATTAAGATAAGAATAGAACAGAATAGAATAAATTAAAAAATTACAAATTTGTTCATATTACTTAAAGTAATAGCCAATGAAGGTCACTGTATGTACTCTATATACAAAAGTACTTAAACACATAACATTTAACATTTACAGAATTTACGTATATCACACTCTTTAATTAGTTAAGACATTTTTCCCTGGTATAGACAGTTTAAACATAATTATAAAGAACAAGTGAAGAGAACAACAAGATAATATTTCTATTTTGTTCTTTCTTGTTTTTTTAGAGATCGCAGAGATGTCCCACTTTTTGTGTTGCTAGTGTAGTAAAACTAATCACCACCTACTGCAAGTGACCTTTAAATCTGACGTAATTAATCTTTTAAGCTGATGGGGTGCCAGTTAAAGTTAACAAGGGTTGACATTTTCAAAACAAACAATGGGAAACAGAGCAATAAATGAGCCCTCTCTCTAGCTTCTTTACAGGAGGAAAGCCTTGAAGAAGAAGTCATTCAAAGTTCAGACACATGGACATTTAAGAACCTGTGATGAACATTCAGCTGACCTTGAATGTAATTCAGTAGACACTTCTATTGGTTCCAGAAAAAAAAAACTTTCTCAGATTTCTTGTCTGTTCTTGATAGATTACAGACATGTTCTCATGGTACTGGAGTTTTGTTCTTGCATCAAGCAAATTAGGACTTTATCTCATTCTGACAAGCATGAAAATGTAATATGATTGTGATTTACACTGAGGATTATTTAACAGCATTTTCACACTATTACTCATGTCTGTATTTGAGAATTTCCCTATACAGTAAACCCAAGCTTATCGCGGGGGTTACGTTCCAAGAGTACCTGCATATAGTAAAGAACCACTATGTTGTGATGTGGTAAAAAAAAGCCTAAAAATCATAGTGTAAACCCTAAATATGCACCCAAATATGCTCCCAAAACACTTTGATTTCATTTTAAATTTAGCTTAATACATTTCTATTTAATTTTGTCCAATAATTACTCACCACAGTCTTTACTTTGGAGTACATGTTCATAAATACTTCCACAAATTATTTCATATTTCTGTAGAAAGTGGTGTTTGTGTGTTTGATAAAGGCCCAAGAATAGTGGCACAATGAAAGTGCTTCCATTTCCATTACATTTTAATTTAATAAAAAATATTTAACTTATTTAATAACTATTTAACTTATTTGGCAAATTATATGATCAGCAAATAACCAGTAAAATCTTTGCATTTTTATTGTAAATTTTTAAATGTTTCAGTATTTGGTGATGTCCCTCCTGTTTTAGTGAAGGGTTAAGACAAGACAAACCCCTTTACACAATTGTTCCTGGAACCATGCTTAGTTTCAGTTAAAATAGGTTATTTTTTGTTCAAATGAGCTTTGGAGTATATGCATGTTTTTCTCATATTTGGCTAGACTGGGATTTGAGTCAATAGTTAGTAGTTTTTGGCTTAATCATAGGCTGAATCTGAACCAATAGAGCACTTTGTGCATGCGTGTGTACGTGTGTGTGTGTGTGTGTGTGTGTCTGTGTGTGTTTTGCTTTGAGGAGGTTGGGATGGAAGAGCAAAGGGAGGGCATACTACTATGAATATTTTTTTTTGTTCCTCACATTTTTATGAGCACAACCACAAGTGTGATGTGATAGCTCGCTGGCAGCAGAAAGTCTTTGGAAGTTTTAAATTTCCTTCCATCATCTCTGTAAAGACAGTCGTCACCTTCCCATGCTCTGTCTTCAGCAGGCAAAATATTTCACACTTCATTGTGGAGGCACTTACAGTCTCTCTCATGGCTGAAGGGATTGGATTGGGTCATACCACAAAAAAAGACTCTAGTCTGAAACCACACAATTGGGCCATCATTTTCCATTCAGATCATCTTTGATCAGCATATTTGGATTGTTTTCCACCCTCACCTCCCACAATTTCAGATTATTAAGTATATGCACAGTGTCCTTTTTACTTAAGAACACAGACCTGGGGACTTTACTCGCTGAATTCATTAGCACACTAAAACAGTTGGAATATTTTAGGATGTAAGGCTTTCTCTGAACTCAAAAAGACTTTGACCCAGGGCTGAATTTGAAAGCCGTGCTAAGGAATCCCTTTCCCTAATCAAAAAACAGAATAGATAAAATATCACCCTACCTGTGGACCTGTCTTTACAGCAGCATATACTTATGTTCTACAATACAATTTTAATGAATATTTCTACTTTTTCTTACAGCATAATTTTAAGGACTTTTATTTAGAAACCTTTACTTGTATTTCCCTAATCCGCATAGCTTTTCAACTAAGGGCTAATTTATAAGATAGATTTTGTGTGATACCTCACATAGAAATGCTCTTCTTTGGGGTCTGCAGAACTGATTTTGCCAATCGCTGTTTTGTGTGTTTGTGTGTGTGTGTGTGTGTGTGTGTGTGTGTGCGTGTGGTCTACCTAGACCAAAACATATGGTCACCGTTAGGCATGGGTTAATTTCAGTTGTCTGAATGATCAAAAAATGTTTCCGAATTCCCCCTACCGCACTCTCAAGAAACAAATGGATTGTAATGTCATTCCCGGGATTCTTAAGGAGGGGGGCTACTGTTTCTGTATTTCACGGATCTCAACTGTGTGACAGACGCAACCTTTACTGAAATTCCTGGCAGAAACATCAGAGGGGGTGATTTATAGGGATGTACTTTCTGTTTCAACCGGGAAGGAAGAAACAGTAGAGTTAGCCTCTTTGATAAAGTGTCCTGGAATCAGGAGCTTGGTGAAGCCATGTTCGGAAAAATTCATTCTTAAAATGCTTAGAAAGCTATGACACACTCAACTGTATGTTGTGGCAAGTATAAAACTTTAGTAAGCAGTGCAGGCTTTTACCAAAGGGAGAGTGAAGAGCAGCATTCTCCTACTCTGAACCACAGGATTCCACTGGCTCTTTCTTTCTAGTGCTTCACCACCAGTGCTTCAGCACCTTTTAGAAAATAGACATATGTATAGTTCATAATACAACAAATCTATTTCTAAATTTCAGAGGCATCTGGAATGTGAAAAAGGAGAAACCACTAAACTATATAGCTAATAATCAAAGCCATGAAACGTTTCTTGCATATTTAGCATAGTACATAAAAACAGGCTGTTAAAATGAAGAGCTCTTTTCCAAAACGCAATAAACGCCAAATAAAAAAAAAATGAGTTTGTCATGCCATTTTGCTGTGCACT
>JBBPCY010000142.1:16028564-16047265 GCA_037974405.1 Brachyalestes nurse | reverse complement strand
GTCGATTTTCGAATAATATTCGAATAGTTCTCATCGATTTTCGAATAGTGTTTTTGCCAAAAAGTCACATCCCTAGTCAGTACATTCAGTTTACAGATAAATAGCTGTTGAGAACTGACACTAGTAGAATCCATGACCTTCATCATGAAGCTTCTAGGAACTTTACCAAGTTGCAATAGTTGCTGAGGTATTGTTGTTGTGAACATCATTACTCTTGTGGAAGATTTAGAGGAAACTAATTCAGTTTTCCAAAAATATTCTGCCTCAGAAGAGAGGCAAAAACACTAGACCAAGTTTACACAAACATTAAAAATGTTTACAGACTGTCTACCAGTATTCAAATCTAGCAGCACAGAGTTGTTGAGAGAAAACAGGAAGAGCCGAGCTGCTGGCAGAATATCTGCAAAAAACTACTTACTGCGAAAAAGCCAGAACACACGGACAAAGCATGGGACATCATCCAGTCAGTCACCAACCATGAGAGGAAACTGCATAGCAATCGCTTATGTCTGCCCGATTTTCATATTTTTTCATTTCTGTTAGTACAGCATACACCTCTAACTGAACGCCAGATGTTCTCCCAGCCCATGGACGACATGAGGAAAGCTAACTAGAGTGAACACCTAGAAGTAATTAATGGTTATGTTTTAGGACGCATGTCCATCAGCCTGGAGCCACCTACACTGACATCTTCAATATGTCTCTGACCCCAGACACAATCTTTACCTGCTTTAACCTGTACAGGCAGGCCCCCTAGTGGTAGAAATGCCACCATCTGTGATGTGAAGGAACATCTCTAATGTTTTGAATACTCTTAGTACAAGCAAAAGGTGCATATCCGCATTCTACAAAGTACAGTGTATCTGTATATGAAACTAATGCTTTCTGTGTGAAACAGTGTTGTCTGGGTAAAGGAGTAGGATGCAGCCCCGGCATGTTAAGTCTTCCTGAATATAGTGGGATAATCTCTGAACCAGCACAAATACACATTCAGAATGACATTTAAGACATATACAACTTATTTCTGGTATTGGAAACGTTTGATCAGAATGATAATTGGAGGGCACTGAAGTGTGAAAAACATTCTAGTGTGCTCGGTAGCTTCATCACAGTGGAAGTTAATTCACGTTTTAGCTTTCAAATGTTTTAAAAATTTCAAAACAGTTACAACACAGATCCGCCCCCTCGACAGCGATGCAACCCGAATTTTGGTGTTAGTCAAAACACACCTTAGCCTAAGTCACTTACCGATCCTAACACATTTGTAAAATCATAAAAAACACAACTAAGCCACAGAAAAAGGAAAAGGAAACTCTCTCACTCATACACCGCGTTACTGCGTATTCTTCCACCGCGCGCAAGCAACCTAGTTCACCCACGTAGTCCGAAAGTACGACCCCCTGTACTTCATAGAGAGGATAGTAATAGAATGCTGTTCATAGACATCAGTTCTGCATTCAACACCATCATCCCTGCTGGGCCCGAATACCTCCATCTGCAACTGGATTCTGGACTTCCTGACTGAGAGACTTCAGTCAGTTAGGATCAGGCGCAACATCTCCAGCACCACCACGCTGAGCACAGGAGCCCCCAAGACTCATGCTGATGACCCATGTCTGTGCAGCAAGGCTCCCCAGTGAAGATCACACAGAGTACGACGTTCCTTGCTGTTCACATCACAGAAAAGCTCACGTGGACCCTCAGCACCAGCACAATAACCAAGAAGGCCCAGCAGCATCTCTACTTCCTGCAAAGAATGAGGAGAGCACACCTTCCACCCTCAATCTTCCATTCTACAGAAGGACTATAGAGAGTCTTTTCTGTAGCTGCATCACGGCTTGGTATGGGAATTGTTCCGTTCTGACCCTCAAAGGATAGCAATGCCAATAGAGAGGATCATCGGAGTCTCTCTCCCTTCTGTCACAGACATTTACACCACATTCTACATCCGCCTCCCATCTGGCAAAAGGTTCCAGAGCATAAGGGCCTCTACTGCCAGAATGGGAAACAGTTTCTTCCCTCAGGCCATCAAGACTCCTCAGTAAGAACTGAAACATAGACTTGACGACTAAATGTTTTATTTCCCTGTTGTTTTGTTGCTCTTGTGTTTTTATTGTGCTCTCTTTTTCTTTGGACTTTGTGTATTTAGTCCTGTCCGTTTCTTGTAGTATTTTGTTTTTGTTCTTGTTGTACCATGGTCCTGGAGAAACGCTGCCTTTATAAAACCTCTGGAGCTTTACAATGGTTTAGACCAAGGGATCAACGAGGAGGAAATATGGTTGCTGAATGTGTGTACCGTGGCAAGTACCTCCACCTTGGATATATGATACAGATAATATGCTTCAGTCGACTAGAACACTCACAACAGAAAGAAGGTTAGAAGGCCTGCTGTTTTTGCAACATCCAAATTAAATTGACTCAGATTTGATAGGTACACCATGATATGCATTTAATGACATGATATGACAGTGTTGCATGATCAGAAATGTACACCACAAAATGGCACACAAAATGCTTTGAACCCTTTATTTACTATTCAACTGAATTATAGGTAAAAACATTTTGGAACAAGTTTACAATTAGGAATTAGTAATGTTACAAACTATGTAAACCCGTAGCTTATGACCATTTGTAGAAAGAAATACTCTGGGCTTGTTTCCCCTTTATAAGTAACTCAAAACTGAAGTTGCCATCCATGCCCATGAATCTCTATTGAGCAAGCCTTTCTTAGATAGATAAAATCTCTGCTTTCTGTCTGCTGCGCCTTTTATCAATGTAAAATAATTACCTCAGGGAAAGAGGACGAATATACTATGGGGTCATGTAGGCCAGAAGCTGCCGCCAGAACATCAGTCTTTTCCCCATTTAGCCATGCCAGGTTAGGCCTTGGCAGTTGTAGTGGTCGCATACAAAGGAATTTCTCTGTGAAATTTATATCAATTTCAGCAGCTGCCCTGAGTTTACCACCCCCACCACTACCAGCACCACCGGGCAGCAGATACCAGACATTCCAGTGTAAGGTTAGAGGAGACAAAGGTTGGGCTGGATCACCTGAGTAAAATACTCCATTGAAAGGTGGAAGAGCAACAGGGCTGCAGTTGAGAGATAACAATAGAGATGAAAAAGTACACATAAACTACTGAGGAAAGCTCAAATACAAACACTTATTACCTACATTAGTCATTTTGCCTAAACTCTGTAAGTTTATGGGAGATATACTTGGCAATGGATGCTAAAATTCAGTTTAGCTTGTCTGCCTTCCAAAAAGCTCCTTAAGTGGGCTTTCATAAAGAATGATTTCTCAGTAAGCTGGATAATTCAAGCCCAAAATGAGGATTGTTCTACAGGAAAGACCTTTAGCTCTTCTCCTATAGGCTTGTACCTTAGCTTAAATGAATTGAGAAATACTTCTTTGTGAAATACCACCTCCGTGTTCTTTTGAGAATGAACACTGGTGTCCTACAACTCAGTGGCTGTTTGTTTCCTCAAGTGGTACACTGACAGTTCCTTCCATTTCTTTAATTCTATCCATGAACTCCGTCAAGCCGTCACTGGGCCCACCCTGGCCATATTAACAAACAGACAGTGGGACCTTTTTTCATTCATATATACATACACACATACAATTTCTGAGTCAACGAACTGGACTCTGGGTGGGGTGTCACCTTATGCAGATGTTATAACTTATTTTTGGCTCCTAGGCGTTTCAAGGAAAAACAGGCTCTGTGATGCAATGGCACAGCATTCAGATTTGTGATTGCTGTTTATTTTTTTGTACTTTGCTCATGGAATGTTAATAAGGAGGAGAATGGATGTTATTACCAGGTGGTTTTTCCAAGAGAGGGTTTCACCTTGTAAAGCTAGGGTGGAGGGGCTGAGGTAGTCAAGAGTCTCCAGGGCTTTCTGAATAGGTTGTAGTGGCAGGCTGCCCCTGCTTCTCCACCCCTTGTCACCTCACTGAGATGTGTAAAGAAACACCCTGGCACCTGGGTGTGAATGGCAACTCACACTAATGGCCGTACACAGGACCTCCATTGATGACATCACCAGACGACATCTACTCAATCTGTCCATTTCTTTGGTAAAGTCTCTCTAATACTGTGAAGACTTTATTACAAGTGTTTGTTGTATTTTCCAGTTTTCTAAGGTCTGCCCAGTACTGTCAATTAATAGTTTAGTGAAAGATCCTTGCCTACGTAAATGCTAATTGGTATGTGCAGAATCTAAAACTGAACGGAACACAGAAGCTTCTTTTCTTTAAAAGGAAAACTATTCACCACTGTTTTACTTTGGTCTGTATTTTGTGTCTGCTTTCTCCTTGCACTACTTGTTCTGTTCCCATTACAGACATTCATTACTGGACGGCCAGTAAGGATCACACAAACTAGCACATAAGAGCCAGTGGCGTTAAATATTGTGACTAATGATGGTTTTCAAAAACCCTGTCCCTTGTGGATGAAGGGCCATTACAGAAATATGCTTACTCATAGAAAACAATTCACCTGGGCAGGGATGCATAGAGAGTTCATTTGCTCCTTTTGATTGTGCAACAGTGGGGGACTTGACATTGTCCTCTTTATACTGTCATTAATGAGTCTGGATTTCACAATAAGATGAAGTGCATGGGAAAGGGCATTAGCTTCTCCATCATCAGCATTTGATTTTGGCCTCTTTCTTCTCCCCTTTCTCATCCAGGCCACCCAGCTTAATGCAAGTAGTTCATGTTCACCCCTAATTTGTGGAATAATAAGTGGCGCAGTATGGCTGCCTTGTTGGATTCGCTGTTTATAAAAAGGATGTCTGTCCGTCTTTTTGGCAATTTTTCTCTTATCAGATTCATGCATCTGCCAGATATCAGCCCCTGAGGATCTAGTGTGTAAGAACTGGTCTGTTCCTCAACTTTGGACATAACAAATTCGTGCTTTCAAGGTCTACTACTCGAACACAGTTCATGTAAACAGGGCGGTGATTAGCCGCGTGCCTGTTTATCGCCTGTTCCACTGCTTACGAGAAACATAAACTCAGATTAGCGTCTGATAACACATCTGATATCCAGCCATGTTAGAGGTTGCATGGGTGGAAGGCATCCAGTGGCAGGTCCCAGCAGTAGCTCCTCCAGAGCACAATACCCCACTTGTTGCTGAGACTGCTTTGGCATGGTCCAAAGTCATGGTCCAAGCATGACTGTTGGATTCAAATAGCCTGTTTTCTTAGTGTGAGCCTAATCTAATCTTGGGGTTCATGATTGGATATGATGATAAAGTTGGTGTTGCTAATTACCTTCAGTGAATGAACAAGCACCCATATGTTGCCCAGTGTCACAAAGATCCCAACAATTAGGTCTTTTAGTTTTTTTTAGTTTTTTTGTTACCTAATGTCTATAAAAGAGAAGTGTGTTTTTTAAATAGCATGTCTATTGGGAACTATTGAGTTGAGTCATTTGCTCCTGAAGGATGATGAGTCTTGATTACCTGATGAGTCTACCAGATATAGACTTGCTGACATCCAGATAATCTGAACTGATCAATCCTAAAATAGACTAATCTTTCAAAGCCAACTGAAAACAGTTTTTTTTTATTTGGTCAACAGAACACTTATCTTTATTTATGTTTTTGGTCATGCTCTGGAGCTGCTTGTTTAAAACAGTAAAGGTTTGTTTGCTTGACCAAAAGCTTGTTTACATGTGTTTGTGTTAGAGGTGGGAAAACAAAAATGTTAAATAAAAAAGAGGAAAAAGAGGTGGGGTGTCTGGGGCAAAATATAGTTTCAAATCCACCCCTCTGCTCTAGCTACCACATCCCATCCTCCAGTCTCCCCACCTACCTCCTATTCTGCCCCAGCCACAGACACATGCCTTTTGTATGGAAGGAAGCAGAGAAACAACCGCGTCTCTCTGTGTGGAAAAAAAATACTAAGAGAGTTAGTGAGTGGGGATCAAGAAAAAGAGCCAAGGAGAGTGGAGCTTCCAGGTGTTTTACCCCTAGTTAAAAGCCCTGTACGAGGGATCTGTCACAGCCAAGCCAAGCTGAGCACTCTGCCTCACACTTACTCTCTCCTGCACTGTCTCCTGTCTCTCTTACTCCCTCTCCCTCTTTCCCTCTCTCTCTCTCTCTCTCTCTCTTTCTTTCCCTCCTACTTTCCAGCCGTGAGTGAGAGCACACAGTCATTCAGAAGGTGCGTCTGAAATCTGCTTGTAGTCAATGCATGGACAGCATCGCAAGGACATTTTTTTCTTCCACACTGCAGAAGCACATGGACTAAATTTTCTCCAAAGGCAAAAATAACACAAAAAAAGCAGCCCACTGCCTGCCATAAAGAACTTTTTCCTCCTTCATTTTTTGATGTGCATGTGTAAACAGCACCTTACTTCATCTAACTTCCATTTGCTTCTCATCACATCTGCTGGAGACAAGACAGGAGCAGAACAGAGGCAACCTGCAGACGTTACCTGCCTGAGAAATTTGCCTGAAATTCCTCCTGGAGCAGAAAAGCAAGGTAAGCACACATCTGATCCTTTTACTGTCCCTGCCTCAGCTGGCATGTCAACTTTGAAATTGTTTCTCATATCACGTTGCTGGAAGCCAGCACGGATGAAGCCAAGGGCAATAGAAAGAGAGAGAGAGGAAAAACAGAAGGATTTATATCTCAGTCATGAGACCAACATAATTCTCACTGCACTGCAAACACTAGGCATGGGCTAAGGCTCAGCAGATTACAAAAATGCCCCACATTTTACAGAGGTTTCTCTTTTTCAATCTTTATGGTTATCCTGTTATTGCTGAGCTCAGTCATGTGGCTAATATTATTGTCTAGGGCCACATTTGAAATGCATTAAATGGAAATTTTGGGACCTAGTGAGATGATTCTCCACAAACTCTTGGGGATTGGGGATAGCATTGATTAGGTTGGGTGATTTTGTCTATACTAAGTCTATACTATACTAACTATACTCCAGCCGATTACATAATTCTATGTAATAAACTATTGCATAATTAATAGTGTGTGTGTGTGTGTGTGTGCGCACTTTACCAGCTCTATTGTGGTGTTCAGGTAGTGTGGTGGGGAAGTCACGCAGCTGTTATGGAGAGGCAGTGACTTGGGCAGTAAGAGTGAGAGTTATATAACTGCCCCACAACCTCCCTCTGACTGACACCTGGGATTGTTTGGTCTACACTCTGTTGCGCATCACCTCCGCTCTACCATATTTAGCCTCCCTCACGGGCACTTGCTTGCTCTTCAGACCCTGAAAGTGGTGGGCTTTGACCAGCTGTCAGGTGCAATATGTCTCATTAGCTGGCATGTAAGCATTGTATTAGCACATTTTTAATAAGGTTTTGTGACATTTAGGTCTTTAAACAAAACATCATCTTAAGAAAGGAAGAAAAATGCAGCGTTCTATTAGATATTAAAATGCACATTTCTTCGTTTGTGCTTAAAGGGAGTAGGTTTGTTTTTGCAGAAAGAAAGAGACAGAGATGGGGAGAGGGAGAATGTGCTTTCATAATACATTCTCCACCACTAGGGCTGGGGAATAGTATTCAATAACGCATTTTTTTCTCGTCTGACAGCACTGAAACAGACTTGGTCTGGAAAAGGCAGCATGCTGTCTTCAAAAAAAAAAGAATAAGAAGGGAAAAAAAACATTTGGCACTTCGGCAAACTTTTGGTAGGATAGGCAGCATAGTCTCAACATAAACCTGTGCATGAGTGCAGCTCATAATGACATTACTGTGCATGTCCCTGTGCGGATAGGGCTGAACTTTTCTGAACTTTTGATTGGAGTTCAGGTTCGAGGATGGGTGTGAGAAACACTCTGCAGAGTCGGCCTCATCCTCGCACATCATCAAGGGAGACTTCTTTACCCTTACAGGCCCACGAACATTCCTGAACTTCCAACACTCTGGACTGAAAGCCAGTTTGTCTGCTGCTATCTGCTGTTAAGGCTTGAGAACAGAGATGTTTGAGATGAACTGCAGAGCAATCTCATAATCTACAGTATTCATATGGCTTGAGCAGTAGGACAGCAAACATTTAATGTGGTTTTGACTCTGTTCCCAGTTCAGTAGTAGTCAGTTTCCAGAGGCCAATGGTAGAAGACATTGCTTCAGATACACCCTTAAAAATGAAGGGCCTGAATAAAAGGCTTATTGAGAGATGCCGTAGAAGAATCACTTTTGGTTTGTTAAAGAAAAAATCAAATGTTCACAATTTCCTCTCATGCCAGATGTAGCCAATGATCCAGGACATGTGTGGACTCCAAATTTTGCTTTAGTTTAGCATTGGGGCTACGTGGTAATGTTGCTAACGAACACTAGAAGTCAGTAGTCACCCATGTTGTCTACAATGGCTTCCAACAGTGTTCATCTCTACACAGAAGATTTGTTCATTTCTGTAGCTCGCACCATATCCTAAACCACACTGAAGACCTTAACCACCTTAAGGTCTTAATGAAGACCTTAAGGTGGTTTGAGCAAGCTGAGACCAGGTCTGAGGAAGTACTTACATCAAATATTTGGGTGAATATTGACTTTTTATGTTTGTTAGCAAGGTTACCTGCACTGAAAGAGCAAAATATGGACACTAGACATACCATGGCAAATAATACAATGGCAAAGTGTGAAGTTGCTTAAGTGTGATATATAAACCGTTCCTTTAAAGAACCCGTCCATTCGAGTGGTTTACATATCCACTGAAAGGTTCTTTTTGGCACCTTTATTTTAATGCGTTACATACACGCAGCCTGCCACCCCATTTTTAAACATGTGTCTCAGTGAGTTTAAAAACAGCTCCATACACAAACTATATGACAATATGATGTCATACAAAGCTAAGTGCAATGGCCTCTTTGAGACACCAAAGCCATGAACATGTCATTACCACGAATGGCCTTCTCTGTGGTTGCCAAATACTGTGTTGCTTGCTTTTATGAACCTTGTTGGCTCTGCCAGGCAGCAACCTTTAAAATTTATTTCTTTAATACATAGACCAACCATAGTAGACTGAGGCACTGATGATGGAGCCTCTGCTTCAAACTTCCCGATTAGTGGTTCTCAAGGTATACACTCACTGAGGCAGGTTTAAAGCTATTAAGTGCAAAAACCTTCTATCCATCCATCTACCATCCATCCATCATGCTTTTTAAACAGTCTGTTTTTCCTCTCCTCTAGTTCTCATTTCCCTCTAAAGAGAAGGTTAAGGAGGATGAGAAAGTTCTTTGGAGTGGCTGTCTGCTCTGGAGACCATCCAACAGATGACAATGATGCCAAATGCATTATATTTGCTTATGATGTGACTAGACAGTGGAACTGGCCTTTCAGAGATTTCAAATCAGATGGTAGAACTGGACACACCAGTGGGTTGAACTTTAGAAATTCTTGGCCACTAAGCACACTCTTTTAATGTAAATGGAGAAGAGTATCAGTATATTGCATAAGTCAGCCAACAGAAACAGTTTGACCTTAACCCACCCAGTCAGGAGGATTCTGTGCAAATACGTTCATTCTGTATTCATTAAAACATTTTTCAATGCTTAATAAGCACTCTCTCACAGTTCTGCAACTCCAGCTACAAAGAGCTTTTAAGGTGGTCTTCACAGGTCTGTGTGAGTATTGCCACAAGAGGGCAGTGTTTCAAATATGCTGTCCCAGCAGGAAAACCTGTGTTTCGGAGGAATGTGACGACCGCTGTCCCACCCCATACGCACAGGATCTCAGCCTCAGCCTCTGCCAGAGCTGCTGCAAGGCTGCACGTTGAAGATAAATATTTTCAGAAGACAAAACAAAGCCCTGTTTTTGTCCTGCATAAACGGTTCCTCATAATTGCCGCAATCACGAAGATTCATCCCTATATAATTTGTAGTGGCTTCTGTTTTCTAAAGCAGTTTCAAATAGCTCTTAATTCAATATTGCATAATGAACATGATTTTAATAGGGATGAGAGCTCTATGAAGATGCCACCAATGTTTAATTACATTCAAATTCCATGGCAAAATCAATACTTCTTCACAAACTGCTAAACAGAAAAACGTATTTAAGAGACGTTTTCGTTCTGAATCTCATCAGATCGTCAGAAGGAGAACAAAGGGAGGACTGAAAGTATTTCTGCATATTGGCATATAAGGATTGTGTCATCAGCTGTGGTAAGCCTGCTTTATTCGGTGTTCACTTTAAACAGGAAATGAAGGAGAATACCACTCATTCTCCAGGAAAGGCAAACGCCTGCCCGTCTTACCTTCCAGGAACCCACACCCCCATCTCTCACCATTACCATTTGTTCCTCGCTGCTTTTTGCTCACTGAAAGAGAGGAAAAACAGTCCAGGCACTCAGTGCTACAAAGCAAGCGGTGCATTCCTTTTTTTTCAGGCGCTGTACTTTTTCCTCAGCGTCTGCGTGCTGCACTCCTGCTCCACACGGCTGTAATTCCACCCGCTCTCCACTTAAGGCACAACGGGCTGAGGCAAAACAGCAGATGAGAAATCACCCTCAAATCTGTCGGAAACAGCACTTTGGCATGGGCCTGGTCTGTAATCAGCACTGTACTTAGCCCACACTGGTGATTAGATAGTGGGCGCGTGCGCGCTAGCGTGTGTGTTTGGACATCTCATAAGTTAGGCTGAGATGTCAGCTAAAAGTGGCCTGCTGCCGGCACTTCTACTTAACATTGCCTCGCACCAGGCCACATTCCCATGTGTTGTGCATAAATTGATCTGGACAGGAAAAGAGCCAGACCATAGGGGAAACTTAGGTTACGTGAGGGTTAATCCAAAGAGACTTAGAGGGTTTAGGTCTATGAATAATTGCTTTATTGGGACTTCTATCTGTCATATTCTTTTCAGGAAAGAATTATTTTCCGTTAGGAGAGCCTCTCTGAAAATCTCATTTTTAATCAATTTAAAAATTCTGGCCTTGTCACCAGGGCTGGCATCGCTTCAGAGTTGCTTGTACACACCGATTCTGTGTCTCTTCCCACTATAATCGAGAGCTGCACTCCATTCTAAAGCTGCACTCTGAATATATATATATATATATGTGTGTGTGTGTGTGTGTGTGTGTGTGTGTGTGTGTGTGTGTGTGTGTGTGTACAAAGCAGCGTTTGTAGGAGAAAACAGCTCCAATAGTTGAAATGTCTTTGTTCATATCAGTGGACTAGAAGGTGCTATTTTGTTCAACTGTGTATACTTTTGCTAGCAGCCACAACACATACAAATACGCACTGGCTGAGGAACGTATGGCCAGCTGCAAGTGAGTCAAAGTCTAATGAATGCAACACAGTGTCCAGCTTTGAATCTGCAAAGTCATATGGCCCCCATCAGGGCTGCCTCTTAGTATCATCAACCGCTTCCAACTTTCAGAACATGTGCTAGCTTTGCTCTAGACACTCTCTGTCTCCCTCGCTTTCTCTTGCTTGTGGTCTCTCTCTCTCTCTCACTCTATGTTTGGATCATGAGATGCTACACAATGGTGATAAAAACAGAACTGTTCCCTCTCTCTGTTCCTCATTCGGGGCTCTCTGTGAGCCCCTCATTTTTCTCTAATTTTGCGTTCAGCTCCTGAGCTCTGCCAGATCTCATTCTCACATTCTCCTCTCTCCTGCATTCTCCTCGCTTTCTCCCCTCCATCTCTCGAAAATGCGCTGGACGGTGGTGGGTTTTTCCGTTCCATTGGCAGTGAAGAGAAATGGGGAAGCTTGGCAAGCGTCTGTTATTATTTTTCCTTTCGCTCACCGTCGACTCTGTCAGCAGCCTCTCTGTCATCGCTGGGCCTTTGTAAACGTCTACCCCATCAGAATCAAAGCTTGCTTATCAGCGCCATGCTTCCTAGGGGAGGTTGGTCAGGCTTATGGAGGGAGTGGAGGCCTGTGTTCTCTGTGCTGAAGGGAATATAGTTCACTTGGATTTTTTCTCTCCAGATGTTTATCAGTCACCGGTCTGAGTTACTTCTCTGAACGAGGCTGATCCATCACCTTAGCTATTGTTTTGTACATAGCCTGCTACTCCTGCACTGAATTTGATTGTGTTGGTACTTATTAGGGAAGAAATGCTTTTGTTTTCTCTCTCTCTCTCTCTCTCTCTCTCTCTCTCTCTGTCTAGCTCTCTCTCTCTGCACATTAACTACTGTGTATTCAGTTTCAGTAGAGTGTTCACAAATCTACTTGTTGGTGCAGTGGAACGTGGTAGATGTATTGGGCCGGCTTCACCTGCTCCTAATGTTCTTCATGACTTGAAGAAAAAAAACGCTCAATCTGAAAGATTCCAGACATTTCTCACAGCAAGAATGTATTAATTTAACTACTAGTGAGATGTTCTTGGGGACTAGTGAGATGTTCTTGGGGAAATTTGACACAAATTTTATCACCAGAGCAAGTAATGGGCTGATATAACTAAACATGATGTTTAATGTTCCTTTGGAGAATGGAACATACCAAAGTTTTTATCAAGAGTCCAAGGACCCATATCTTTGCCAGGTGTGTTTTATAGGATAAAGCCTTTATTTGCATGCTGGTTGTTCCTCTCCTGTTCATAGAACACTATGAAAAACACCGGTCACTGACAGGGCACATAGTAAGAGCAGGAGTCCAGCTGGAGGAGCTTAGACTACATTTTGTTTATTCCTACCCACACAAAACAACATGTACAGTACAATACAAAGGAATTGTATTGTAGGAGGCTAGATGGTGGGCTGATGTGAGGTTCTGAGGGGCTTTTTTTATTTGTTGGGCCTTTTGGACAAGTCTTTTTGCTCTCTTGTTCTTCTGTTCAATGGCTGGAAGCCTTTCGGGACATGGGTTTCCCAGACTGGAGCGTAAAACAGAACAGCGCCAGTTCCTCTTTGGTTCAAATCCTTTAACAAAATGTAACTTATAACTTTTTTCTTTGTGTTGCAGGGCCAAGGTTTTCCCCTCCATACTGACTATAGGGGAAGAGGTAGTAACAGATCTTTTATTAGAACTGGAATAAATAATAGGGCTTTTGAGGCTATTTAAACTCCACTTCAAAACCTGAACGAGCTCTGTTTTATATGTGCTTACCAAGTACATTTAGACTGCTTCTGGGAATGAATGGACACTGAAAGAGTAGCTCAATAGTTTATTCTCATCTTTACTGAGATGCTACATGAAATGTACTCCTCCACAGTTTTCTGCTTGTGATCAAAGGTCTATATCTTCAAAGACATGTTTTGTTATGAAAGCCATAATTATGTCATGGCAAGGACTGTCTTGAGCTTTACTTGGTCAAAAAATCCAAAACACTTTGCTCCTTTTCAAAAATCCATATGCACTTTATTTATGATGGGTTATTTATGATCAAAGTAGTAGTATTAAAATGCAGTCTTTACCCATCTTTGTCCATTGCTTGGCAATGCCTCAAAGACAAGGAGGGAAATAAAAGACACTCTACAGAATGTATGCCATCACTATTCTCAACAGGGTATACAATATAAACACCATATTTGCTATAATGACAAATTATAAATGGCATCAGAAAGCTTTAAAAAATCATATTTCGATTTCATTTGTGATTTCTTGTCAGAAGAAAATAAATGCTTTATGGACCCATGTAACACGAATAATACAAATCCAATTCTCATATCCATTACTAATAAAGTAGCAATGGATAATCAGTTCATTAGTAAACACTGGCTTGACCAGTTAAGGCACTGGCTTAAAAAGGACATAATAATAGATACCTAAAGTATTTTACAAATGATTATGATGTATAATGTATAATAAAATATCTTAGGGTTTACATTTTTTTAGATCACAAGAACTGCAATTTTAATTATATTCAACAGTATTTAACATTGTCTAATTAACAAAAGCATTTGGTTAGTGTGTCATTCATCTTTTCAACCTATAGTTGGACAGCTCCACACACTTAAAGGAGAAGACTAACTGCCTTTTGAGAAGGCTAGCAGCATGCTGAGTGATGGATGGAGGGGAAGGCCATCTTACCCACCCCAAAACAGTGAGGCCAATCATGTTGTCCTGTACTCTTGGTCATGGATGCTATTCTTTGGTTGGTGTCATTTAATTAAGCCATTTAATAACCACTGGCTTGACAAGCCTTAATGAGGCATTACAGTACCTCATCTAGTACAGTACTGAAGTGTTATAAAGTGTTATCAGATGTTACTACACACCAAGATGTAAAGTAGAAGTAATTATGGATTTTACAATTGGTTTATGGGCACTGATTATTCATTTGCAACAAAATATAATTTCATTTCTGTTCTTGTGCTGAAATGTCGTATGCATTTAGAATTGTGTTTTCTGTGCTCTCTTTTCCAAAGTTGTGCTGCAAGCATCCACACCCCCAGGTAGTTTGGTGTGACAGCATGAGAGAGCTCGTCAACTTGGCCAAAGATGAGAGCACACAAATGGGCCATGTCCCATCCAGCTCCCAAGCACAACAGGCCATTTGTGTTCCTCTGTAACCGCAGCAGGAATAAGGTCCATGTTAGCATGGAGAACTGGCTCTAGTTGCAGGAAGTTTGACCTTTTGCTCACACTGGCACTGGTAAAAATGGCAAAGGAGATGTAACATGCTGGCAGCAGAGAAGCTGGTTGCCATGGGTTTTTTTAATTTCTCTTTAGGGGGCTTACTAAACTTTAACTTTCATAAAATCAAGTGGAAGTTATGCACCTGTATATGTAAAAAAAATGTTTGACATTTAAGTATTTTCACTTACACTTCATTTTACTTATCCAACACCATCAGCAATTCCTTAGCGATAATTTCTAGGAAGATATTCTCCGGCCAATAAACACAGTATTTAATTAGTCAGTGCTTCAAGTCTATTAGCAAAGTGTTTCATGTGGCTTACAGCTGGTTACATGCACTTTCTCTCTCCCTTTTCCTTCCTCAAATGCAGCCAATAAAAGCTCTGTTTTGTTGCTGCTGCTCTAATGCAAACCAGAGTATTGGTGATCTCCCATGTGCCAATATCCAGACAGAGTCTTTGCTGGTCCAAGCATGGAGCACTGCTTCCTGCCCTGTAGACAAATCAGTTTTATGAGAATAAAGAGAAAAACTCACGTGTGTTACAAGAAGCCACAGTATTGATCTTTAAGTGGGTTTCTGCCTGTGCATTAATTTTGCAGCAGCATGTGGGTGCTTTGATCTGTGAGAGGTTTGGAAATGGTCTCAAGCATGAAGCCTTGCTGAGTTTGCTTGTAGCTGAAGATTGTTATTTGATTACAGAACCATACTGCAACCATGGAAGGATCATGGTATTGTGAGGTCCTCAGATTCAAGAGTTTTTGTAGTCCCTCTGTACTTTAAAAATGACACCAAATAAAAATGCCCTGAAACATGAGACTACACTTATTCTTTTAGGTTCATTTTTAGCAGCACCGTTGCCCTTAGGTTAAACATAATAAGCCATACTGCAAAATTTGAAGAATTTTGTACAAACTTCAAAGACATTTCTGTATGATTTATTTTCTTTTAAGCCAAACTGAGTATTCATGGGAAAAACAGAAGTAGTCTTGCACACACGTAAGGGTAAATGCTAACATTCCATTTGAATAGCCACAATATCCCATGAGTCAGTAATAACTGAAAACAGAAAACAGACCTGGAAACAGATAAGATTCTTCATTTATATCATTTATTTAGTCATTTGTTCATATTCAAGGGCTATTCATTCATCTGTGACATCTGCAGTGGATTGTGTCAAGCATCTGACCCATCTCCAGCCTTGACCCATGGCAGTCAGAAGCCCCTGAGTGAGGCCCCAGAATGAAATCTCTGGTAGCTGGAGGCTCCTGCACACTGAAACCACTGGCCCAATCTGTAATCAGTCAAGATGTTTCAGAACCTTAGGTAGGATGGGTGTACATTTTAATGTAGTGCTCAGTCTGCTCCAATCTGATCTGGCTTATGCTTGTTACTGTCCAGTATAGAAACAGGAAGGCTTGCGAAAATCTTATCTGTGCCAAATGTCCATATGGTGGAGAAAGTGTCATCTAACTGATGGTCCCCTAAACATAAATCCATTTAACCAGTGCAAAGCAAAGATTTCTGCATACTGTGCGACTGTGTCTGCCTTTCTTCTTAACCTTGACTGTTACATGAAAATGGTCTTTCAGCAAGTAATTTAGAAGCAATGTTTCTCATTAACGGTACAAGCTGGTCCAAACAGCTTAGGAAATATCTATCTAGCATTTTTGTTTTTGAAATGTATCTGGGAAAGGCCAGTCTGTTTGGTCTGTTCACAAGGCGGATATCCCCAGTGAACTCTCGGCACTGGTTGTACCTCTGTCTGACTCATTGTGGGCTGTGACCAAACTTGATATCCACATGTCATCATGGTAATATTGTTCAATTGATGATATGTCAGCTGTGGGGCATCTTGAGTTCAAAGTGACCTGTAACACAAACCCAAGAGAGGACAAAGACAGAATTGTATCTGTGGACCTGAACTGAAGCGAGGCTTATCTGAGTCACAGGGCCACGGTGCCATCTCCCAGTTGAAGACTGGCATGTTTGAAGATGAGCCCACTTTACAGAGAACGCATGTTTCCCCTCAATTCAAACATTGTTATCCCTGTCAGATTTCTTTTCCTGGCAAAAGTTTTTTTTTCTGAATCAAAAACAAGCTTTGAAAGAAGAGTGCACGGAAAACACGATCCGTGCACATAGAGCCTCTCAGTGGTCCCTGTGAAGGCTGCCTGTGGGGACCTTTGTGTGGATGGCCCAGTCAAAACAAGACAAGACGAGCAGCAGCCCACCCGCTTTTTCCACAATGAAAAATCCAGATCCCTTAACACTACGACAATATTTACCCTCAATATATCTGTGCCATCCACACCAAAAACGTCCCTGATGAACTTAACCACTTCCTTGGAGACACATATTTCTCATCAGAATACCAGGCAGTCAGGAGCCGGAGTCCTGGTGACAGCTTGGAGTTGTAGAGACGGTGGCTTTCGTCTTCACTTCCTTTTCAGTGCTCTTTGCTTATGTGCCTGCAGATTCCTTGCTGGGAGGAAACACTGTGCTGAGTGTTTGATTGCAGTGCAATGGTAATTCCCACAAAAGCATAAGGCCTCGGGGTTAGCTTAGCCTTGAGAAAGGACAAGCACAGAGTCATCCTCAGGCTACACAGAGGGGAGGATGGCTCTTTGGGACGAGGCTGAGAAATGGAAAGGTTTTTAAGTGCTCCAGCATGTGTTTTGTGTTTCCCTGTCAGGGTGATAATGTATTTTAGGCATTGTATTCTGGCTCATTCAGTTATTACAAATGAATGACAACCATGAAGTATTTCTAATACAGCTATTTCATTCCACATGTGAAGATACAGCAAAGATTAGGGGACCATAAAATGATGCTAATCTATTAGATTGGAGAAAGCAAACCTCTTTCTTCAAGGGAATAGAAGCTTATATGGCTTACATTATTTTTTTACCAGTAGCACCTGCGATTTATCTGTTAGTATTTGGCTATGACTCTAAGAGGAAAATACATCTGTAGTCTTGGTTCTAAGATGGCTAATGTGTTGCAGGATCACCTTAGATTTGTAGGCTTGATTTTAACTTGTAAGGATGCGAAATTTAATACTTCAATATTTGATTCAGTAGTGTATGCAATAAAATTTTCCATTCAGCAAAAATAATGAAAACCCATGAAAAATAATGATTCTGGGATTTCTTTGTCCTTTAACAGTACTTCTTACTGTAACATTATTTCTTACTTTTATTATTACTGTTTAATGTCTGTTAAACTATGATTTCATACCCAATAAAACAACGAGACCCCATTACCATCTCAAACAGTCATTATTTTCTTCTACCCTAACTCCATAAACACTTTGTTAATAATTACTAGTGATGGGGACGAGACCGCCTATGCCGAGACCGAGTCAAGACCGAGTCTTTGAAGGGTCGAGACCAAGTCGAGACCGAGACCATTGGTTTTCAAATGCAGTCGAGACCGAGTCGAGACCGAGTCTTTCAGGAATCGAGACCAAGACCATAAAAACAAGTCATAAAAAAAACCCTATTAAATATGTAGACAGGCATACTCCAAAGCAAAGACATATAGTCTACCAGCCAAGAATGCTGTCTGGTGAAGGACTATAGAGGTGGAGGGGCTAGCTAGAGGCGTTACCTAGACCCCAAACCAATCATAGCAGTAAACGCGCTCCCATAGCAAAGCCTCCCTTGATGTGTTATAATAACCGTCGTGACAAGCTATGACTGACATAGCAGCAGTACACAGCAAGCAACAAAATGTCTGTCTGACGGTATGTATAATTCAAATAATATTCAACTTGGCACGACAGAGTGTCCTATTCAAGACTCCTACTAAGTGTGGAGCTCATCGACGAGGCGTACCCTTTCATACCCGTCATCCTCCGAAACACCAACAACTGAGAGCAGCGATTGCACACTGATATTGCTGTCAAGAAATGCTACAAGGACAAACCCGTATAGCGAAAGGAAATCGTTTTGCAGCAAGCTATGTAATATTTGGTTTTGGCTAAACCGCAAAACCTACAAAAGTTAACTTGTCCGAGGGCGTTTATCCAAATCGCCCCAAATTTGGTATATATCATTTACGTTGACGGACGCAAAAAGTTACTAAAGCGGATTTTTTATTTATGCAATCGCTTTGATGTTACGCATGAATACGTATGGAGTGAGTTTGGCCTATTTTTACTCTGAAGCCAATATCTTCAAAGGTCAACATCGTAACATA
>JBBPCY010000142.1:15983186-16002776 GCA_037974405.1 Brachyalestes nurse | reverse complement strand
ATGTCTGTGTTAATGTTTTCTGAATAAAAATTCCATATACAGTATACCTGCACCTCATTTTTTCCACTTTCACCATAGCATGATGCATTGCTTAAGTGGTAAGATCTATTCTCAACCTCAAAATTGGTTTTTAATGTAACTTATGTCTGTGATTATTCAGTGCTATTACAGATAGAACATTGAAGGAGGTTCAGATAGGACGTTGTATTGAAAAAGTAAAAAAAAAAAAAGTGAACGAGTTCATTATTGAGCTGTGAACTTCGTTCAAAATTTTTTAAAATGAACTATGAACGTGAACTATTTCATTTTTATTTGAATGAACTGTATTTTGAACTACTTCTTTTTCAGCGTGAACTGGCACAACACTGTAAATATGTATGCTTTACAAACAGGAAGCAAACTGGACCTTTATTGGTGAGCAAGCAAGTCAACATTTACAAAAGTGCCCTTTTTCTTGTGGTTGTTATATATAGATTTCATGAAAGCTGCAGTTGTGCTGTCCATTTTATCTCAGCTTAGCCACCTTTGGTGGTGTTTTTTCAGCACAGAGTTCTCATCCTTCCCCATTCACCCCTCACTGCAGGACACTATACTAAAATGTATGAGGCAGACCCATCATAGTGTGCCAGGTTCCATAAAGCTAAATATTGCAAACAACGGATTTGCAACATATCATTAACATTTATAGTAATATTGAACTTTTTTCATTTCAGTTTCATTTTTTAAACATTATACTAATGAATACATAATTGATGTTCATTTTTTAATTTAATTTATTTTTGTAATTAAATTAAATTAGAAAATGAACATAAATTATGTTCATGGTTATAAGGTCAAAAAAACATCCAACCTGCGAATTTGAAATGGGCATATGCACTGCAAATACATTAAACCAAAAAACACTAGTGTCTAAATATGTGTTTCCCCTTGTTTCCCTGCATACTGCAGATAGCAGGAACCATTGCAAAGCCCAAGTTTCAGCACTGATAACTGCTCATAATAAAGTTAAAATAAATCTTATTTATAAAGCAAGTTTCAGACTGAAACACCATGAAATTAGAAGTTAATACTCACCAGAGAACCAGGTTTTACACTGTTGAAATACACCTTTTGGTTAGGTTGTATTGCTGCTTGTATTGCTGTTACTGTTGGAAAAGTGACCTGAAGGGCTTACACCTGCACTCGCAGTCACTCTACTGTGCGAGTTTTCTCGTTTTTGTTTCTGAGATGTGGTTATGAGTGGGAGTGTGAAGCTGTCACTGCAGGGGGAAAAAGGAAGTGAAGCAGATTAGGAATGTGTCTAGGCCAGGCTCCCGGAGATCCAACAACAACACTGAGAACGGCAAACTGAAGCCGGTGAACTGTGGAGAGCATGGATAGGATGTCCATGTGCTTTTGGACACGCTTTCAAAACTGCTTCCCTCAGCGGAGCCTCGGTTCTGTCCAGCAGGCCTTCTTCAGGTGGAGCTCTTTGGGTCAGATCGTGCACTGAAGTGGAGAGCAAATAGAGTATTTGATCTCTGAGGCACTCGTCATATTCAATCAAAGCTAAGGTCTACTTGTCCTGGGGGAAAGCAGTCTGGAAGTCATCAGGGCAAGCAGAAAAGTAGAGTCCAAGGAGATTGGTAACGCTTCACTGAGTGTACAGGTCTAAGGAAAACACGAATGTGGAGTTTGGGTCAGGGTATCCATAGAGAGGATGAGTATGAGAAAGATATATATCTTTTTCATATCCTGGATATCTCCACTGTTTAGAGCCCAGTGATTTATAGCACTGACACCACGCTGCTCCTGCACAGCGGCCTCTCCCATACACCTGATCAAATCTGGGTAAATATCTGGTATGATGAGTAACATGAGGATGAAATTATCATTCCTTCCTAGAGCAAATTAAAGCAAACAAGCACAGCTGTCACAGGGAATGACAGGTTAAACAAACAGGCAGAAGCAACATCACTAAGCCCCATCCATGCCTCGGCATCTATAATTCTTCTGAAAGGCTTGTTCCTTTGTGGGTTCAGTTCTGCCTACCAGTTGACAGGTACTAAAACCATGTATGCAGGGGAATGAGTACTATACCATACCCTCAGTGAAATACAACACTAGGAGTAATCACAAGACAATGACCCCAAAAATAAAGTCAAAATACACTAATAAGTCACAACATTAAAACAACTAATAGATGAAGTGAATAATATTAAGTATCTCATTCAACAGTACCTGTTCGACCATCCGTAAGCCATCTGTTTTTAAAGTTAATGTGTTGGAAGGAGGAAAATAGGCAAGGATCTGCAAGACTTTAACAAGTGATAACTAGATAACTGGGTCTGAGTATCTCCAAAATGGCAGGTTTTGTGGGGTGTTGTATCTGCCAGAGTTCTCTAAGGAAGGACAACCAGTGATCCAGCGATAGGGTTCTTGCTGCAAAGGCTCAGGCTCTGGTCTGATATCACAGCAATGCTTTTTTAGCAATTCATAAACAGGACACACTGTGTTTTTATCACCGCTTGCTGTGTATAGGGTATAAAGCACAGTGCATCACAGTGCATCACCATGCTGATCCCTATCCTACAACTGTCATTTGAGCATCAGAACAGGACTATAGACAAATTAAAGTTGGTGGTCTAGACTGAAGAATCATGCTTTCTGTCAATGGATGGATGCATCTGCATCATGATGAAAGGGGGAAGAGATGGATGCACTGTGGAAAGAAGGAAAGCTGTTGGAGGCAGCTTGATGCTCTGGGCAAAATGCTGGGAAATCTTGTGTCCTGGCAGTCATTAATTATTAGTAATGACCTTGTAACTTATTCATTTGTAATCGAGGCTTTTTCTGGCAGGATTGTACCTCAGTGGGTTCAATGTCATCTACCTTTTGATCGGCGCTTTAGCGAAGTATACAGGTGGGAAATTTCTGTACTAGGCAGACTTGTTTAAAGTGGAGCTCCATCTGCTCAGTCACATGTGAGCTTTTGCCTGTAAAGAACTACTTATGCATGCTAGTGAATCAGCCCCGCTCCTGGCTCTAATGCTGGCTGGCGTGGCACTTTGAAAATCGATCATGGACGTCAGCAAAGCCAGTACAAACATAGCCGATGAAGGGCTTTTTAAAAAGCCATTTAACACTTTAAAATCACTAAGTAATAAAGCCTCACTCATTCATAAGTAAAGCAGAAGTATGGGCTGTTGTGAGAGGAAAAAAAACAGATTGCATTAATCTGTGTTGATTTGCTTGCTTCAGCTTCCAGAAGTCTTGGCACTCCTTTCTCTCGGTGACGCCTCTCAGTGTGTTAATTAGATTTTACCAATAAACTATCTTGTGTGAGAATTTCTCCTTAAAAGTATAGCCTGTTACAAAACGTTATCCTGGAATGACAAGCTGTGGAACATCTTTATCTAATCTGGCTTTCTCTCTCCAGCTTGGAAGCTCTGAGACCACAAAGTAGATGACCATGCTGCTGGTGCCTGTGTGTTTGCTGCTGATGTTGGGGGGCCGCCATGTTCTAGGCGGGGGCTACGCCCCTTTGCCCCAGATGAAGTACATACAGCCAATGATGAAGGGACCAGTTGGACCCCCCTTCAGAGAGGGGAAGGGCCAGTATCTTGGTAAGTGCTGTTTATTATTAGCAAAGTGATTAACCAAACTCCATTAACCATTGTGAGTTCAACCCCTTAAACCCTGAGGGCCTATATGTGGGTTTAGATTTAAATTGCTCACTCTTTGTCACGTTGTGAGCCCCAGGCTATGACCTCCGGGTGTGCATAAAAGCACCACGAGACTTGGTTTCCATGCATTCTTTCTTTTATTTTAACTTTGACCAAAACACAAAAACACAGAAGGCTTAAGTGATGGTGGACCGACACTGAAGTCGGCCCAAACGAAAAATAAATACCCAAACCCCAAAACTGAGAACCAATAACAAAACACAATCACTTTAACTGAAACTCAAAATACCTGATATTAGTTCATAAATAAAAACCCAACCTTTCATTACAAAAGTCCTAACAGAAAAACACAAAAACCCCAACTGAAACCCACAGCGCCCCTTGCTGGCCGCTACACTCTTCGTTAATTACGTGTTCGTCCTAGTTGTTACTGAATAATTTATAACCGTTACTGGATACTGAAGTCTTAACATTTCAAGATTTTAAGTCAACCTGAAATAAAAATGTACCTTTTTGCTTTATTTAGTTCATGTCCCTAGTCATATCAAGCATGATTCAGCATTCTATACCATACCACTTAAAACCATTTCCCATAATCTCTGATTGAAGTGTAATGACTTTTATCTACCTTGAAAATGTCTTCTGAGTTTTTATTACATCACTGAGTAAAAATAATATTAATCAGTTCAATCATGTTTCTCTTCCACTTCCACCGTTTATGGAGCCACCTATCAACTAGTTCAGAGAACCTCACTAAAACCACATTTCAAGGGTTATGAATTCTAGTTCTGTTGACCTCAGTGACTGATTAATAATATGCCTACAATTTAATGAGCACATACCAAAAAGCAGATCACCTTTAAATTTTTAGTTGGCCATTGCCTTTGACTATTATGTTTGCTATTATGATTCCCTGATTTTATTCATTAAAAATTTTATATGTTACTACACTAATTGGCACATAAGAGATAACTATATGATAGAAAAGATCAAATGTTCTGATTCTAATTGAGAGCAAAAGTTTGGATGGTGGGTTGTGTCTCCAAATCCTCTGTCAGAAAGCCACAGTATCAGATTGGCCACAGGACCCAGTCTATGTGTCTTCAGTCTAAGCAATAGCTTCTTCAGGCAGCGAGGGGTCAAGAAGACAAGCCAAAAGTTTGTCAGACTGAGAAAGTAGCAAGGATGAGCAATGAGAGGACAGGAGCTGTTTGTCATTTAGTGTCTCCTCTCCTCCCCTCTGATTTATGAGGAGCATTGCGAACGTGTCAAAGGAGAAGAGAAAAAAGAGAGAGGGCTGGAGAGGGATGGAGCAGGTTAAAGTTGATTCCCTTTGGAACTGTATATCACAGCGATATACACAGATTAGCCATAACATTAAAACCACCTGCCTTGTGGGACTTTCATGGAATCTAGTTTATCTGGCACAACCCACAGATGCTTGATCAGACTGAGATCTGGGGAATTTGGAGGCCAAGTCAACATCTTGAACTCTTTGCCATGTGAGGAAGGACACATTATCCAGCTGAAAGTGAATACTGTAGCCATGAGGGTGTGTACATGGTCTGCAACAATGTTTAGGTTGGTTGTACATGCCAAAGTAATGTTCATATGAATGTTAGGAACCAAAGGTTTCCCAGCAGAACACTTCCCAGAGCACCACACCTCCCACCGCCTGCTTGCCTTCTCATAGGGCATCTTGGTACTGTCACATCCCTGGAGAAGTGACGCACATGCACACAGAGGTTCATATGATGTTGAAGGAAACAAAATGTGATTCATCAAATCATTCCACCTGCTTCTATTGCTTCATGGTCCAGTTCTGATGCTCACTGAAGGACCAGACGGGTTAGCATTCACTCCCCATGCGCATCAGTGAACCCTAGGCAAGCATGACCCTGTTGTCGGTTAAACAGTTATACTTTCCTTCCACTTTTGGTAGATACTAATCACTGTATATCGGGAAACACCCAACAAGATCAACTGTTTTGGAAATGCTTTCATCTAGTCATTTATCCATCAGTTTATCCCTAGGCTGACCCACTTTTTTTCCTGTTTCTGACACATTAACTTTAGAACTGACTGTTCACTAATACGTCCCACACCATGTCAGGTGTTGTTGTAATGAGATAATTAATGTTATTCACTGCACCTGTCAGTGGTTTTAATCTCATGGCTGATCAGTGCATTCACCAGGACTGCCAGAGACAGTATCAAAGAGGAGAAGAGGAGGGACATTAAAGTATCTCAGAAACACTGGAGTGAGGTCAATGCAGCTGCAGGGTGATGAGAAAACCAGGGCAGGCGTAAGGATGAGAACACTTCTTTATCATCTGCTGAATCTAGGAGGTCTCTGTTTCACAGATAGAGAGAGAGAGAAAGGGACAGCTGTAGGAGAGAAAGGAGCATACCAGTTTACAGTCCTGCACTCTACTGGTTTTATTTGGGCTTTTGTGCATTTACCTGCTAGTTCCTGCAGAAGATGTCTGAACTACTATCAACAGCCTGGTGCTGGTCAGTAAGCACACTGTTCTCTAGACCTAAAAATATGTTCTGCCCCATAAACTGACATTACCCACCTTCTGTGGCAAGGAGACACATTTTTAAAAGCGGTTAAAAAGTTAAAAATGCCTGCAGAGTGTAACTAGAAGAAGATTTGTAATTTCTGCAGTGCCAGTGTGTTTTGACTGCGGTTTTAGCATGCAAGGTCAAACGAGGTTTATCGAGTTAAAGTTTGTTAAAACATGGTTAAACTGACCACACATAAAATGTGTGTGGGTGTTATGCTTTAGCTCTCTTTGTTGCAATGAGCAGCATACCAGTAGAAACAAATACACTCTTAGAATGTTTTTCACAACTGGTGCAAAACTCCAAATGTTGTGTTGTACTGGTCATGCCCCAGAACGTCTGGTTCAAAACTGGCTCCAGCAATAACAGCACTTTTCAAACAAACAGAAGATAGCAGTGGTTATTTCAGTGGTCTAAAAAAAACAATAACATCAACGTGGGATTTTACTGTAGAATTATAAAGTAACTGGTAGCCAAAATCATCAGATCTAATGGCTAATCACCCTAACTCTTAACTCAACATTAAACAACAACACAGGACTCCAAAAGAGCATAATTATCCTCTATCTTTGTCTGGCTAAGGTGGCCTTCACTTTCTCCATAACCCAGCGCAAAACTAGCTACTGCTAATATAACAGAATTGGCTGTTAGGGTTCTCCTCCAAGAGTGTTAAGCTGTCCAATGATGTTATATTGGCAGCAGTTCAAACTTGGTAGCATCGAATGTTAGGTGGTAGATCTATGAAGCAGATAGGAAATGGCCCCAGATAAATTGGGAGGGAGCACATGGTAACACCCCCGAACTGGTCAGACTGGTATCATCTAATTTTCAGAATTAAAAAACCCAGATCCTTTTAAAAACATATAAATCTGGCAATTCTAAAAACATCTCAGACTAGACACATTTTTCTCATACAAATTCACTCAGGAATTTGTGTGTCTGATTATAGGGAGTGTAATGCTGCCTGTAGCTGTTTGTGCTGATGGCCATCCGAGTTTTGGCAAGTGCTGATAAGCCTTGATTGGCCTAGTTTTGGAACGCTACCCAAGACACGCGCATCTCCGCATCTGGTAGCTGTTACCTATGTTGTGGTTGGTGAGCCTGTGTGTGTGAGTGTGTGTGTGTGTGAGAGAGAGAGAGAGAGAGAGAGAGCGAGCGAGTGCTTACCATTCTCTCCCCACTCCTTTTTTCAGCACTTTCATCATTCAGTAATACACTGTATAATTTATAGACACAGTCAAACTGTAACAATATATGCATTCGGAATAAGGGTTATGCAAGTAAATATGACTGCCAGGTTCACCGTTAGATAACCAGGTTTTTTGACTGTGTAAATCAAATAATCCTTTGCATTATGAATATTCTATTAATCTCTCTATTATGAACAAACTTTCAGTGTACTTGTAAAGGCAAAGATGATTTTATTCTGCTCCTTCGGTAGTCCAGAACATTCCCTGAGCTTGTCTGTCTGTTTGGCTGTACTTCTTTCCATTGAAAACCAATGCAGCTACTACCATCTAGTGGCTGTTTAAAAAAACTCCACCTAGTGGCTCATTCACTGTATGTCATTACGTAGGAATAGGGTCTTTTTATATAAAGCTACAATTTATTTAATGTCACAGATCTATATGTGTAGCTGGACAGAGGTGCACTAGAACCCAGCTGGGTGCAATTTTGGACTGAAAATGACATTTTAATTTGATCAGTTTTAGAAATGTTACACAGTCGTGAGAATGTTTGAAAATAGAATGTCAGGCCATTCGGTATTTGACATATGATAGTTCTTTAGGGAAAAAAGTAGCTGTTATATTAGTACTTCTGTAGCTGTTATACTAAGATTACCATATAAACAACTGAACACACTTTAAAAAGAGTTTTTAAAAACTGTTTAAATGTTTTGGTAGTGATTGAATAAAATCTTCAGAATAGATTTTGATACTGAATGAAAGATAATCTGAACATATTTTGGTGGCTATAAAAGGACTTGTCTAAGACCCCATCAAGTACAAAATCATTAAATATTAGTCACAAACAGAAACAAGGGATTTTTTTGCATTTCCATTTTTGTTACAATGGATGTTTGTACCACAAGGGGGCATCTTATATACACAGTAGAGTCACAGTGTTGACAAGCCTTGACTGGCCTAGTTGTAGAACACCACCCAAGCCACACTTTTATCAGCTTCTGGTAGGTGTTACTTATGTTGTGATTCAAATTAAAACAGTACAATTAAGCTTACATATGGCAGATATCTATACATCCTACAATACTGTTCCATCCCTTACAGCAGACTGATGGTTTAATCTGAAGACCATGGATGCCACGTGTTTTGACAATCCATTATGCTCCATTATCCATCAGCTAATTAAGAAAAAGTGTTCAGAGTAAAGCCCAAACAATAAATTCACTCACATTACTTAAGGCAATCAAGTGCTTAAACGGACAACAAAGCATTCCAGTTTTCCTAAATCAAATAAGTAGAATTCCAAGACCCTATCAATGGACAACACCCCAAAAACTACTGTTTAAATAGATCTTTACACAGTCAGATGGCTCTGAAGAATCAGGTGCAAGCGATTCTTTTAAGAGCTTTGTAAAATGGTTCTATATACCACCACTTGCAGTATAACTCCCTTAAAAGTATTGATTGCTGATGACACTTTGTTTCGGGCTATATTTCTTATTGCAAACTAATATGGTCTTAATGTAACTTTAAGCCTCGTTCACACGACATTTGAATCTTGGATAAATGAACGCGCTCTCAACGTTATAGGCGTTTTTGTAGCGTTTTGTATCTGCGCTTGATTGGCGTTACACTGGCGTTGGTCTGACGCTGTTTAACTCCATACTGCAGCCCAATGTGTAGTTTCGTGTATTCACCTGTGGGGGCAGTAATCATTCTCTCCAGGTTGTTTACGTGTTGGGATTTGTAGTTTTACATTCAAAACTTGATTTGTCCGCTTCCAGGAACAATTGAATCATGGGATATATTCTGTCCTCCAGAACGGCAACCGAATGCCACGTAAACGCTGGCGTTTTCTTCGCGTTCGTCAGAATTTCTGCAGAAATTGACACCCAGAAAACGTTGCATGCAGCGTTTTTCTGATGCCACCCGAAAGCGCAGCCGACCTAAGGCCTTAAGGCCTCATTTTCTTGGCGTCAATTTCTGCCAAAATCCCGACAAACGCGAAGAAAACCCGGGTATTGACGTTCCTGAGGACCAAATATGTCCCATGACACCAGCAGTCTAGATTGTAAGGATCCATGTTTACAATGTAAAACTACAAATCAAGATGTTCCACATGTAAACAATCTGGACATGAAACTACACGTTGGGCTGCAGGCTGGCGTTAAACAGCGTAATGCCAGTCAATCACAGATACAAAACGCTACAAAAATGCCTATGGGGTTCAGAGTGCGTTAATTTATCCAAGACTCAAACGTCCGTGTGAACGAGACCTAAGTCAACACTCGTTATTTGTCAGCAGACTGAAAAATTCTGCTACCATAAGTCTTCAACCCCATCAGACGCATACTTGTTAGACCCACACTTTGCTGCAATAGCAGTTTTTAGTATGTTGAGGTAAATATTAAATTTTTCAAATAGGACTTCAACACAGCTAATGTACAACATTCATTTTTGGTGCTGTTCAGCCACTCCTTTGGAACCACTGTCATGCTGAAGGGTGAAAGTTGTCCCAAGCTTTAGCTTTTTAGTGGACTGTAGCAGGTTGTATCTCCCTGTATTTTGTTTTATCCATCCGTCCTTCAGTTTTAACAACATGCCTGATCCCCACCTTCACTCCAGTCTAAACCACTGAGTTCTGAGTACAGATTGCTCTGATGCTGAATTTTATGGGGTGGCCTTGTCTAGGCAGTGCCTGGGTGGTATGGTGCAGCTTCTATTTCATCTCAGCTGATCCAACAGCTCTCAAAGAGGATAACACTTGGCTGTAATTTTGTTGCCTTTTCCCGTTATGTGCATGTCCAGAACTTTACCTCTGATTTCTTTGGAATGATCCTCAGTTTTCCTTCAGATTCACCAGGGGTCTTATACCGAAAAGATGGGCTTTTTTTTAAGGATTCACAGGTGGAGGACAATTGTAAGCTGACTGTGTCCTCATTAGGGGACCATCTTTCATATGTATAAATCTGTGCCAACAGCATTGTTTAGTTTTTTTCACTGAATGTTTACATTTAAATGAATGATTAATTAATTAAATTAAAATTAATAATAACTGAGAATCAGTAAAATATGACATCATATCAAATATGGTATCACTTGTGCCTGCTGTAATCTAGATCTGAGAAATTTAAATGGGGTTGAAAACATTTGAGAGGCACTGCTGCACCAAAAAATAGTTCAGTCACTAAAAGTCTTGTGTACAATATATTTTCACATACATATTTGACATGAGATTTTATATTTTCCAATAACCATTGTTAGTGAAGTCACATATATATGGTGAACTAAAGTTATTTATTTCTGACTGACATAGTGGTAGCCCTTGATCACCTTCAGACATTCTCAGTAAATGTCACGACCATCCCTGTGGCATTCCACAGAGGTCGAATGCTGCTGGGAAACATTTATCTTCTCTTTTTCTTTTGTTCATGTCTTATTCCTCATCCCATGAGGCTTTCTGCGCTTTTTTGCAAACATGTGAGGGTCTGGGAAATTTTCCTTTTAAGCAAGTACCATTTTTATGTATTCAAACTTTACAATCTTTTTACACAAGATTTATCCTAACTGTTGACTGTTTTGAACAATTTTAATAAATAAGTACCAAGTGCTTTAATACTTTAAAGAAGTAGATTTTGGATGAGTAAGTCTGGGTGATGGGATGCGCATGGAAGATTCTTTATTGAATATTATAATATGCCAAATTAGACAGTCCACAGTTTAAACAAAAACAGTGTAAACAAAAAGGCCAACAGTTTGGAATAGTGCAGACTTAAAGTAGAAAAACAATTTACGTTCAAAATCCGCAATACATACATAAAGATTATACTGCAAGCAACATAAGGGTTCAGAATCTGCACTACATGAAGTCAGCAAAGAGGCTGAGATTAACTCAACCACTGATGTTATCATGAGATGTTTCCTTGTAGTTCAATAGTATTTCCTGTCAGAGCAGTTTTTTAGTTATATCATTAACACCTAACACCTGAATCTAAAAGTTATTTAAAAAAAAGAACATTTTATATTGCTCATATACCATTACTCCCATTTTCTTTTTCAGAGTATCCACCTGCAATGAAGGTGAAAGGTGAGCCAGGCCCTCAAGGGAAGCCAGGACCTAGGGGCCCAGCTGGGCCTTCAGGTTTGCCAGGGAAACCAGGTATTGGGAAACCAGGTCTTAATGGTCAGCCTGGACCCCAGGGTCCACCTGGGTTGCCAGGAATTGGAAAGCCAGGACAGCCAGGTCTGCCAGGAAAAATTGGCCCCAAAGGTCTACCAGGAAATAATGGCGAGCCAGGACTTCAAGGAGAGACTGGACCACGAGGATTACCTGGGCAGCCAGGGTCACCGGGACCTGCAGGTCTCCCACTGAATGGCAAACCAGGGCTTCCAGGAGTTCGAGGTCCACCAGGATCAAGGGGTGAACCAGGGCTAAAGGGTGGTCGTGGTGTACCTGGTGAGAAAGGAATCAAGGGGGAAAATGGCAATGGGAAGCCAGGTCCACCAGGCCTCCGGGGCCCAAATGGCCTTCAAGGATCTCCTGGAGCTCCTGGTAACCCAGGTGTGGGCAAGCCTGGGCTTAATGGGTTACCTGGGCCTGTTGGACCAAAAGGAGACCAAGGACTTGCGGGGGATCAAGGTCCTCCCGGAAATGCTGGGCCTCCAGGACTGCAAGGACCACCAGGGCCAAATGGATTAGGAAAGCCTGGGGTGGATGGTGTTCCTGGACTGCCAGGTCCAATGGGACCAAAAGGTGAACCAGGCCTCAGGGGTACTCCTGGGTTTCCTGGGAATCCTGGCTTTGGGAAACCTGGCCTTGTAGGACAGAAAGGAGACAGAGGTCCATCTGGAATACCAGGAGCTACAGGTGAAAGAGGAGAACCTGGAATGGAAGGTCTACCAGGTGATGTGGGTCAAAATGGAATGCCAGGGCTTCCAGGTCCACAAGGTCAATCGGGTCTTCCAGGAAAACATGGCATGCCAGGTCTCAAGGGAGATATGGGTCCACAAGGGCCTCCAGGCTTGCCAGGGCTCAGAGGGGATCAGGGTCCTAGTGGGTTACCAGGAAAGGCTGGGCTCCCAGGGGATAAAGGGCTTCCTGGACCAAATGGAGCCATTGGAAAACCAGGTCCTAAAGGTGATGTAGGTCATAATGGTTTGCCAGGTGGGCCAGGCCTGACTGGGGCACCAGGACCCAAAGGAGAAAATGGTTTTCCAGGGGCTGGTGGACCACGGGGCATGTCTGGGATTCCTGGTGCCCCTGGACCCAGAGGCCATATGGGACCACAGGGCATACCAGGGTTGAAAGGGGAGCAAGGTCCACCAGGACCCCCAGGAAATGGAAAGAATGGGGAGCAAGGATTAACTGGTCCACAGGGACCACCAGGAAAACCAGGTCCTCCTGGAATAAATGGTGTCCCAGGTTTGCAAGGTCCTCCTGGCCCACCTGGCCCACCTGGCCCTTCTAACGGAGATACCAAAGTGGCAGGGCTTCAGGGGCCCGATATTGGTGGAGAATCAATAACAGGTGGAAGACCACAAGTTGGTGTTGGTGAGCTTTCTGCCACAATGCCTCCTTCTTTCACTGCCATCCTCAGCACACCTTTCCCACCATCTGGCATGCCCATCAAATTTGACAGGACTCTGCACAATGGACAGAATGCTTATAATCCTGCTACTGGCATCTTCACCAGCCCACTTCCTGGAGTCTACTACTTTGCTTATCACGTTCATGTAAAGGGAACCAGCCTGTGGGTGGCGCTGTACAAAAACAATGTGCCTGCCACATACACCTATGATGAATACAAGAAGGGTTATATGGACCAGGCATCAGGCAGTGCAGTGCTGGAGCTGAAAGAGAACGACCAGGTTTGGGTGCAGATGCCATCTGATCAGGCAAATGGGCTCTACTCCACTGAGTACATCCATTCATCCTTCTCAGGGTTCCTACTATGCCCTACATAACAGTCCATATTATCCTTCCATTCTTGTTCCAGTGCTCTGCAGTCACTCAAGTAACACCTGTAACAGCAATAACAAACTGAATAATAGATAAGACTAGACAAAGGCAGGAGATGGAAACTTTTGAAATGTCTGATTTTATTACTGTTTTACTTTGTGTTTTTGTTATCTTCAGCCTATATGTTATTATAACTGTTGTATTGTTATTATTGTTGCTGTTATTTTGTGTTGTTTTAATTGATGATATTGTTATTGGAATCAGACAACGTGTAAGTAACAGTTTTACCCATGTGACTGCACACTCTGCCAAATGTTCTGACTCCTGTTGAACTCCATCTTTTTGACTCTGGGGTTGTGTGTTCCCCTGGCTGCAGTCACATTTAGTTCAACCTCTTCTCTCCTTTCGTTTCCTTCTACCAGGGCCTTTCATCCAGTGCTACAGTTTATGTTAAAAGATATCAGTTAATTTTAAAGTCGACTATCAAAATGTTTCCTCTTTAATACCCTGATGATGAAGTTTACTGTAGGGAGTGAAGTCATAACTTTTGACCCAAAGTCATGAATTGTGTTATGTTTACTATGTATTAATACACCCCATTTTGTGACATTTTTGTGGAGTATCATCCTTATCCTTGAAGTGGAAGGCTATTTTGAATGCAAAATGAGTTTCAGTCTATAAGAGTACTAAAAACTACATGAGCATTACCTCCTTGAATTGCCAGCGTATATATTTTCTGCAAACCTGGATTAAGAGTGGAAAGGCACAGTGGTTCTTTTTATAATGCTAACTCATTCAAACAAGCCTTTGATTTTGAGCCTCTTTGGCCTTCTGTCATTATACAGAGTGTTCCATGATAATGATATGACATCAGCACTTACCCTAGTTATGTTCAATCCAGAATTGGAGTTGCACATCCAAAGCTTTTTTTTTTTCAGAACAAATATTGCTTGAAGACATTACTTTGATTCACTGTCATTTGCTTTACTGAACATTTGGTTTGTTAACTTCCCAAACTATTCAAATGCCTTGTATAGTGAAATGGCTCACACAAAGACATCTTAATCATAAAAATAGCTTATGTACTAATCATTCAATATTTGCAGGCAGACACTGAATGATTAGTATGTAATAATGAACAAATTTTACAAATGCACTGGATCTGTCTATCTGTCTATTCTTACTCCCCACAGCCACTTATCATTAATTTGCCACTGTTCACAGAATCAGAATAGTAGCTTCAAATGGCAATTACTGAGAGCTTTTACACATTGTGTCTTTTAATAACAGCCATTTATACCATACATGTTCAAACACTGAGCTTGTCATGTCTGATCACTGACTCTCCAGATCAGACAATGATATTTTATTAGCAAACTTGGGAATAGGGTTCCCATTAGACAACAATTCCTGAGGTGGCTGAAAAACATTTAAGACTTGTCATGATAGACCTCCTAAAATAAGAGTGTATTTTATTATGGGCTACACAAAAAGCCTGCTGTTTAACTCTTTTTTTGAATGTCAGAGTGTGCCTTGTACAAGTGCCATTAAATATGGATTATGACTTGACCCTGGGGTTTGGCTACTATTGCAAAATTTTAGGAGCTACTAGGATGCTGTTGTAATCACCTGCTGTTGCTTTCTTAACAAAAATAATAACAAAAGTACCATATTGCCACCATTATGCTTTATCATATAGCAGCCGTTATCACTGAATTGAAAAATAAAATTGAGAGTATTATCCCTTACTAAGATGAAGCAGTTTGGTGGTCTAAACATTTTTGTTTTGTGAGCTGTATGTGTATAAAGAGTTAAATAAAGAATGTTGAGAACGAGTGAACAGCCTGCATGGCTTTTCAAAAGGTGAACCGGTTACTAATGTATTACAATCATTAGAAGGACACTGTGGACCATGATATCTTACACGGACTTGCACAATGGTCAAGCTGTAGGGAACTAACAGTTAGGACTGGGTGTTGTTGCCGATTTCCTGAATCGATCCAATTCCGCATCACAAGGTCATGATCCGATTCAATTCTCGATCCGATTCGATATCGATTTATTTACAGATTTCTTTGTGTTAATACTAGTTTGGCTTGGTTATAAATTAGCCCAGACGGTGATTTTAGCGCAGCAGCTTCCGCTATGGCCCTATTTGGTGTCGGTTTCGCCGGCCTCATGTTTTGATAATTTTCCTTGCACGGTCGCGAGAAGTAGTGCGTAGTCGAAAGGAGAAGATCGATTCGTGAATTTTTTAATCGATATCGTATTTTTTTGAACGAGAATCGATATTGATCGGTGAATCGATTTTTTTAACCCAGCCCTACTAACAGTTACTGGTCATCATCAATCATCCACTCATTCACCACTTACTTGGGTCACTGTGGCCAGAGTAACCAGTCAGCAGTGTCATCCAGAGGCTTTTCCCTGCTGTTCAGATACTAACCCCTAGCGTGTTGCTGCATTTCTGACAAACCGATCCTTTCATGTATGTTAAAATGTAACCATTTCCATGTAATTCTCCCTTTTTCCACATTTTAACTCTTTTTTTCTTTAATGTATTTTTGAATAAAATGGATAGAAGATTGTCAGGATTCATTGTACTGTTTCCTCTCATAACTGCTAGCCTTTGTTTTCCTTTCATTTTTAAAAATCAAGATGATTCTTGCTTCGGTTTGTAAGGGATTTTTGTTTGTTATGGACAAGATAATTGCAAACAACTAGTCCCCATTTGCACATGAACTTAACAAAGGTGTATTTATAAATTATAAATTAGCAAGAATGTCGGCCTCCCAAAGCACCCATTGAAATAACATGTACAAATCAATATTTAACAGCATTGACAAGTTAAGAGTATTGTAGTTAGCATACTACCATTGTTAAAGGAATATTTTGTCATCCTGTATTTCTTCGGTTTTTTTATGTACTACGTATCAGATTATAGGATTTGTTGTTGTATACATGCCTATTGCATTCACGCTGTGCAATAGACTTTGGGTATTAAATGCACTCTTTTGACTGAAAACGTTTTGTCAGCTTATACAAAATCTGCAGTACTTGATAGTATTGATAGAACATCAATAAAGATTTTCTTGTACAAAAGTGTGCTGGTGTTCACTCTGTGGCTGCAGTAACGCATGCTGACTGTCCACAGTCAATTTCTCAGTGGTCATAACTCGCTTTGCTTGTTTGAAACATAACACTAGGGGGAGTAGGAACACGTTCTAAGTCAAATCTACCTGGTATTCTCTGACAACTGAAGCTTTCATCATATCATAACCACCCAGTACCTATTTTCACAGTAAATTTTATTATTATTATTATTATTATTATTAACCTTATATACCTGGATAAGCCTTTCTTGGGATGTCTTTATCTTAAAATTTGCCTACCAGTAGGGATGGGTAATGGGTTTGGGTAGCTGGTTGTGTGTTTGAATCCCAGGACTGCTAGCGGCACCACTGGGATACCCTTGAGCACCAGTGCTTTTTAAGCACTGATGATATCTTTCACGTATTCAGAAAAGCATAATGTGATGTATCACAATGGTGATTTTATATCGTTGTGTTGCCCAACCCTACTAGGCTGGGGGCCTAGTGGTTAAGGAGTTGCCTCTGTGATTAGAACGTTGTGGGTTAAATCCAAGGACTGCTAGTGGTACCACTGAGGTACCCTTGAGCAAGGTACCATTCCCCCACACTGCTCCCCATTGGTGGCATCCCACTGCTTCACTTGGTAAATGGGTTAAACGCAGAGAAAGAATTTTACACTGTTCACACTGTGTGCTGTGGTGGGGCGTGTTCACGCGTGACTATAAGAGGCCATTTTACTTATGTAGATGGTAATTTAGATGATGGGTAAATATAGAAAGATCATCTCTGTGTTAATCCAGTGTACCTCTGTCTTCCCACATTACAAACTATCAGAAATCATCACTGTGATCAAGGTGAGATCAAAAGTTAACTTTGGAAAAAAATAGAATACTTTGTACATTTTTATTAGTATTGTGCCTTTGGCTGTAAGTAAATAAGTGGAAAAAGTCATGTGAGATCAGTGGCTGGTGGTTTAGGAGGACTTGAGTGACTCATGCAGACTTGGAGGGAGATCCCATTGCTTAGTGTTTTATTTCCCTCTCATATTACATTTATAACACGTACTTTGCCAGACAGTTATTGCGTAAACCATTATCAAGTGACCACCCATCAGTACAGGACGTAAGCTTCGGGACAACAACTTCCGTCAAGACAATTTTAAAGATAATAATAACTCCATATTGTGGTCACTGTCACACTCACTACCCCCCACCCCATTCCCCACGGTGAGACATCACCAGACTGTCAACAGGCGTTTTGCGTAAACCTTACGTCACGTCGCCTCCGGGTAACCCCTCCTCCTCTCTCTCTGTCCAAGAAACTGGTGACGGTTCACTTCAACTCGGTTCTCTCACTCGGTCTATTTCAACGAATCGATTCTCTAATTCAATAACCCATCCACATGTCAAATACATCTTGCCTTTAGTACAATCCATAAAATCAATTCGTTAAGCTTTTTTCTGCTCATTAATGGAGCCAGATTCGTCTTTTCCGGGCGTGCACAAACTAGACACACAGAGACAAGAATATAAAATATAATGTCTAAATAAATCTAAATAAAAATCTGTAGAAAAAAATCAGTATGAAATACTATATGCCATATACACAAATATGGTTATAAATACTATAGATAACTTAAAGTGACTTACAGTTAAGTGTATTACTAATAACAAAGATGGTTATTAGGAGTCGTAGTAGAGATCAGTATGTAAACAATACTAACATAAGTAGTGATTATCACATGGTAAAACTATTGCACATAATACTAACATTCCACATAATTAAGTGATTTAGCGCCAATTTAGAAAACATGATACTGCACATGGTAACACAAAATATTTCAGATACGGCAGTTTCAGGTTGGCAATGTTACGATGTAACGTTACTGTTTTGCCTGGTTATCTAGGAGCTTTTTTGATAGATTGCTTGAATTTTATACTCATTCGGATTTTTATTCGAACGTTATTCAGCCCCTAACTTAAAAATATTTTTATTGGAACATTAATCAACCCGTAACTTAAAGATATTCTTATTCGAACATTATCCAGCCCATAACCTAAAATTCGAACATTATTCAGTCTGTAACTTTAAAATTGGAACATTATTCAGGATGTAACTTTAAAATTGGAACATTATTCAGGATGTAACTTTAAAATTTGAACGTTATTCAGGATGTAACTTTAAAAGTGGAACATTATTCGAACAGAATACAAGATCATAAAAAAAATACGTCGTTTAGGAAGTGAATCGGTTTGGTGAACTCTGAAGAGTCTGTTCGGAGCAGTGACTCGGTCTCGGGTCCGGGCTGTACAAGGGAAACTCAGAGAAAGTGTGAGGAGGAGGAAGAAGAGCTCTCTCAGCGGCCGTCGCTCCCATCGCCAGACCCGGGATTTCAATGTTCAGCCTGTTCTTTGTGAGTAGCGGTGCTTCGGTACTTACATACTAACACATGAAGAAGGGAATTTAAACAGTTTATCTATATTGAAAGGACAGAGTCCGACTGAGGTTGTGTAGAGCTGAACGGAGCCAGCGGAGTTAGCTAAGCTTAGCATTCCAGGCTAACGGTGAAGTGTGGCAGCCATTAGAGAACACGACCCGCTTTAGAACAAAACAGAGGTAATCCAGCTCACTGACTAACCTTCTCACGAAACGCTCGCAGCAGTTTACTGTGTGTGAAACACCAATTTTTATGCTGAACTTCACATATCAGCAGAACCAGAGCCTCTTGTCAGTTGGACTTGTTCAGGTGAAGAATGTGTCCAGGCTAGCAGGCTAACATAGCTCCAGAGCATTCACCACGCGCCCCAGCCCCGGTAACGGACAGACTACAGAAACCGGGCTGAGGGGCATCTCAGAGCAGTTTATAAATGTGAAACCTGGTCATAATTGTGCTGGATTTTGACGTAACTGTCGCGTTATGGAGGATAAACTGTTTAATGGAGGGGGTCGTTGAAATATATATGTGTGTGTGTATATATATATATGTGTGTGTGTGTGTGTGTGTGTGTGTATATATATATATATGTGTGTGTGTGTATATATGTGTGTGTGTGTGTGTGTGTGTATATATATATATATATATGTGTGTGTGTGTATATATGTGTGTGTATATGTGTGTATAT